>QANY01011217.1:0-142177 GCA_003255025.1 Datisca glomerata | reverse complement strand
CCCCCCCGCAAACACGTAATTGGGTGAATTTTCTGGACGAAATATAGATTGAAGTATGAAAAATGAATATAAACCAGAAATTTGTGAAGTCAGTGGGAATCTTTTTTAGGCTTACAGACTCATTCCAGTGAGGATATTTCCTAGGTCTATTTGATTTGATCTTATCACCATCTTAGTTTGTTTCATCTAGAAATATTGCTTCTGATATATGTTCCCTTGTTCTAATATGAGAATTGTGTAGTGTTATTAATTTGAAAATATTTTCTTCTTTCAGTGTTATAGAATGAAATAATTATGCTTAGCTAGAAGTCATGTATGGTACTGACATAAATATAAAGTATAAAATTTTGTAATTAGAATTCCTAATGATATCCATTAGTTCATTACAAAACCACAACTTTGTGCAAAAGAAAATGATAAGAGTTTTTAATTAATGGATGAGCGGGAAGAAAATGGAAGGAGTTGGAAATTGGGCTTCTCTCTCCTGATGCTTTGCAGGTTTTTCCAAGTTTACACAATATATATTTATAGCTAACCACTATTTTACAGGAGCGCATGTGTTCGCTACGGGATGTGTCTGTCGTTGGGGGTACCCAACCGCGCACCAATGAAGAAAAAAATCAGAGTTAACTACATCGTCATCCTCAAAGCATTCGAAAAGCAAGGATTCGAAAAGCAAGGAGAAAGTACTGTTCGGATCACACTAGGCAACTTATTGGAGTGGGTTCTTAGTAACGATTTTACTCCTCCTCCTCGCGATAACTCATCTACTTGAACAATTATGGGTTTTGAAGTTTCTCTTGAACAACTTTAGTTATGAGAAACTTCAAAAATTATATTTTGAAATCTTTTTTTGAAGCTTCTTGAAAGTTTGTTTATGTTTAGAAGTTTTTTTTTGTAATTAATGTGAAGTTTATGTACAATCCAAACATAATAATGATGATATGTACATATTTATCTAGTATGTTATTCTTTTCTTGTTTCTTTTTCTCTCTAAAACTTGATCTTTGAAAATTGTGACCAAAGTTCTAATTGGTTTAAGATTTTCGCTGACCAAAATATAGGAAAATATAAAAAAATTAAATTAGTTTATGATTTTCGCCACCAGAAATTACAGCAAGGAAAACTACTTTTGTCACAAATACTTTTACCGACGAAAATCATATTTGTTGCCTTAGACAAGAGAGATAAATAAGATTCAGCGACAAATAAAATAAATTCATCGTCAAAACTTTTTGTCACAAAAAGATTTTCTATCGCCGTAGATAGCAATGATAAACAAAATGTTTATCGGCAAACCTACAACGATGAAAAAATCTTTCGTCACTAAATGTTTTTCTGATGAAATATGAAATTCGTCGACAAAGGCTACCGCCACGCACTTTTGGCGGTGACCCTCGCCACGAAATGTGTTTCGTCGGGAAATCTTTTGCCACCCAAATTTTATATCTTTAGCGATGAATAATTTTGCCGCTAAAAGTCATATTTCTTGTAGTTTTAATTAATTACAAAACAAATTCACTCTTATTTCTATCATATTTGAGTCATTCTCAAACTAATAGAGTATCACAAAATAAACAAAAACACTCTCATACATTGGGACGTATTAGTTTAACAAAAAAACATTAATATAATATTTAGACTTTATAATTTTATTTACATCATTTAAAGTTTTATAAAGTATATTTTGTAATCAGATGTTTCCATTTAATACGTAGAAGAACTTGGAAGAGACCTCTCAAGAACGGTGTGTGTAGCCTCACATGAGATCCATCATTTGCATAGTTCCTTCATTTCCCCGCAAACATTGTTGCAAGCACATGTTATAAATACTTTATACAAAGTTGTTAAATTGTTAATACATGCTTGTTGATAAAAAGTCTAAATTTTATATTGTGGCAAAACTTAAAGAGCACATGAATGCCTTCAAGCATGGTGGTTATGATCAAATTTCACTAAACGATATGATCTCACAAGTATTGGGTTTAGAGAATCCTGAACGTGTTCGTTCATTAAGGCTGAGACCAACTTCATCTAAAATGTTCACATAATCGTTGCGTCACCTGGGAAATCTTCTATACAAGATGCTTATCATTTTAGAGCTAAGCTTAAAGCTCAATGCAAATGAATGCCCGAGCTAGAGGCTCAACATGTGCAAGTGCCTAACTTAGAGGCCCAATGTACATATGTGCTTGAGTTGGAGGCTAAATATGCACAAATGCCTATGTTGATGGTTGAATGTTCATAGATATTTGTTTAACTAGACTTAGTTATGAAGTTTATACAAAAGTCTCGTAGAGGGTAATGTTTTGAATATTTTTTTAATTCATTGATTAACGTTTGATAATTTATGTGCACATGCACTGTAGATTTCTAGGATGAATACTATTGTGAATGTTGTGAATATAGTTGTTAAAATTAATATGTATGCAGAAAATTTTTGGAATAGGAGAAAATATAAAAGTTTTGTTGTAAATTCACCTTTTCTGTGACACTTTGAGAACCATCGCTATTGGGCACTAAAAAGAATGTTGCGACGGTTTTCAGAACCGTCATATGAAAGTAAACACATGGACAGTTTACAAATCATTGCCATACACACGGCACTAAAGGTATTTTCAACGATGATTATTTCAAACCGTTACTATATGTATTTACATTGGCGGTTATGAATCGTCGTTGTACACTGAACAACTATCGCTAATAACAATGTTTTAGCGATATAACTCTGATGGTTGGAAAACCGTTGAAATAAGTACTGCGACGAGACTTTATAAACTGTCGCAATATCTTTTGCAATAGTTAATAGCAGTCACTAGAAGGTAATATATGTTTATGTAACTATTATGACTGCTAGTCATCGACATCACATTGACACCCTAGTTATATGAGATTGAGATCGTTTACAAGATATCATCTTGTTCTCGCTTGTACAAAACATTTAGAGCTTTTGCGCTAGGAATATTTTCATTGCATGCATATGCTTTTCCAAGTTACATAGACTAAATTTTTGACCATTTTCATTAAATTACCAGACACATAAAGTGTGGAATCATAATATTTTGCATAACTTATGTTCATGCTTTCCACACACGTACGTGCATCTAGCTTACAACATTCAAGATTTCATAACCACCTATCTTTTCACTTATATACCTAGCTAATGCAATGCAAAATATACTCTAGCTAAAGCTCTCTTTCCATGCCAGACTGATCCTCAACACCAAAAGATCACAAAACGAAAAGCAAGCAGAAATGGCCGACATGTCGGCATTAGATCCCGGTGAGCGCCAACAACTACTAGTATCTCCGTGGAAGAAATCAGGACTAATGCCGAAGCCCGAAAAGCTTACCATCGATGAAATGCTGCAGAAGTACTGCGGGGAGTTTGGGCAGTGGCAATTAAGGCATTTTCTGCTGACCAGCTTAGCTTGGACACTTGAGGCCTTTCACACCATGGTCATGGTCTTTGCTGACCGCCAACCTGACTGGAGGTGTTTGAACGGGTCGGGTTGTGATGTTACGGCGGAGAGCGTTTGCGAGCTCAAAATGGGATCTTGGGAGTGGGTCGGAGGTCTGAGAAGTTCGACGGTGGCTGAGTGGGGGTTGGTTTGCGGTGAGAAGTATAAGATTGGGTTGGCCCAAGCTTTGTTCTTTGGTGGTTGCATGATCGGTAAATCTCTTTCTCACTACCAAGGCCGAAAATAGGTTATTTTGAACCAGAATAATTATAGATTAAATAAGTTTTAGAACAAATTTTACTTCTAATAATATTTCCTTCTAATCTTTCATTAATCAGGTGCAGGTATATTTGGCCATCTTTCGGACTCCATCCTAGGAAGAAAAGGCTGCCTTAGAGTTGTTTGCATTTTGAATACCATCTTTGGCTGTTTAACATCATTTTCTCCCAATTACTCAACCTATGTCCTCCTCCGCTTTCTCACCGGCTTTAGCACCGGCGGTGTCGGCCTTTGTACTTTCGTACTCGCCACCGAACCCGTCGGGCCAACAAAACGAGGGACCGCGGGAATGTCCACCTTCTACTTTTTCCCTGCTGGCCTTGCTCTACTTTCAGGCATAGCCTATGTATTTCAATCATGGCGTCAACTCTACATAGCTTCATCCATTCCTTCACTCCTTTTCGTTGCCTTTGTTATTCCTTTTATATCTGAGTCACCAAGATGGTACCTTGTTCGTGGACAGACCAACGAGGCAATGGCACTTATGACCACAATTGCCATTTCTAATGGAAACCATGAACCTCACTATTCAATTATTCTATCTCTTGATGAAGAAGCAAATTATAACATTTCAAATAATAAATTGGAACCCAGAATTCCCAAAAGTGGATCTCTAATCGATGTGGTAAAATGTTCAACTACACGAATCAGGTTAATATTGTCAGTGACAATTAGCTTCATGTGTTCGCTTGTGTATTATGGGCTGGGCTTGAATGTGGTAAACCTTGACACTAACCTTTACATCAATGTGGTGCTTAATGCCGTTGCTGAAATACCGGCTGTGGTAATTATTGTGGTGTTGCTGGATAAATTTGGAAGGAAGAAATTGGGGATTTGGACGTTTTGGCTCAGTGGGTTGTTTTGTTTTGTTGGGTGTTTGGTAAGAGAAAAAGTAGGGTTTGGGAGATTGGTGAGGACGATGAGTGGGATTTGGGGGATGTTTGGGATTTCAGGGAACTATAATTTGTTGTTTATATACACGACGGAGCTGTTTCCGACGGTGGTGAGGAATGTGGCGTTGGGTTGTGCGACACAGGCGGCACAAATGGGGGCGATCTTGGCGCCGGTTGTGGTGGTTTTGGGGGGTGGTTTGCCATTTCTAGTGTTTGCCATGTGTGGGGTAGTGGGAGGTTTTTTTATGTTTTACTTACCGGAGACGCTTAATAAGCCATTGTATGACACTATGGCTGGTTTAGAGGATGGAGAAAAATGTTGTATACATGGTTAAATTAAACTAATTTTGACTCTGTTTTTCATTTTGGTTCTCCAACTTTATTTTTGGTCAATTGAGTCATTCAATTTTAAACATGTTTTCATAAATAATCTTCACTTTTTTTTCTTTTTGATTGTCTTCACAATAATGAACATTTTTAACATTAGTTATCGTACAAATCAACGATCTAAGTTGTACAATGTATGAATAAATATCCTATAATTTAATTTGATTCAAATATACTTTAATATCTTATATCCATCACTATAAGAAAATTAGTCTATTGTGACAGTTTTATTGCGACGGTTGGATCAATCATCACAAAAAAATAAACACAAAATATCTGTTTTTTGACAACCATCACAATAATATAACTTATAGCGACGGTTTTAAATAATCATCGTGATAATATAATTTATTGAGACGGTTACATATAATTGTTGCAAAATACTAATCATATTGGTACGGTTTACAAAAACCATCTGCACTGAAATGAGTTATTGGCCGGATAAAATTTTAACCTCCCGCAGGCCGAAGCGTTGCAATAGAAAACCCTGTTATTCGTTTGCGGGTTTCCTTTTCCGCCACTTTTCCTTTTTGTTTCTGAAATTTTCCAGTCGCGCGAACCTTCACACCCTTTCCACAACCTTCGCCATTTTTTTCTCCTCAGTCAGCTTGAACCTTCGCCATTTTCTCCTTAATCGGCGTCAATGACTCTCACCCATCTCTTCAATCGACGTTGGAGGCTCGGTGTGCTCTCTCTCAGTTCTTCAATCAGCGCCGGATGCGCGGTGTGCTCTCTCTCAGCTGTCCTTCGTGGATCACAGGTTAGTATGCATGCAATCTTCCTTTGGTTTTGTGAAGATTGGCAGTGTTACTTGGTTGGATTTGCTGGCTTTAATTTTGCTTTAGAAGGAGGAGTGATTTGGTGTTTTGGCTTAAGCTGTTGGAGTGAAAAACAATGCTGAACTGTTAGGAAGAAATTGAAAATGATGGGAATGGAAATGAAAAATGCTTGATTTAGTAAAGATAGGAAGAGAATTGGTGGAAAAAATGAAAATAATTATGAGTTCTTTGTTAGAAGGCTTTCTTAGCGAGGGCAATCGCATTATCTGATTCAATCTCCAATAGATTCTCCCCACCATTCATAATAGATGGCATGTCCAAACATGATGATGCTTGTTCCGCTGTTTTCAAGTATGACCAGCTGTAATATTGAAATTTTCATATTCACTGTAAAATGATGCAGCTAAGGAATATAATGCAACAATTAAATATTGAGGCAAGTAACAGGGAAATGAATTTTATGTCATCTTACGAGCACCTTAAATCAGGCCACTGCATCAATTGCCGCTTACAATCTGATTAAATAACAGTTCCTTGGTGTTTCGGGACAATGTTGTGGTTCTTGCCTGAATTGTTTCAAGTTGGATTCTAGATTTGGTGGATTTTGAGTTGATTTGATGAAGATAAAATTATGAAATCAATTTAAGCAACATATGAACTTGTCTATGGGATCCTATCTCAAATTTAAGAGTATGTGATAATTTACGATCTGTTAGATCTATGTGATAATGAAAATTCTATTACATTGACCACCATTCATCAGGCCCTTCTCCATTTTGCAGCTCTGCTTCGTGATTGGGGGGGGCCTAACTGTTGTTTGATGTCCGAATGTAAAGTTGGTTGACATTGTGTATATTGAGTTCCTTATGAAAAAGGTTGGGTTGAGAATTTGGATCAAAATACTGAATCCATTCTTTACAAGAAAGAAAAAGAGACTTGAGCACAAAAGCTATTTGGGATTTTTGATATTATACATAGATATTGCCCTCTAATTACAAAATCATGGTTGAATTGATTTCAGACCTCCAAATCACTAATTTGGTCATAGGATTTACATTCAGAGGTCTTCATCTTGGTATGCTAAAGCTCAAACGGATTTCACATCAGATAGTACTCTGTCTTTGAAATCACCAATTTGTTTAACTTGAAATTGTTATGCTTCAATAAATTTTAGGAAATAAAAAAGTGCAATAATTAAAGCATTTTACATGTATCAGAACAAGTCAGACTTTAGAGAGAGAAAGAAGATCTAAGAATGAGAGAGAGATAATGGGGTAGATTTGACTGTAGTTTACCTAAAAATATATGATATTTTTTAAAATATTGTAACAATACTAGCGGTTTTACAACCCGCCGGTATTTATGAAAAATATATGATCAATTGTGACGGTTCAAAGAACGTTGCAATTGAAAGAAAGACATATAAATATCGTGACAGTTAAGTGTAACCATTTCAATAGATTGTCTATGACGACGATTTTATAACTGTCGCGATAGATGAATTTTTAGTGACATTTCTCTGATGGTTGTGAAAACCGTCCTGAAAGACTAAAACTTATAAGTAAATTGAAATCTACCAATTCTAAACTTTTCATTAATCTTACGAAGTTGTGTATACGACAATATATGATATAATATTAGGGCAATTTGCCAAAAGTGAGAGAGATACGTCCAAATGAATCCCATGAACAAAGGGACTTTCTTTTCACCAAAACAAATGGATCCACCCAAAAAAAAATCACTTTTTAACATTTTAAGCTTTTAAAAACACAAGCATCATGGAGCATGGACCCTATTTAATAACAAATTATTTCCAACTCCATAAAAATCCTAAATAAGCTTCCACTTATTTTGTTTTTTCTTCCATTCTAAAATAATTCAACTTTTGAATAATTATGTACCGAAAAAAACTCATTTTGTTTGGAGTTCATAGAATTTGTAAAGGAAATCAGTGATATAAATCATTTTTCTATATCAACAAAAAAAAATTTCTAATTTCATGCCCGTTTGCTTTTATTTTTTCGTTCTTCCTTGAAAAGGAAAATCAACATTCGATATCAGATTGTGGTTACACACACGAAAAGAATATATTTCACCAAATCATATATTACAATTTTTACAATATTGATTTGAAACTTAAATCAAATCGTTTAATCCCATTATTAAAATAAAAATGGCGTCGGAGAGAAAGCTGGAATGACCAATGGCACCGGACCTTGCCTGTAAAACCATATGCGAAAACAAAATTCATCAATCACCCATCAAGGTGTTAGGTGTGTTTGATTTAATAGTAATTTCGTTTGAAGCACAATTCTAACTAAGCATGGGGGAAAATGTTTTGCAATCACATACTTTATATTCAAATTTAAATCAATTTAGCGCATGTATTTAAAACAATTTTCCACGTTTACCCTATTAATAATTTTATATAGCTGCGTTCGTATATTTTTTATGATATAAAAAATAATTCCAAACACAACTAAATACATGATTCAAAGAAGAATCACCATATTCACTTTTGTGTACCTACTAATTAAATTGTGTATGGTGGACTTCATATTCACTCTTATACTATACTATATACACTTATTTAGGAACGGTATCCTCAACACTGTTATAATAACGCATAAAATGAGATCAAATATAATATTAATTATAAACATGGTGATATGAAGCATTTTTATTACCTTATATAGCAATCAGATAAATAATACGTACCCGTAGTCATCCCTGTGGGTACGGAATTGAATCTTCGGCCCACGGGACCCACTCTTCATCTTAACAACCCGTTCAGATCCAACCGTCCGATTATCATCCTCTTCTTTCCTCATCATTACAACTGCCTTATCCTCAGAAATTGCGTACAATGAGGGCTTCCACTCCACTTCACCCGCTGAAGAAGACGACAGGGAGCCCCACTTCCTCCGCCGCTGTTTTCGCACCATCGACGGAACCAGTGATCTCGTCTCTTCCGACCTCGGTAGCTCCACCTCTGTCGATACCCCCGTGCTGGACATGTTCATATGGCCGCAACAGGCGACGAATTCCAAGAGGAACCTCATGAGTAAAAGTAAAACTAGGGGGAGAAAAAAAGAGAGAGATAGAGAGTTAGGGAAGAAGGGAATTATTTACAGTTAGAGACATTGGGAAGAAGAAGAAGAAGAAAAAGGTGGTGGTGGTGGCGGTGGGACGTGATTAATCATCCTCTCTGCAGCGTGATTCGGGTGGTGGTTGTGAGGCCCCGCATTTGGTGAGCCAACGGTGTTACTTATATAGGGGAGATCTTCTCTTTCCTATCCTCTAGTTTCTCAAATTGCCCCTTGATTTCTGTTTAATTACCAGGGTTCCCCTCATCTAGTGGTTTATATTACGTATCACACTTATTTTCTTTCTAGGTATGTTTTTAAAGTGATCTAAATCATGGTAGAATCGTGAACGTTGATTAATTTTAGTGGTTTTTATTTAAATCATGAATGAAAAATCTAGACCTATTTATTGAATTAATATATTCATTGAATATCATTATGTTTGGCTTCATTTAAATTTATAGTTTAAACTTTTTTATAAAGTTACATTATAAATTAAAGAGAAATGAGAGAATATGAATCGAACTCACGATTTTTAGAATATTGAATATAAAAATGTTTTCTTTGTTTATTTGTTTAAGTTTAGGGATAGTTTAGTAATTTCTCTTATTACATTTCTTCTTCTTTGGGTATAAATACTTCATTTGTATTTATACTTGTGTTAACTCAATATATTATTTTTCCTATTTGGTATCAAAACCAATATAACTCTAACCCTAAACAGCCACCACCACTATTGTTGTCCTTGATTGTCACTACCGCCGACCTCCGCCGTCATCCACCACCAACTGCCACCGTCGACCGTCAACGACCACCTCCGGTGACTTTTCCGACCACATTCATTTTTCCTTACCAGCTTCATTTTTTGAAATGGTTAGTTGCCCTAGCTGGTGTGCTGATCAAACTAGGGTTTTCGTGTTTTTTGGGTTACTGTGGTTTTATACCACAGTTTGGTCACGTTTTGGGTGGCTTTTTCATGACATAGAGGGTTGTGAACAATCATTCTTCGTCTCTCCGTCGGATTTTTGACACTTTGTCGTGCTTTCCTGGATTCGAGATATATGAATCTTCAAGTTTTGTTGTTGCTACTAAGTCAGATCTAGATTATCCTGTATCCGATGGGAGAGTTACTAGTGTCCTACTGTATGGACATAACTTTGCTGCCCCTCCTACCTTTTTAGCCCCAGGTACTCCCACTGTTTTTCATGTCCTTTTTGAGAAACCTAAATAAGTTTTGGATTTCGGTGCTAATGATCATATGACGGGTGAATTGTCTTTATTCTCCACGTCTTTGGATCATGTTCATAGCCATGTGCGCCTGGTAGACGGTTCTATGATTAGTATGAGCGGTATGTGGAGTGTACAACTTTCACCTGATCTTACCATTTCCCCAGTTTTTTATGTTCCTAAATTTGCATTGAACCTATTATTTGTTAGTCGTCTTGTTAAATCCTTTAATTGTGCTGTCATTTTCTTAGTTGATAGTTGTTTCCTACAGGACCTATGTTCAGGGAGGACTATACTAATTTGGGGACCCACCACCTTTCTAGCCACCAAATTCAATGCGATAGGTTGCTTCCTTTACTGTTTTTTATTTTCCTGTTTCTTTTTCTGCTTAATACATACACCTTTGGCATGCCCGTCTGGGACATGCCAACTTTCAGTACCTATGTCTATTATTTCTCACTTTAGTTGATGCTTGTAAATATTTTCAGTTTAGATGTTAGATTTGGGAACTCTCAAAACATTGTCGAAAACCTTGTATTTCTTACATGCATAGGTCACCTACTATGTTTGGCTTGATTCATTCTGATGTGTGGGGGCCCTCCCCGATTGTTTCTGTATCTAGACATTGTTATCATGTTACTTTTATTAACGACTTCTCTAGGTGTACTTGGGTTTATTTACTTAAAAAAGTCTGAGGTTTTGAATGTGCTTAAACAGTTTCATGCCATGCTAAAAACTCAATATAATATTGTAGTGCATGGTATTCAGTCTAATAATGGGGGGAGTACACTACTAGTGATCTTGTTACTCATTTATCCAGCCTTGGTATTCTCTAGCAGCTTACTTGCCTGTATACCCCTGAATAAAATGGGGTAGCTGAGCGTAAGAATCATCATCTTATGGGTGTTGCTTCATGTCTTCTAAATGGTATCACTGTTCCTCAATCTTTTTGGAACATGACTATTCTAACAGCCACGTATTTGATTAACAGGATGCCTAGTAGGATCTTGGGGGGAAAGACTCCATTAGGTGTTTTTCGTCCTGAAAAGCCTCCTTTTCCCATTCTTCCTAGAGTTTTTGGTTGTGTCTGCTTTGTTTAGAACAAAAGCCCTTCTCAAACAAAGTTGGATGACAGGTAAATTCATGCTTTTAGGGGTTACTCTTCCAATTCAAAGGGGTATCGGTGTTATGATCCTTCCACTTAGCGTTTTCTCAACTCCTTAGATGTGACCTTCTAGAAGGATACCCTCTTGTTTAGCACGTCTGACATTCGTAGGTCTCATATTTCGCCTGTTGAGGATTGCCCTCATCCTATTCCTATTATTGATCCTACCTCTATGGATGTTTCTATTACTAACCCTACTCATATGGATGTTCATGTTGTCTCTTCCTCTACTTTACCTCCTGCTGTAGGTTCCCTACTCATGTGTATAGTCATCGCTCTCATCTTCCTCTACATGATTCCTCATTGAATGAAGGTACTAAGCCTTCCTTCTCTCCTCCCCCTCGACGGTATCCTTTAAGGGATCGTCGTTCCTCTGACCGTCTTATTTTATCTTGCTTTACCAATCATCCTATTAAGAACCATATATCATATAATTGCTTTGTCTAGTTCCTTTTAGGGGTTTATTAGTCAAATTGATTCTACAATGATTCCTAGATCCGTGGGGGGAGATAAAATTAAATCCTCAATTGGTGACTGCTATGGAGGATGAGATGACAGCTTTACAGAATAATCATACTTGGACTTGCTTGCTTTCCCTGAGGGAGAGAAGACAGTTGGTTGTCGTTGAGTGTTCAACCTGAAATATAATGCAGATGGTACGGTTAATCGATACAAACTCGTCTGGTAGCCAAAGGCTTTACTCAGACTCCAGGTAAAGATTTTAATGCCACATTTCCCCCAGTTGCTAAACTTACTACTGTTCGACTCATTCTCTCTTGTTACTTATGTTGGAAAATGCGACACACACGCGGCGGAAGCGTGATGGTTTTCAAAAAATTATTAAAAATGAATCGTATGTTTTTTTGATAAAATGAAAACAAGCGTGACGCAACGATTTTCAAAATAAAAACTTTTATTGAAAATTGTTTTCAATCAAGATCCATTATATATTTATATATTAAATCTAAGACATATATGGATAAGAATCTTATACCTCTTGTAGTCTATTTCAAGCGTCCTTGCGAACCCACGATGTTGCGTTCCTATGAACAACAGATTTCGAGATCCACACCAAGATCTTCCAAACGAATCCTCAAATTTTTAGGGATAAACTGAAAATAATAGTTAATTTCAAAATTACAATTGCAGTGGGACCCACTACAAATTTTGCGCAATTACAGTGCCACACAGCACTGCAGTTGCCGTGCGCCATCACAGTACCTCACGACATTGTGTGTCACGGCACTATTGTAGTGTCGTGTGGCACTACAGTATTGCACGCTCACTACTGTAGTGCCACGAGGCACTATAGTAGTTCATGTCAATCTCTGATTCTCAATCAGTGATTGACACGTAGTAATTACTACGAATTAAATATTTATTTTAATAAGATAAATATCCACATATCAGTTAATTCAAAAGTAGCGTATCTGATTATCTCTATCTTTTAGCTTACCTATTAATTTACAAATAACAAATTTAGTTAATTCAAATTTAAATTATTATCTAATAATAATTTAACATTATCTAATTTCATAAATTAGATGTACTATCTCACTTATAGATAATTAAAAAACTAATCGATATAATTATTTATATATAATTTCTGAAAATTAATATAAATAATTTAATTAATTAATCACATATAATTATCTCATAATTATGTACTTGCCCTAGAAATAAAAATTCTTTTTAGAAGTCAGTCATTTTCTCACGTAAAAATATTCACACCCTAGACTGCGTAGCACAGATGTGACTTCGAGACCATTGGCCTATAATCCTAAGTTTCAATAAAGTAGATTATTAATTAAACTCTTTAATTAAATAATCTTATTTATAAATTTCATTATTACTCTACTATAAATATGGAATTACACTATTAGAGATTATAAAATTGTATTTATAGAGTATTCTCGTGTACTTTATGGATATACTCATTTCACGTAGTTTTATCCTCCAATTATCGGTTCGTAAATTAGAGTTGGTCAAAATTATCATTTTACCCTTATAATTAACTTTTGATCCTTAAGTACCATTAATTCATTAGTGAATGACTAATTTATAATCGTATTATAGATTTGAGCTCAATAACTATTCAGTTTCAGAATTAACATTTAAGGAAACCAATATATGATCCGTTAGGAAAGCTTGGATTCTAAATCTTGTATGATCATGTTCTCATCCATCCATATCACTGAATCTTCAAAACAAAAGTCACTAGTCCGTTTTACAAACAAAACTAAACGAGTGAATCAAAAGATTCAGTAAACATGTATAAGAGTTTATGACCACCTATCCAGTGAAATATCCTGACTATATCCTAAACTCCATCCATTATTTGCCCTACCACCACTTCCTCATCAAAGACCAAGACCAAGTATTACCAATTCCCACTGAGAAAGCAAGCAATCTCCACTGGAATGGGAATAACAATCAAAGTCACCATCAACAGGCTATCCAACTCGTTCGTACATTTTCTATCCTTGTTGGCTTGGATTCATCTCCGTCTCAACTCTCTTCCCTTTGTGTACTCATATGCCCCCCCCCCCCCCCGCCCCANCCCACTCCCCCCCCCCCCCCCCACTTTACTAATGGGTATGATGACCAGCAAGAGGGAGCAAGATAGTCATATTAGTCGGAGCACCCTAAACCGGCAACAACAAGACCAACCAAAAATATAGGAATAGAAAACGGGATTCGATTGAACGTATCAATATACATTTCCTTTCTATCAACTAAAATCTGTTCGTTTCCTCTGTAAAAATTAAATGGCAATAACTCATCTCGGGTAAGAACCCTTAAAAAATTCATTTCGTAGATCAAGAAATTCAACTGATTTATATATGATCATCAGATTGATGTGTATTAAATTTTTATGATAAACGACAAGTTATTAAAGATATTAATTCACATCGATCATGTCATATATAATCTTATTATATAACATACATTCACTAAAATGTCTATCCACATCAATGATTCAGATCCAGATTACATGCATTCATAATGTTTAGTGAACCGTACTAGCAACCATTCATTAAGATTTCATACTTTAATATGTTGCGGATAATTTTATTCATTATCTATTATCTTAATACTCTCGTACTAATACAAGATCATATTCTCATTAAAAATATTAAATTTTCATATATTTATATAATATTCAACAATAATTTAAAAGAACAATTATAAGAAAAATGTAATTCCATTAAATTTCATATTAAAATGTCAAAACACATGTTTTGATGGCACTACGCCCAACAGCTTCTCACTCTTCGCCCTTGCATCAGATGGATGTCAAGAATGTTTTTTTGAATGGTGATTTGGATGAGGTGATTTATATGGATCCTCCACCAGGGTTTCGGGCTGAGGGGTAGTATTTCAGGAAAGGTTTTCGTTTGAGAAAATCGTTGTATGGGTTGAAATAGTCTCCAAGAGTTTGGTTTGCTCGATTTAGTGAGGTTGTCCTTCGATTGGAGTTTTCTAGATGCCATTATGATCACCCGTGCTTTATCAAACAGAATTCGATGGGACATTATGTTATTCTATCAGTTTATGTGGACGACATTATCTTAACAGATGATGACACTTTAGGCATTACTGGGGTCAAGAAGGATCTCAGTTCAGTTCAGCGTTTGACATCAAGGATCTCAGTTCATCATTTGACATCAAGGATCTGGGGGGCTAAAAAAATTTGGGGATTGAGATAGCTCATTCCGGGAATGGTATTTCTCTCTCTAAGCGGAAGTATGTTCTTGAGCTTCTCAGTGACACTAGGATGACAGGATGTAGACCTGCATCCATTCCTATAGATCTGAACATAAAACTTTATGCTGAATTTAGTGAACCGTTGATAGATCCGAGTATGTATCAGAGGTTGGTAGGGAGACTTATTATCCAACAAACATTCATCCTGACCTAGTATTTGCTATAAGTATTGTGAGTCAGTTTATGCAAGTTCCCCTTACTTCCCATTTGGATGTTGTTTTTCATATCTTGAGGTATTTGAAATCTTGTCCCGGTCTTGGTCTTTTTTATGATTCCCAGAACACGTTTGATATATGCTCTGCTGATGTTGACTATGTTGGGTCTAAGACAGATAAAAGATCTACATCTCATTTTTTTTCTTTTTATGAGAATCATCTTATCTCTTGGAAAAGTAAGAAGTAGTATGTGATCTCTCGATCTTTTACGGAGACTAAGTACAGGGCCATAGCTCATGGAGCATGTGAAGTTCTTTTGCTCCACTCGATTCTTGGAGAATTTGGTTTCCCTGCCCATTTTCCATTGACTCTATTTTGTGATAATAAGTCAACAATCATGTTAGCTTCATATTATGTCCAGTATGAGAAGACCAGACATATTGAGGTTGACATCCACTTTATCCAAGAGAAAGTTTGGTATGAAGTTATTTCTACAAAGTTTGTTCATTCATCTGAATAAGTTGTTGATGCTCTTATGAAGTCAGTAGGACCATATCTACTTAAGTCCACTCTTTGTAAGTTGGGCATGATGGCCATTTATGCGCCAACTTGAGGGGGGTGTTGAATATAAGGATGTTTTCTTTGTTTATTTATTTAAGTTTAGGGATAATTTAGTAATTACTCTTATTGCATTTCTTCTTCTTTCGGTATAAATATCTCATTGTATCTAGACTTGATTAACTCAATACATTATTTCTATTACTTTTTTCTATAAGGTATGAGTGTGGGGATTAAACCAACTGCGCCAATCCCAACTTGTCTAGAGCTTAAACTTTTAGGTTGTAACGTATTTAAGTTTAACTTTAATCTGTAAGCTAAAATTTATTTGGTTTAGCTTATTATATTTAACTTTAAGCTATAATTTATTTTAAATTGATGTTTGATAAATAAGTGAATAATTAAACTATTTTAATTGGAACTACTTTAGTATCTCTCTTAATGATATAACTTGTATTTAACTCATTTCTTTAGTATCTATCTTTTTTCAAATCGTTAATCTAAATGAGAGTCATTCTGACCCGTCCATTTTCTCGACTCGAACCAACCCGTGATTCATCTTGGCCGGTGTTCCACTCGATCTAGTCTCCCGGACCCGACCTCGACCCCCAACCTAAGGGTCAGGGTTGAGATCGGGATAGGGTTCAAGGTCTGGGTCAGGATCGGGTTTGGGTATGGTACAGGGTCGGGGTCTGGGACTGGGGTCGAGGAGTCATGTCCCCAACCCGAACCCTTGACCTCGTGTCCCCGACCCGTGTCCCACCCAAACCCAACTCCCCAACCCCGCCCGACTCACTCCTTGACTTGTCACCCAGACATGACCCAAACTAATGATCTCGTGTCCACGACCAGAACTGACTCGACTCCCCGACCCATCCTGACCTGTGTCCCACCCGAACCTGGCTCCCCAACCCGATTCGACTTGGCTCCACGACATGCAACCCCGACCAGTTCGGACTCGACTCCCTCGACCTTGACTCCCCGCCCTTTGTTCTCGACTCGACTCTCTGACCCGTCTCGACCCGTGTCCCACCCGAACTCATCTCCCTACCCCGTCTTGAACTCGTGTCCCAACCCGACTCATGTCTCTGACCTGACTCCACAACCCGTCCCAACCTGACCCGTGACATTGACTCGAACTCTTGACCTCAGGAAAAGCACTGGCGAAAGAATCAATGATTGCATCGGCGCCACCACTCCAATTCAAAGCAACACGATTTTCTTTTCATTTCATATATCTATCTTGAAGAAGAGATATATGTTTGTTTAGTTACAAAGAGTTTTAAGTTACAAAGTTAGATTAGTTTAGCTTAAAGCTTATTAGTTTTTTAGTTTAAATAAGCTGCTATCTTATTTCAATAAGCTATACCAAACATCATCTTAAAAATAAGCTATTTATTTATTTAAGTTATAAGTAATAAGCTGCAGTTTACAAACTAAGCCAGTCGGGCCCTAAACTTGGACTGTATTTAAAGTGCAAAACTTTCTTTCTCACTGCGAATTTTGATTGTGTTTAAAGAGAATACTTCATTCTTTATTGGTGTGGAAGGTGTTACTCTTTACAACCAATTTGGTAGTAAACAAGTGTTAGTTTCTCCTTCTTTTTAATATTTATATAAATTGGTGGTACTGAATTTTTTTCAAAATCGATTAGTTATAAGAAATGACAAACGGAAGTTTTTCTCATACTTAAATGTGTAAGATGTGTTACAATTAAGTATAAAGAAATATCCTCCCTTTGATGTTGAGTTGATTGTTGTTGTGTGAAATTATTTATGCTTAGACCATTTGTTGAATACATTTTTTGTTGGAGAGTGAATTTTCTTATTTAGTGGTCATTATTCTTTTTAGGTCTTATAAGATCTTTTGGCGTTGATACCCTTGTTGGGATAGTTGTTTGACTTTACTTTTTCAGATGAACTTTATTGTCATACACAGTGACCTAATAAGTGTTCGAGTTGTAAATTCTTTAGTGTCAATAACCATAGTAACTTACTCCCACATGATGATGGATTGCTTCAATTTTTTATTCTTCCTCTTATTACAGATCATATTTATAACAAATCTTCTTTTGATTATCTTGTTTTATTTTTTCTGTTTACATTTTTCAACTATCATTATTTTATAATAATAATATATTTTGTTGAATTAAATGATAAGTACGTCATGAAAGTTGATATAATGATTAGATGTCTTGGTGGATATAATGATTCTTTTTTCCAACAATATCATATAAAAGTACAAAGAAACATATTTGGATGATTAAGATTCCACACTATCTCTATAGAGTCATGAGTTTGAGTTACAATTCTCTAGAGTCATGAGTTTGAGTTACAATTCTCTAACTTCACATAAAAATGTTGACGCTCACAAAAGTAACATTTGGTCATTATTGTTATTTTTATGGAAACCAGTGATTTATCAAGAAATAGATTTACTCCTGTTGGAGACGGTCATGCCGAGGTGACTAGATAGTTTTTATTTTTTTTTTAATTTTATTTTCTTTCTATTTTATCTTTTTTTATAATAAATCCAAGTCGTCTGTGTCTATTTTAATAGGAGAAAATTATTAGCTGATATATCAAAACGGATTGGATGATCTGTGCTAAAAACCAGTGGTCATTATTTTTGTGAAACGAGTTATCAAAACAGAAAGGATGGTCTGTGCTCATCTTTTGTATCAAAGTTTAAAATAATATTTTGGTCATTATAAATGTCTGAATCTCCCATGTTATGGTAGGATTTCTACAGACAGTGTTTTTAGCACAGATCATCCATTGTTTTTCATTTCTTAATGACGTTTTGATCCATTCTTCTCTAGCAGACTTGCTGAGTAATAAAAGGTTAAATTAAGATCATCATTAAGCAAATTGATTAATTAATATAACAGCAAAAAAGAATGAGAAATCAAGATGTTGCTCAGCAAAAAAGAATGATTAGAAAGAAAAAGAGCACAACTTGTATAGAAAGTGTAAATTTATTTGTCTTTAATTAATTAGTGCACACTAATCTCTCCATTATTCAGTATGAGAAATCAAAATCTAACCTAAAAGAAGCTTGCTCAAAGTGAGATAGCTTTATTTGAGTTTTAAATGTGCTAAAATGTTATGTGAATTGGAGACCACTAACTAGTGGAAGCTAAATTTAATCTTAAATTAGCCAAGGATAAACTTAGGATATGCCAATCCATATTCTACTCACATAATTGCTAATTTTGTTTGTACAATGACTTGTGACACTGTTTGTTTCGTACTATCCTCCTTTGAATCTGTAATTCTATTATAATTGAATTATGATATTTATTTGGAGTAATCCATAAATAAGGTTGCAATCCTAATTTACAATCCCATTTACAAACCTTTGAGGCAATTGAATGCCGAAAAAATAAAAGCAATCATAATTTACAATACCATTACAATTCTAATATTAAACAAATTTACTTTCATATTCTCATTGAAATATTTTTTTTCTTACACTTTCTCTCTCATTTTATTAATTTAATTAAAATTAACTTTATTAATATTTAGTTTAATATTATTAATTTATTTAAATATTAAAAAAATATTTAAAATTATTTTTAAAATTTCACGTGAAAATATTTGTGTATTACATCTCTTGTTTTATTAATTTAAGAACAATTATTTCTTTAAAATTTAGTCAAGCATTATTAAATTATTTAAATATTAATTAAAATGGATTAAAATTCATTTTTTATTTTTAATTAAAATATTAATAAAAATTCATTTTATTAATTAATTAAAATTAAATTTATTAAAGTTTAGTCTAGCAATATTAATTCATTTAATTAATATCAAAAGTTTCACATGAAAATATTTTTATTATATCTCTTATTTTATTAATTTGATTAAAAATATTTTATAAATTTAGTTCAGCATTATTCATTTATTTAAATATTAATTAAAATTGATAAAATTTTAATGTTAAAATTACATGTCAAAATATTTTTTTAGATAATATATAACTAAAAGGACACTTAACTAACTTCTTGTTATTTATACAAATTTATAATAAAAGACCATTTTGTACCAAACATAGCAATTGTTGACGGCTAAATCTCGGGAAAAGATCAGGCCAACAATGTCTCTCTCCACCTTTCTTTCTTCACACCTACAATGGGGGAGGTAAGTAAGAAACGAAGGTTGAAGGGGGTGGTCTCCTTCTTACCCCTCTGAAACTTAAGTCAGTAAATGATGAAGGATAGGAAAGTAGAAATAGTTCGAAGTTATTGCGTACCTGTTGAAATGCATTTACTAAGGTATTTATAGTGGACGGTTGGTCTGAGGCTGGGTTGACATCTGTACTGTTGCAGGCCTTCTCACCAATGGGGTGCTTCCTCAGACCAACCCCACATTTTAGCTTCTCTTATTGGCTTGGCGAGATACGAGGTAAGAGGTGATGACCTCGGGTGGTGTTAGGACAGCCCGTCCTCGTACCACTCTATGCGCTTACTCGGCTTCCATTGGACTGACAATATTAAATGTTTATGATGACACTTTGTTGGGCACAGGTTGACTGGCGCCTTGGATGCTGAGCTTCATGCCTTTTATCGTTCTATACACTCTGATCGGTCTAGGTGTATTAAATGTATACGTTGACACCTGCGTACTTCTAGCTCGGTCTAAGAGCCAAACTTAAATTAACGCGTGATCTTTCCCACCCTCATGTCCTCCTCTCTCTGCCGAGAGTCCTTAGGTGTTTTATTTGAAAGGTACTTGGGCCTGGGTACACCCTTGACTTTGAGTGTGTAGTACTTCACGGACCTGGGTGGGGGCTGAACTGGCTTCCCTAAGACCCCATCTTATTGTCATTAAAGGTCTTTCTACATAGCCAGAAACGGGTATAACAACAATCATTAATTATCACTCATCACATCATAAATTATCATGTATAATCGAACATGACAATTTTATTTTGCAAGCAATTGAATTGTATGCAATTAAACTACTAGTAATTAAAATGATGATCTTCTATATTACGCGAACCAAACGGCCCTGAAAGATAATTCATAAATTTATCATGATCTGATTATACGTTAGTTATCAATTATATATAACTTTTTAATTATCACATAAATGATGAATTTAATCACATAGAAAATAAAAATTTTAAAAGAATGTTTGATAATTTTTTTTTGAAAATTTAGTAAATATATTAAAAATCGATGGTGTACAAAGATATCAGGGTTAATATCGTAGACCTTTAAGCAAGGACTAGCCAAATTAATTTGTTTACTTAGCTTAGACGTTAGAATCATAATAAAATATGTAACATACTAAAAATGTGCCCTTTAGGAAATGGTACTATTTCCATCATTTAGTCGTTCTTTGTAAAATTTTCCATTACACAATACTACTAACTAACATCTTATTTCACTATTCTTAATATAATTGTTAATCATATGTTATAAAATAATGTATATTTTTTATCTATGAATTGAATTACTCTTAATAATATACCGTTAACATATATTATTATTCCACAAATTTGTACTAAACATAATCCCTCAAATTCATAATAATTTATATATATTAACTTACCCTGCTGAATGACATTAAATATTAAAATTTCTTAAAAACATGTAAATGCAATCACTACACCTAATTATTGTTAGTCTAAAATATATATATCCCTATACTTTGATCAAAATATAAAATATACCATTAATTTTTTTTAATATTTTATATGTTAATTTAATTAAAATCAACTTTATTAATATATAGTTTAACATTATTATTTATTTAAATATTAATAAAAATATTTAAAATTATTCTTAAAATTTCACGTGAAAATATTTGTGTATTATATCTCTTGTTTTATTAATTTAATTACAATTATTTCTATAAAATTTAGTCAAGCATTATTAACTTATTTAAATATTCATAAAAATGAATTAAAATTCATTTTATTAATTTATTTTTTATTTTTCATTAAAATATTAATATAAGTTCATTTTATGAATTAATAAAAATAAATTTATTAAAGTTTAGTCTAGCAATATTAATTCATTCAATATTCATAAAATTAATTAAAATTAATGTCAAAATTTTCACGTAAATTTTTTTATTCTATCTCTTATTTTATTAATTTGACTAAAAATATTTTATAAATTTAGTTTATCATTATTAATTTATTTAAATTTTAATTAAAATTTTAATGTTAAAATTACACGTCAAAATATTTTTTTAGATAATATATAACTAAAAGGACATATAAGTAACTTATTATTATTTATACAAATTTACGACAAAAATTAACTTATACCAAGCATAGCAATCATTAATTATCACTCATCATATCATTAATTACCATGTCTAACCAAATATGACAATCTTATTTTACAAGTAATTGAATTGTATGCAATTAAATTACCAGCAATTGAAATGTAATGATCATTCTAGATTACGCAAACCAAACGGCCTCGGAAGATAATTGATAAATTTATCATGATCTAATTTTACGCTAGTTATCGATTATATATAACTTTTTAATTATCACATAAATGATGAATTTAATCAAATAGAAAATAAAAATTTTAAAAGAATGTTTGATAATTTTTTTTGAAAATTTAGCAAATATATTAAAAATTAAAGTGACAAAGATATCAGGGATAATACCCTAGACCTTTATGCAAGGACTAGCCAAATTAGTTTATTTACTTAGCTTAGACGTTAGAATCATAATAAAATATGTAACATACTAAAAATGTGCCCTTTAGGAAATGGTACTATTTCCATCATTTAATTGTTCCTTTGTAAATGTTCCTGCACACATTACTATTAACTAACATCTTATTCCACTACTCTTAATATAATTGTTAATCATATGTTATAAAATAATGTATATTGTTTTATCTATTAATTGAATTACTCTCAATAATATACCGTTAAGATATATTATTATTCCACAAATTTGTACTAAACATAACCCCTCAAATTCATAATAATGTATATATATGAACTTACCCTGCTGAATGACATTAAATATTAGAAGTTGTTAAAGACATGTAAATTCAATCACTACACCTAATTATTATTAGGCTAAAATATATAATGCATCTTTATATTTTGATTAAAATATAACTCTAAACCTTTTTTATATTTCTATACCTTTGTAGTTTGAGAAAACTGTAAAAAATTCTTTTCCTTAAATTAAAGAGTTAAAACTAACCGTAATTTTTGTAATACAAAAATACCCCTCTCTCACTCTTCCTTCCAATTATGTTTAATATAAAAAAGAGACTTATCTTTATTCATTTTTTTTAAATTAACAGCATTGTAAAAATCAATATTTACTCCCTCAAGCTCTCATTCTACAAGTCAAAATTCCACGGACTGAAATTGTACGCCCGAGATTTTACCTACCTAAAAGAAAATTCTCAAACCGGATATGGCCATACAAACAGTAAACTAAAACATAACAGAGAAAAAGAATCTCAAATGTGAATAAATTAAAAAAAAAATGAAAGGTAAACCTTACCAACACACTCAGTAATGTTAGCAGGGGCATGACAAGCAGAGGGGAGAGCTAAAGCAAGAGTGGCATTAATTTTAAGGCCAAGCTTTGGGTCATCTCTATCTTTAATAAGAATACAAAAGCATATTTTACTAATTCTTACTTGTTAATTAACAAACTTTTTCTCCCTTAGTTTTTTTTTTTTGCAAATATTGTGTTATTTTAGTATAAATATATAGAGTGAGGTGTCACGTTGTCAATAAATTAAATAATAAAAATGGAGATTTTCTTTCCCTCCTCTTTAAGCGGCATTATTAAACCTACCCACTTCCAAGTTATCATCCAAATGCCAAGTAATTAATTCGATATAAACAACTCCCATCAAATCGAATCATATCGAATCCATTTTTTTAAATAGAAATCGTATATAATTTTATAATCTCCACAGTCTCCTCGTTTCTCTAAAGAATTCAACATAACCAAGAGTTTTAGATTATATATATATATATATATATGTAATTGTTGATTTGGGAAATAATTTGATCTTTGGAAATCATATTTTAGAGATAAATATCTAAATACGAAATAGTGATTGTTTCGGGAGTGGATTTTGAACCGGATCGGGTACATGAAAGAAGAGTAGTCTAATCATTGGAGAAGCCTTGAGAATGTGAAGGTCTAACGTGGAAGAAATGATGATCATCCTTAATGGCCTAGACGGTGACAACCGTCGACAAATGCAACTCTTTAGGGTTGCCAAGGAGAGGAGAGAGAGAGAGCTCCCAAATGTGTGGGTTTAATGTCCAAATATTCAACCCCTTTCAATAGGAGTGTTAGACACTTTATATAAAAAGTAAGGGGTAAATCCTATTTCATAATTGGCCAATTAATGATTGTTGAGTGTAAGTAGAGGCCAACGTGTAGAACGCTGTCACGTGTTCCTAGGTTCATCCTCAATGAAAAGACGATGCATCTAAAGTCTACTGATGAGGTCATGACGACGGACTGACACAACGAGCCTCATCCTAATCCTACCAAGTTGAATGCCTCCAATTCATTTCCAAGGCGGTAAGTGTCCATCCAAGTCTTGTCACTTGACTTGACGGTTATGGGTAAATAATCACAGGGGTCCAACCACTGTTAGTGGACCCAGCGGGCACGTCCAGGATAGAAAATTCATGTATAAACATTAGCCCCCTATGAAAATTCAAATGTGTAGTACTTGAACTTATATATGGTCTCAGTGCGTGTTATGATCTTACTTGATGACTCACCAAATTGTGAGATGTTCAATTGTGATGATGAATGTTTGTTCACTAAATCAGTCATACAGAGTCATCTTCATTGTTGTAGCCCTCAGTTGGATGTGATGATATATCAATTGATTTCATTTAGTCTCCAATAAGAGAAGCAAGAAGTAGTTGACTACGGTGAGCCTCACTCAATAAAAACTCTGATCATGGCGATATTCATTGAAGAATGACTAGCTGAAAAAATATATATACACTAGCAATGCATAACCTGTTCAATGTTAGCACGAGTGAATATATATGATAAGATTTATATCATATGTATGTTCATGATGTATGTTCAGATGCCAATGAATCATAACAAGTTAACAGAGTTAAACAACATTCTTTAACTATATCGTGGTCATATATGACATATGTCTCAACGATACGTTCATATTTAACATTACTAGAGATAATTCATCAGAGTCATTACCATCGCTTTCCAATATTAATGATACGAGAGAACTGATTGAGAAAAACTCACCAGATAGGAGTTTGACCAACGCAGCATAACATCAATGCAACATATTACCCCAGAGAAAATCTAATCATGCCAGAGTTCGTCAAGGAATTTCTCTACGGTAGGTAAACACGCTGAAGTGTCATCTTTAGACGATCTGACTTGTGATAGCGCATATACATATATACGAAAATGTAATCAAGTTTCCTAAGAAGATGCATGCTTAATGAATTGTCCGTAATGGTCATACTTAAAGGGTTATATACTCGTTCGTACTTCAGATTTTTATCATGCTTCGTTATCATGCATCTCTACTTCACACATACATCACTCTTGCACGTGACTTTTACCATAATCACATCCATAATAAATACCCGAGTTAGATTCAATCCATTCGACTAAAGACACATTCCACGAGACGAGCAAAGCAAATAGTCGAGACAATTTGTATATTTCAAACACGTTTGGCGGCCAAGTTTCACTTCGAAGGTTTTCACAATAGCGGCTAAGTTCTACCCAACTACCTTTACTGAAATATCTTCATTGCATTTTAGGGACAAACTTTACTGGAGCGTCTTAGGTGCATCCCAAGGACATACTCTGCTGAAATGTCTAAAATGCGTTCCAAGAGCAAACTTTGCTGAATCGTCTTAAGTGCGTTTCTGGAACAAACTTTGCTTAAACGTCCTAAACGCGTTAGAGGAACAATTTCCATCAAAACGTCTTAAACGCATTTCAAGACCAATCTTTGCTGAAATTTTTTAAATTCATTTTAGAAACAATCTTCGATGAAACGTCTTAAACGCATTTCAGGAATAAACTTCGCTGAAACATCTTAAACGCGTTTCAGGAACAATCTTTGCGGAAATGTTTTGAATTCATTTTAGGATCAATCTCCACTGAAATGTCTTAAATGCTTTTCAGGAATAAATTTCGCTTAAATGTCTTAAGTACGTTTCAGGAACAATCTTCGCTGAAACGTCTTTAAACGCGTTTCGGAACAATCTTCGCTGAAATGTCTTAAACGCATTTTAGGAATAAACTTTTCTGAAACGTCTTAAACGCATTTCAGGAACAATCTTTGCTGAAACGTATTAAATGCATTTCAGAAAAAATCTTCACTAAAACATCTTAAGTGCGTTTCAGGAACAATCTTCGGTGAAACATCTTTAAATGCGTTTCGGGTACAATCTTTACTAAAACATTTTAAATATGTTCGAGGAACAATTTTCGTTGAAACGTCTCAAACGTGTTCCAGGATAACGGACCCATCATAATTTTTCGGTTCATTTTGATAACTGCAAAAGTCGTAGTAAAAATTACAATACTAAACATCTTTCAATTATAAGTCATCTCTCGTAACAAGTTTTTCATCACCTCGAGTGCCCTTAATGGTAATTTTTTTCTTGTCAATAATCCTAAGCTACCTATAATAGGTACACTTAGTGTGATTTTTACTCAACGGTCCTAAGTCACCCCATATGGTAATTTTATCGTTACATCGGGTACACTTAGCGGTAATTTTTTACTCAACGGTCCTAAGTTACCCCTCGTGGTAATTTTGTCATTACCTCGGGTGCACTTAGCGGCGAATCATTAACCCACCTATTAAGGTGATTTTATTGTCATCGAGACAACGATTGACCTGGAATGCTCTGCTTGAGGCACCAGACATGGTTGTTTCCTGTTACCACGGGTGTGCAGAACCAACATAAAAATATTTCCTCTATGTTGTATTACTGGCATACTTAAAGGAGGTTGTAAGCCCTCTTCACAATGATAATATAGTAGCTATGGACGATAAAATTCTCATAGAAAACAAGTCCTTATTCTTGTTGTCTCGATTATTGGTTGGAAGGAGAATCTCAATAATTGGGTTGATAAATCCATGAAGATCCATGATAAGTCATATGATAAATCCAGCAATCTCCTCAAGATGAGTGAGATAATCAGTTAAGAAACCTGCATAATAAGTCGATTGATAAATCCCAAATATCCATAATAAGTTAGTGGACAGTTTGTATATCTACATGATGAGCTCAATAATAAGTCCAGAAAATCCTCGTGATAACTTCATTAATAAATCTAAAAATCTCTTTGGAGAGTTGACGTGTAGATGAATAAATTCATAATTTTCATGACCAGATGATAAACAAGTCAATAAATCCTCATAATTTGTTCTATCCAAAAAGTCCTCATATGTGAAGGAAAATATATGTTCATGATGACAGAGTGAATTAGGCGTAACAAGTGCCAAACTTTTGAAGCGAATGTCAGATCGAATTTAATTCAAACACACATATGATATAAAATGTGTTAATCAAAGATGTAAATTAATAAGAGAGATGAAGGAATAAAAGCATGTATATATTTTTCTTCTCTCATAAACATGCTCAATTTGTAAATTTAATACAATCTAGATGCATATTCAACTCGCATAAAGATAATCATATATGCATGAGAGTGCTATTCCAACGAATTATAGGCAGTTAAGCATGCGTTATGAATGAGGATATGAGTTCAGGCTATTTTTGAGTCCTTCTCATAAAATGATTGATCATAAAACTGGGCAAATCAAATATGAGCTCTTTAAGGTACCGAACTCTAAACATGCTTTCGATAGATAAAACGCATAAAGCATTTTAGTTTTGATAATTCATTTAAATTATTGAAATATGAATAAAGCACAAAGTGTTGATAAAAATGATAGTGCACCAAAGTATCAATTAAACATTATATTTATCAAAAAAGTTTGGCATAAATTTGATATTACGTAATTAGTACTTAAACATACTTGGTCGATGCATATCAAATTATTAACAAGGAGTCGATTCAGTTTGTATAAGATTTGTAACATCGATTATAATCCCATATTATCCACAATAGGGTTAAGTTATCATATTATCCAAGATAGATGATCTAAACATGATAAATGTAATTTATATAATTACATTAGAGCGTGATAAATTTTAAACATGAGGAGCTAATTAATTATGCCTCACATAATTAACATAAAATTAATTTCCACTAATTATTTAATATGCTTGAACAACCGTGTAAATATATTATTTAAGACATTGTATGATAAGCTCATACAATCATTAAATTTTATGTTGAACAATAAAATGTGTATTTAAAGACAAAATAATCATTTAAAAAAAAATACTTAGCTTGCAATTTGGTGTTCTACGTTTGTCTGCATACGGTCGGTGACTCGTTTAATTGAGACTTGGTAATATAACCATGGCTGAATTTGTGAAAGTTTTTTATTGGGAAGTGTTGGGCTTGTGAAAAAATCATGCGCTGGCCTTTTGAAGAGCCAATGGCCAGGCGTTGGGCTACTGGAAGGAGGGAGTTGGCCAATAGGCCGTTGTCCAACAATGACCAAACGCGGGTCGGGACCGGGCGAGGATCGGGTCACGGGTCTTCCCGCGGGTTGTACTTGGGGACGCAGATGGTGGACAGAGCGCTCAGGTAAAATACGGGTTATGGGTCATGCGCGGGTCTAGCATAAACCACCTGGGTCGCGCTCGTTGGGCTTCATGGACGATCTCGTGGTCTCGACCCACTTTCTTGGTGTGTCGACCCGGGCTGAACGGTTCCGGTAGGTCAACCCAAAACCTGCACATGGGTAAGGACGAAGCAGCCTTCGGCGAGTGTGTGTGCGGCCGTCTCCGACGACCCTTTTTTACTACAAACATCTTAAAATTAACAAAAAATCCCGTCTGAATCCTTTTGGGGATGTTTTGAAATCTGAAAATGCTTCTCTTTGCGTAGATCTAAGGTTTAATAATCGGTTTTGTGTTTTGTTGATCTGAAACATAAAAGCCAAGATCTTAAATCCTAGATCTAAGATTCTATCTCGCTCGACGATGACTGGGAGCCGTGTTGCTGCCCTTCGCGGTTGGTGATGGCGGCGGCTGCGATTACAACCATTCTTGATCCGAAATTCTCCATCTGTTACAAAGAGTAGCGAAGAAATTTAGTGCATTAGGCCAGATCGTGATGCATAGACGACCAGAATGGAGAACAAAGATACAAATCAGTCCGTGAATCTCAAAACGGCAAGCTTTTCCAGATCTTCTAGAAAAACTTCAGATCTGAATCTAAAAAATGGAGAACTCCTCCATACTCTTCCACAACGGCCCTCTTCTAACAGACCATTCCCCAGCGGAGTCGCCATTGTTTTGGTAGTGGATTTTGAACCGGATCGGATACATGAAAGAAGAGTAGTCTAGTCACTGGAGAAGCCTTAGGAATGTGAAAGTCCAGCGTGGAGGAAAGGATCTAAAGCCAACGTATAGGACGCTACTACATGTTCCTAGGTTCATTATCAATGAGTGGACGACGCATCTAAAGCCTATTGAGTAGGTTATGACGGCAGCCCGACACGACGAGCCTGCCTCATCCTAATCCTACTAAGTCGTATGCCTCTAATTCATTCTCAAGACGGTAAGAGTCCATCCAAGTCTTGTCACTTGACTTGACGGTGCGGGTGAACCCAGCGTGTACATCCAGGATAGAAAATTCATGTATAAATAGTGAATGATTTTCTACCTTCTTACTAATTAAAAAAAAATCTTACAATGCAAAATAAATAATGAAGTAAATAAATGACATAATTTGTATGAAGGACATTTAACATTTCATGAAAATTATGAAATATTTCTCTATGAGTAGTATCTTTCTCACAAACACTGACCTCATTTGCACCACAATTCCTCACCAACTTATCAACACTACCATATCTTGATTTCATATTGGAGATCTCTCTTTTTACTAGCAAATTCTAGAAGAAAACGACAACTCAAATTACCCACCATCTTAGACACGATACCAATTTGTCTTTAAACAGAACAATACTTAAGCTCCGAACTGGTATGGCCGATTCTTTTATAACTCTCACCAATAGCGTTATTTCGTTTATAATATGGTAGTAATAAGATAAGATTCGGTTCCATTCGTTTTACTAAATAATGGTGGACCCATGATTCTAAAATCGTTTAGACTAATAAATGTAACAATATGACTCAAGCATGTCGTTATGTGTTAGAGTTAATATGGTATTTTCAAAACGAAAATGCCATGGCATGTCAAGAAACGAAAATGCATTCATTTTTATCTTGTTATGAAGTCTTAATCATCAAATCACAACAAAAATAATTGTCTGGAAATGATGACTATGCACTTGGAATGATAAATATCCCGGTGATCAGTTCCTTTCGTTGCTATAAAAAAATTGTTGCTAAGGAATTGCTTTGAGAGGAAGGCACATGAAGATTTAATATTTGGCCCATTGCAGACACAAATGTGGAGCAGATTGGGTGCGTTTTAGGCCACCTGTTTTAGTGTAGTTAATGGTTGGATAAGTCATTGGGTTGTGAATAGTTCTTGTAAGTCTTTATGACTTAGAAAACATAAATGTCCTTGAATCACACATATGACTCACAATCTTTTAAATTTTTTGTTTAAACTCGTTATTATTCCATTCAAAGTTCAACGTGAGCTACTTAAACTCATTGCATTCTTTCGTGGTAAAGAAACATAGAAAAAAATGTCAGAAAAAAATATCAAAATTATTGTATAGCAATGTTACAAATATAGAGAAATGAATTATCTGTCATCGGTCTCCAAACACAGACAGTTTGGCACTGTCAGACTATCTGATTAGATCTAGACGATAGATATCATGTCAAACTATCACGAGAAAAGATAAATAATTTTTAATTTTTTTAATTATTAACATTAAATCTAAACCGTTTAAATATAACTGGACAATTCAGATTCTAACATCTCATTTGCATCAGATCCTAAATATAGGGCCCAAAAGAGGGGTAAAATCAAACATTAAGGGTATACGTGGTATGACACATGGGTAGATGATGTAGATAAAACATGTTTTGGATCGGAGTGGGCTGTTCATTCGAATTGAAATCGACAAATTTGTCCTAAGAAAACATGGTAAATTTTGATTGAATGAGAACAAGATAAAAAACGAAAGAGAGACTTGGAAAAGAGATCTCAAAGTTCAAGCAGATTTAAAAACGAGTTTTTGAAGGAAAAAGAAAAGGCGTATTCGTAAAAATTTAAAACCCAAAAAAGAAAACGTACAAAAAACAAGGAAGAGAAAATAAAGTATAATTAACTATAAGATAAATTAAGCCAGTTCTCTCATATTTTAACTTAATTACTCAGACACATCATCTAATATTGGAACTTATACAGATAAGTCATTGATTTTCATTGCAACACATAATTTTCTTTGCAAAATGTCGCGCTTGTTTTATTTGGTAAGAAATTAACTCTAATAAGACATTATTATTTTTCACTTTTTCAAATTTGTTTATTTATATATTATAACTTGAGAGAATAAATATAAAAGCATTTTTTCTTGTTGGTTAAAATTTAAAAGGATTAAATAAAAAATAGTGACATATCAATAAGAGAATAACCTATTACATTAAAATTAAGACAGATATATTAAAATAAAAAGGCTACCCAAGTAAATAAGGCCACCCACGAGGGATGTTGCTGGAATTTACCTTTAATAGTAAATGGACCACAAAGTTTTACGTGTCAAATAATACTAGGAGCAGCTGTGGTTTGATTTTAGTATCATATATTGTCTTCATTCAACATCATCATTGTTTCTTAAATGAAAGAGGACCAGGAAGAGTAGAGACCACTTGCACACCATAAGGTTCTGAGTCTTTCACAATTGTAAACCTTCCCCCCTTACCCAAGTCAAGGTGTGCACTCTATTTTTTTTTGTTTCATGTGTGCACTCTATTACTTTTTTTATAGGAAACAAAAAATGTATTAATAAAAAGGTTGATACAAACTAAAGTTCAAAGGATATGACATCCTAATCGAAATCAAAAGATAAAGTCAATCTATACAAAGAGTCAACCAATCAGAGTTAATAAAAAATAAAGGAACATCCTGAAAACACTTAGAGTTAGACACTCACAAAAAAACCCAAAAATGAATCTTATCGCACAAGAGTTCAATATCCGTTGAAACATCTTAAAAAATTCTTTTATTACGTTCTGACCAAAAACCCCAAAAGTCTGGCCATAGCTCATGTATACCACATAATCTTTAACTTCCTTGGCTACTTCAAAAGAAACACTTCACTAAAAAGTTTATCCACTTGTTTCGGGAAAACCCAACTGATATCAAGCTTAATCATCAACTTATGCCATAATTCCCTCGCAAAGGAGCAGTGGATAAACATGTGGTTCATATCCCCATTGTTTTTGCCACACAAAACATAGAAACCTGGGAGTAAAGCCATGTTAGGGTGTTGTTTCTAAACCATGTCGGAAGTGTTGATCTTACGAGGGCCAATACTCCAACAAAAGAACTAAACTTTTTTAGGAATTTTGATTTTCCAAAGAAGATGAAGAGGAGGAAGCCCCAACCCTCTAGGAGGAATAGGGTTGTGATGATAAGAAATGAGGTAGGAAAAGAGCGATTTACAAGTGAAAGTACCAGAACTCTCCAAGGACCAGACTCGCCTAGCAGGCATAAGCGGGTTAGTAATCATCGACTCGAGACAACCAAGAAGAGAAGCAAGCTCATCTGCCTCTCTATCATTGAGATTCCTAAAGAAATGAAAATTCCAAGAGAAATCTCTATTCCGAAAGGAGACAATCGGGGCATTATGGATACTAGACAATCGATAAAGTCTTGGATATTTTAAAATAAAAGGAGTATTAGACGACCAGGTATCCTCCCAAAACCTAACCATATCCCCCTACCCACTTTATAAGAGACGAGACCGGAGAAATGATCAATACCTCAGGAGATGAATTTTTAAGGGTTGCACCAAGAAGTATTCTGTGCCGAATTGGAATCTCAACCATTGTCCTAGAGCCCGTATTTGCTGACTATGATAGAATGCCATAAAGACTCATTTTCCATAGGAAATCTCCACGGCCATTTACTAGTCAGAGAAATAGTCCCGTTGATCAAATTCCCAACTCCCAAACCAATTTCTTTGATCGATCGAGAAACCGTCTCCCATCTAATGAGATGCAAACAGTTTCCTTCCTCCGCACATTTCCAAAGGAAATCTCTTATAAGCCTTTTGATTCTACAAGCAACCTTAACAGGCATTTTAAAGAGAGAGAGAGGTAATACGTAGGTAGACTTGCTAGAACTGATTGAACAATAGTCAATCTGCCTCCCTTGGAAACAAAGATCATTCTCCATCTAGACAACCTCGTCTCAACCTTCTCCACCACTAGATCCCAAAAGGACACCAAATAGGGGTTACCTCCCAAAGGCAACCCTAGGTAATGCATAGGCCATGTGTTGACACCACACCTAAGGGACGAAGCTAAACTAACTGTGTGCTCCTCCGCATAACCAATCCTTGCTATAGAACTTTTCTCGAGATTAACCTTCAGACCTGAAACCATCTAAAAAATGCATAAAATCTTGCAAATGTTTCTCACTACCTCCTCCGCCTCTAGGAAAAATATGGTATCGTCAGCAAATTGTAAATGCGTTACAATCACTATGTCCACCCAACCTCAAAACCCTCAATCAGAGCACAATCATTATTCTTAACCACTAAACTACTCAGCACATCAGTTACCAAAATAAAGATGAAGGGGGAGAGAGGTTCTCCTTACCTCAAGCCTCTCTGACCTCGAAATTTCCCCATCAATATGCCATTAACAATAATGGAAAAATTAGCTGAAGAAAGACAACCCTTCATCCAGCTCCGCCATTTAAAATCAAAACCTTTTTTGTCAAGCATCCAGTCAACAAACCTCCAAGCTACATGGTCATAGGCTTTCTCAATATCAATCTTGAACACAAAAACCTCAGTCTTCTTAGAGAAATACTCCCCAACTGACTCGTTAGCAACCAAAGCCACATCTAAAATTCGTCTGCCCTTGACGAACGCTCTTTGATTCTCAGCCATGATCTCCCCAATAACATCCTTCAATCTATTAGCAAGGACCTTGGAGATAATCTTGTAAAGACCAGTGATAAGGCTGATAGGCCTAAAATCCTTAATTTTCATAGAGTTAACCTTCTTGGTAATAAGACAGATATACGTCTCATTAGTCTTGGCATTAATAATACCATTCGTATGGAATTCCTCAAAAACTCGCATTAAGTCCTCTCTAATAGTATCCTAACAATCTTGAAAGAACGCAAAGGAAAACCCATCGGGACCTGGCGCCTTCTCCTTATTGAGCTCGAAAACTGCACCCTTAACTTCTTCCTCTTCAAAGGGACTTTCTAACCTGAAGCTACTCTCTCTACTCAGTGTTTTCCATTAAAGACCTTCGATGACAAGTTTAGGACCTCCTCCCCTAGAGTAGATTTTGTTATAGAACTCAATCAGAGCCTTAACAATGTCTTCTTCCTTATCTACATAGGACCCCTCCTCTAAATCCAACTTGGTTATGAAACTTTTCTTCCTTTTCCCATTGGTTATTCCGTCAAACAATTTCAAGTTCAAATCCCCTTCGACCAGCCACTTGAATCTAGATTTCTATCTCCAACTGATCTCCTCATTGAGAGTAATCTCTTCCAACTGAAATTTCAGATCTTTACGTTCTTTACTAAGCTCTTCATCGATGTTAGCATTCTCTTCCAAAGCATCTATATAGGCAATCCGATCCCTACAACACCTCTTACTATTCTTGAGATCTCCAAAAACCTCATCATTCCATTGTTTGAGTTTAACTTTCAGATCTTGTAACTTCCTCATAAATCGAAAACCCTCATACCATAAGTAGAAGTTTCAGACCACCAATCATTTATCATGGCCTCGAAATTAGGGTGAGTACGCCACATATTCTCAAACCTAAAGGGCGTTAGGCCCCAACGAAAGGGGTTGGTATCGAGAATAATGGACCAATGATCGGAAGTCACTCTAGATGCTGTGATAATCCCCGCATTAGAGAACTATTCTTCCCAATATTTTATGGATAAAAATCTATCCAAACGCGAACAAACAAAATCCTCCCTAAGATTAGACCATGTGAACATACCACAGTTTCACAGCGGCTCCGCTAACTCCCAAGATTGAATAAAATCATTAAAGATTCTCATGCACCTAGTCGCACTGCTGCAAACTTTCTCTCAGACACAAATCTGATGTTGAAATCCCCCTGATACACCACTCATTACCACATAACTCTGCCAAGGCTGAAAACATCTCCCAAAATAAGTATAAGACTCTATACCAATTTGGTCTGTACACTCCTGTTAACCACCATGCTGAATCATCTCCAACCCTCAATTGAACAGAGACAAAAAAACTCTCCCACATGTGAATCCACCATGTTGACAACCCTTTCATCCCACATCAAAATGATCCCTCCTGAATAGCCAATCAATCCTCCTAGATTTCCAAATAGACTATATGATCCTCTGGTCCACTGATCCCATCTTACATTCTTGGAGAATAACCACGTCAGGCTCCTCCTTACTAATGAGATCTTTAACCAACCTCATTTTACTCTTGCCGTGAAGGCCTTTAACATTCCAGGACAAAATCTTCATGGGAACAAAAATAACACAAGGAACTAATCAAGCAGCTTATTTCCTCTCTTCCTGGGTAGAATGATCTCCCTCAACTTTACCTTCCATGTTAGGGCCCAGACAAAAGCCATCCTAAAAAATTAACTGAATTTTCAACCTTTTCGTCACCTCATTAAGCTCAACTAATCTGCGAACCACCATTATATCCTTAGCCTGACTGCTTGGACCGACTATTGAAGTTGTGTGTGTTTATGGCATTTTGCATACTCAGTAAGTAAAGGCATTCTATGTTGATTGGGATCTTCATTCAACATATAAAAAACATCATAATGGTTAAGACTCAACACAGAATTGGTGACAGAAAAGGAACAAGGAACAAAACTGCACCCACATCCCTTAAGAATAGGAAAGGATGAAACATTATTTGAAGAGGTAACTGGAAAGGACAAACCTGGATCATGGGAAACAGAGCCTTAGCCATCTCAGAACAACCTCCCTTATGCAGATGCTCAATGTCCTCGCAATGTTTCACTCCCAGGTTCCTTTTTGCTTCCTCCACAAACAACTTCTCTATGCATGGAGACTGGACAACTTCTTTTCCTAAATACCTTGACGAGAAAGACTTGATAGAATTTTCATCGTCAAAGCACTCAGTACCATCCTCCGAGCCAGACAAAAATACCCTTTATGCCTCTAGAAAGTAATCCCCCTCTCCTCTTATCTCCATCTTCTCCGAAATTAGGTCTTCATAATCTCATTGCGCTTCTGCAAAGACACCGGATGTTCTCCTCTCATAAACTTTGCTAAACAAGTTTCCATTTCTCGCATATTGCTGCCTTTCTCCACTAAACTCATGTCTACGGGATGACTCCTCCTCTGAAATAAATTGGGGGGGACTTCTTCTCCTTCTATACTTCATAATTTGGGGCATAATTAGAGGTCCCTTATTTGAATCTTTAATGACATCTTGATTGTTGTTTTTCTTATCCAAAATAGGCTAAGTTACGGTGTCCCTCGCGAAAGGATGACTAGAACTAGACTTGGATTTGTTTGGGTGCATAGGTATCTCCACCTCTACCTTTTCACCCAACTCTTCTTCTTTCTCCAAAGGTTCGATAGGGTTGAGATTTGGATCAGGTGATGGCACCCACCTTTCACCATCGCATATCTCCTCCCGTCTACCTCTCCTTTCGGCCATTCTACAATTCAACTTTTCATGTGTCTTAGAAAGCTTGTAAGTCTCCCTCCTTCTTGTTCTCCTACGGACAACTGGTTCTAATCGTCTCAATCTAAGCTGAAACTCCTCCCTCATGTGCTTAACAGTCACCTTTGCTGGAATAAAAACCACTTTTGTTCTCCCAACCTTTAATCTTGGCGAAATACAAATTCGTGAGTTCTAAAGATGATGAAGTTGCACACGTCTCACCGATATCTCTAAACACCTCATATTTCCATATATGTACATGAAGATCATCTATGGCCACCCATCCTCCATAAGAGTGAATTTTATTAGTTGACATAAATTTTGTAGAATTCCACTCTTTGAATATAATGGGGAAAGTGCTAAATTTCACCACCTCATTGATGTTGAAGTCTTTTGCAAATAGAATCGCTCTGTTAGCTTGAAAGGGTTTGATTACACACTCCTTGCTCGTGAAAGCACATAAGCTCTTGTGAAAGCTCTCCCACGAATCCTTAAAACGTAATCTCATTAACACCACCACTCCAACCATCTTTATCGGAGATGAACCTCTACTCCTCCCTCTAACGATCTCCAGATACGAAGACGAGGGTCTAGTCAATTGCAGCCAGCTTTTGTTGTAAGGATTCCTTTTCTTTTTGTACATATAGCTATCTAATTCATCATGGAACTTCAACCAATGTTTCTTTCCTTCTCCCGCTAGGATGACTAAACTGGACTCCATATTTTCCTTGCTTTTTGTGAAACTTAGTGATTTCCAAAAATTTGCCATGATGAAGGGTAGTCATCAAGACAAATTAATTAGAACCCCTATATTTCCTTACGCATTTGTCATCCGGAGCTCTGTAAATCTCCAATACTACTTCCTTAAGTCAAAAAGCACCACCTAAATCTAGTTTGAAACTGTGACTACTTCTCATGTTGATTTCTGTGAATCTAATCTCGAATCCACGAGATTCCTTAGCCAGATCAAAGGTGAAAATCTTCATCTCAATTTGAAAGATCTTATACCATCCATAAACCCCACAACGCAGTGCGTCAAACGAAGACTTCCTAGCATGGCCTGAGACATCCGTACTTTGAATCCTCCTTGTGTGCTCACCCCTCCTAAGCTTATCTGGAAATGAGCCTCTAAAAAACTCTAGGCCTCGGAGCAAATGGTCTTCTCCTCCCTACCTCCTGCCAATCTCCCTCATTAAATCCATCCTCTTGTTTTGACTCATACATCTCATAGAATTCAAACAAGATTAGAAAGAAGCAACCCGGGTTAGGATATTCTGGGCTCACGACAGGGACTCCTCCGAGGAAATGGGTCTATCTGGTTTTGGAACCACTAAGAGCTTTGGTGTGATTTCGTCGAAGCAAGGAAGCCTGAAGAAGACACGACATGAGCTTGACTTGAAAAGGTTGACATCGCCAACGAAGAAGCGACTCAAGTGGCTGGGACGCGGGATTCACTCTATAGGGAATATCACGGAGCAATACTAGGCCTAGGGTTTAGGACGAAGAAGGAAGTGGTGCTCGACGACGACGACGTGGCAAGGATAGGTCATCGACGCTGTCAAAAGAGCGACAAAACTCACAAGTTAGGGTTTATGGGCTTCGGGTCACACTCAACATCAACTCTGTAGATTTGTAGCATGAAAACCATCCACGTGCTAGTCATGTGTGAACTCTATTACTAGAACGACTAATCATTATATACCCTTAATAAACTTGTGTTACACCTAAAAAACAAGTAAAGAAACTCAGTAGTAGATTGGTATACAGAACCAAGTTGGAATATAACCTAAGATTTCCACAGTAACATTCTGCATACGTAAGAATGTAGACCAGTGAATCCCGCGTCCCAGCTTGGTTTACAGAATATAGATAAGTTTACCCAGCTTGGTTTACAGAATATAGACAAGTTTACCCAGCTTGGTTCTGTATAAAATTACCCAGCTATAACCAGTTAAAATGTAGAAATTTTGAATTTTAATCAAGTTTATCACATAAATATTATCAAAAAAAGTTCATATTAAATGACAAATGTAGTTCAATTGCTCTTAAAATAACATCCAATGCAGTACACATAAAAATTTAAAACCAACGTATATCTCTTAATTTAGGGTCTCGTTCTATTCCATGGTTAATCTCCATCTCTACCACATCGATAATAAGTTCCAAGCAATGGAAGAGCAACCAATGTCTCACTGAAGAGAAAGAGAAGTCTAATTTATAGATGATTACTTATTTCCCAGAACAGCTGAATAGATAGTAAGCTTTGTTCCAGAAGTGCAGGAAGTCATTGACGGCCATATGGAGGGTTCATATTGGTCTCAGCTGGCGTAGGTGGTGGCCTAGGTCTTGCATATTCAGCAAATATTACCCAACCATCCAAAAACTGTAATGTAAGAACAAAACATTGAGATTATCATAATTATTAGATCATTGTCTACTTAAAACTGGAGTAAAGTGACACCATGAATATACTAAATCAATTCTAACACCCCCTCCTTTGAGTGCAAAAGGCAAACATCATTTAGTGACTCAATTGATTGCAATTTAATGATTTTCTGACTAAAATCATTAAACAATTAGAAGTCTTGAAATTAATTTTCAGCATCAGACAGAACGGCGACTTTGGTCTCTAAGGCCAACTTAAGAAGAACTGCCTTCAAATAGAGAGAAGTGGGAAAGAAATGGAAGAATTAGCTATTGTGTCAAATTTTCAGTTTCGAATTAGTAAAAAAATGCTGAGGAAAAGGATGTGTGAAACCATTTTATGGAGTACAGCTGCTTAAAGGAGAACTTGATGCTTCAAAGCAACTTCAAAAATTATTCACGAAGGAGAAGGCAAAAATGGTTGGGTAAATGTGGAAGGTTTTTACATTGCTAAGCCACAAGCATCAGTGGAGATGGATATATCATCCAAAAGGAAACATTTACACTGACGGGGAAAACTATAACTAGTTAGCAAGCAGTGACAAGAATAGGTCATGTCTGATGAAAGAGAATTTGTGCCAAATAAAGAGGTAAACAACAGGGCAAAAATCGCACTTTCGTTAAATTCAGAAGGATTAATTTGCAATAATTAGGGTGGACTTTTCCTGCAGTCTGCTTATCTCGTAAAGCTCCTAAACTGTTTCAAATGAAAGAGTTTGTTTTGTCTCGTTCGTTCAATTACTACTTATTTATAGAACAATGGATTTAGCCAGTTGAACTGCTTTAAACTCCCAAGCATGTATCAACAAACATGTAATGACTGGTTAGGTAAATATGAATGTGTAAAGCATAGGCGGCATCTATTCAAATTTTGTTAACAGTTTGATTTTCTTTATAAGAAAGTTTGAATTTTGTTACATAAGATTTCGATCTCAGACTTGAAAGAACATCATTTTTCTATTTACTAAGTTTGAGAATATGATAATAAAGAACCAGGCTTTGGTAATTTCGCCCTTTTATCATGCCTCTCTCTTTGTGCTTGGATAAAGCACTTTTTCCTTTGTGTGGTAACAAAGCATTACATGTCAAATAGATGTCAATATTTTGAATAAAAATAAATGTTGACTCACCTTACCATCCATGCCCTCAATACCTTTTGCAGCATCGTCCAGACTAGCATATCTAACAAAGCCAAATCCCTTAGAATATCCCGTTACACGATCTGTCACAACTCTAGCTGCAAAGAGGAAGATGTTTAACTTTAAAGATAGCAACTGAAAATGAAGAGGAAAGGAGATCAAAGAAAAGGCAAGAGAGAGCACAAGTTCAGAAGAACAACAAACCATTAACAACTTCACCAAATTGAGAAAAGGCTTCGTGAAGTTTCTCGGTAGTCGTACGTTTACTAAGGCCTGAGAAAACATCAGTATCAGTCATAGAATCAATTCAGCTCACTTGTAGTGCCTCTTAATAGATTTCAATATGATTCAACATATTAATTGTAATTTAGGAACTATGTAACTTAACAAACTCCAAAAGATAAAGAACATAGTATCATCCAATTCATTTATTTAGACGTTACTTTAAGAGCATGAATGCACCAAATAGCGGACCAATCATTTGTTCCAAAATCAAAAGAAGAAACATAATCCAGCTGAACGCCACCCATGTAAAAGGATGCGGAGCTACATTATATTACATATTCCATTGCCTAGAAGTCATTGATCATCCTCCTTCATTTCTCTTAAGTGCCATAAATTGATAAGACTAGCTAACAGGTAACACTTCTGTCATTGTAAGAGAATATAGTTGGGTCTAAGCTATTCTCACCATCTAACATTACTTCCCTCTATGTAGCTCGTCATATGGACAAAAGATAGTCTAAGGACATCAATCACTTTCCACACATTCAAGGTCACCATTAAATCAACTAACGAGTCAAAAGAGAAATTAAACTATCAAGAAGATGTATAAAACTACAATGAAAAGCCGCGATTGTAAGACTTTAACGATCCCTCGTATTTATAGACAACCCTAATTCGTTTACTATTCAACTAGGATTCTCATCCATTCCAAAATATCACAACAAATCACATTCTTGAAAAGTCCCCAGAAAAAAGAAAACTTAATATGCGAAGAACTTGAGACATATCACCCGAGGAAATAAGCATGGACTTGATATTCCAAACAAAACAAAGTCAGTCAGAACTTCGGCTCAGTGCGGCTGCAAGGAAATGGACAACATGCATAGAAAACACCACCCACCCTTTACTCTCTGCAATTTTCCTTTATTAAACATAGTACATAAGCATTCCAACAAACATAGTACATCTACCCCTACAGCTCATGCTCAATTACCAGCGCTATAAAGAGCGAATTTTGAAAACATAGACTACAAATTCAGTACACAGAAACAAAAATTCCACTACAAATAAAATATATATGAAGAGACTATGGGACGAAGACATGGAGGGACTTACCGGAAACGAAGAGGTTGGTACTGGGCTCAGGTTGCTCCCGCTGTTGAGCCGCCTGAGTGATCGGAGGAGGAATAAAGCTCGGAATTGAAGTGGTAGAGAAGAGCCGCCTCAAGCCTCGAGGAGCCGCCGCCACCGCCGATCTCAGAGCCATGACTTTTGGGGTTTAAGCTAAACCCTCTAGAAGACACGAGAGAATTTTTAAGCCTAAGTAGCCAAGGAAAGGTTTTAAGAAGAGAGGACCAAAAAAAACTACTTCGCAATTACTGAAATGCCCTCTGTTTGATGTAAAAGGACTGATTTGTTATTTATAAGATGCAGAAATGCATATGCAATGCATAGATTTGAAGGTTCATTGTAGGCTCAAGGTGGACTGGATCAGGATCTTCTCCGATTACATGAACAATAGAGGATTATGTTACATCTTGGTCATCTATTAGATGAATGTATGGCTCAGATGTAACCTAAAAAAAGAAAAAAGAAATAATAAGTGTTTTTTCACCTCAGTGAAAACATTGAGGTGCTTGTGGATGTTCGTTCTAAAACGGACGTCCAAGATTAAACCAATATGTTGGGATTTCCAAGAGGAAGAGATTTTATTTCTAGGTAGACTAGAGCGATAATCGTCTTGATTTGACCAATATCAACAGCTTAAATCTCACTATTGTTCTTTGAAGACCTTATATATTTACATTTGAATAGTCTGAAATCTCACCTTACATGTGATAAGATTTAGACCGAATACTCAATCGAGAAAAAAATAGAATGAAAATCGTAGGATCAACCAAACGGTTATGAAGGGGAGCTTCAGAGAAAATATTGCTGGGGGTTATACTCTCAAAGCATGTGTATTGACATTTTGATATGAAATGTAAAGAGTATTACATTTTTCTAATATGAAATTAAAGAGTATTACATTCTTCTAAATTATTGTTGAATATTTTATATAAATATCTAAAAATTATATATTCATTAATGAGACTATGATATTGTATTAGTACAAGAGAATTAAGATCATAGATAATGAATAAAATTGTCAGCAACATATTAAAGTATGAAATCTTTAATGAATGGTTGCTAGTTCGGTTCACTAAGCATTATGAATGCGTGTGATTTAGATTCGGATTATTGATGTGGATAGACATCTTAGTGAATGTACTTTATACAATAAAATTATATACGACATGACCGATATGAATTAATATATTTATTAATGTGTCATTTATCATAAAGATTTAATACACATCAATTCGATGATCATATGTAGATCATTCTGAATCATGAGTAGTCATGAACTCATATACATGTCTACTAGATCTTTTGATTCACACGTTAAGGTATGTTTGTTAATCAGGCTAATGGCTTTTGTTTTGGAGATTCAGTGATGTGGATGATTAGGGACATGATCTTACAAAATTTAGAATCTAAGTTTTCTTAACCGATCGTATATATAAATAATTATCGATAAGTAAGACAGAATATCTAATTTGTGAAATTAGATAATTAAATTATTATTAGATAATAATTTAAATAAACTAAATTTGTTATTTGTGAAACAGATAAGTTAGTTGATAGAGATAATCAGATATGTTAATTTGAATTAACTAATATTGAGATAATTATCTGATTAAAATAAATATTTAATTCACAGTACTTGCTACGTGTCAATCACTGGTAGGGTGTCAGAAATTGATAAGGACTGTTATGGTGCCACGCGACACTACAGTAGTGAGTGTGCAACACTATAGTGCCGCATGACACTACAGTGGTGTTGTGAGGGACTGTGCTAGCTCACGGCACACTGCAGTGTCATGTGACACTGCAGTTGTGCACAATTGCACTGGGTCCCACTGTAATTGATAATTTTATAATTAAATATTATTTTAGTTTATCCCTAAAAATATGATACGTCATTATCTAAAATATATACAGATATTATTCTAATGGCCTCAGTTGTTGAAAGAATAGGAGAGAATCAGTTGATCATATCATCTGTTCATCAATCAAGAGTTGAATTAAGAACACGATTGCGTCAGAGAGATTTTCTTCTGTGATTAAACGTTAATCAAATCTCTAAAGAATAACCATCACGTTTTAGAGAATCGTCTCACTAAAGTCATTTTCAGTAAATCTCTAGATCTCATGTGTTGAGAATATCTAGAGACATAAACAGTGTCTTGTAATATTCTATGTGCTCACACACATTCTAGTGCGTTGATGATTAACTTGAAAGATCTTGGTATGGATCTCGGAGTCTACTATAGTTAGAACGATTTCGTGAGAACAGATGATCAATCAGTTTTTGCAAGGATACTTGATATAGACTACAAGAGGTATATGATTCTTAATCTTGTATGTTGTAGATTTAACTTATAAATTTATAATGAATCTTAACTGATTGAAAAGAGTTTTCGGTAAAAGTTTTTATCTGGTTATCGTGGCGGTGTGCAAGTTTTGTTTTATTAAAAGATTCAATTTTTATTAAAAGTTTAAATTTTTAAAAGGTCACGCGCCTCCAAGCTTCTACTGCGCACGCGCCGCAATGACTAGCAAATATCCCTAAGGATGTCTATCAGTTCCCAAAAACTTGCTACGGAATATGAAGATTTATTATTATTTAATTATTATCTTCATGTGTAAATATAGGCATGTGTAACAACAAAATGATATACGATATACAAAATATAATAGAATATCAAAAGTCTTCATGTGGTTTTTTTCTCTTTAAGGGCTTTTCACGTAAACTATTGTGTCTTTATTATCTTTCTAATAATTTTGATTATTATTCTTTTATCATGGATTTTTTCACACCCAAAAAATCATTTACATTTTGGTGATTTCTTTGACAGTAAGAGAAAACTCAGGAAAATCCCTTCCAAAATGCCCAGATCCAAATCAAACGTTGCCCTCAATGAGAGAAAAAAAAAACGGAAAGAAAAGCAATCATATTGATCAATCGCCAACGAAGATGCTCCAAACCACTCTGACGAGAATGTAGGAGATGGGATGGCGTAATAATGAAACGCAGTGTAGCGTGTGGCAGACAGTACACGACCAAATCAATACGCTGCAACAGAATCTAGAAAAAACATGTGTGGAAGTGAGTCGACGGACAAAACAATGAAAAACGGGAGAACCTCTTTAAACGAGACAGACAAAACGCCAGGAGGGTAAAGTCTGAGACCAGTGAGAACGGGCAGCAAGAGGATGGAGAAAATTCAATCTCGTGACCATATAAAGGAAACGGCAGGGTGAAGATGCTTTGCAGACGAGAAACAGAAAACGAGCAAGAAGATAAACAAATCCGGAGGAGCCTGATCTGAGGGCATCCAAGTTGGATCTCGATGATAATTTTTAAAAAAAAACCGGTAATGTCGTTCCTTGTATATGCAATTTACATTATTATTGACGTATATTTTTACGCCTTTATGGTTTAAAAAAAGGTCATCGAAAATTAAAGAATTTGTTAAATCAATTTATATTACGTGATAAACAAAGGTTTAAATTATATTAATAACAAAATATCTTATCTAAAATTTGCTGTGATACGATTATTTTAAATTTAAATTCTAATTCAAATTTTAAAATCAAAATTTGAATTTAAAATTTAAATCAAATTTTGAATTTTAATTTCTAATTCAAACTTTAAATTGTAAGTCAAATCAATCTTTGAATCCAAATTCTAAATAAAATTTGGATTCTAATTCAAATTTCGAATTTAAGCTTATCTAGAAAAAATAAAAAGAAGAAATTTTCACGATTGATGAACGTAAACATAAAGTTTAATTCGTGAATTTTTTAAGATTCTCTCTTTCATTTTCTACACACAAAAGTGCAAGAAAATAAAATATGCACAAGCGATGAAACATAAACGATGACTCGCAAAGTAATTCCACAACGAAAATGCCCAATGACTTCCTCTATATATCAATCTGAAGTTGTTCATAAAACTGAAACACTGTACCAGATAAAAATGAATTACATGGTGAATCATATATTATTAGAAATATATGGAAGTCAACTTCCTGAAGAATTTTATAGAATTTAATTTGGAACTCCCGATTAAAAGTTATGATAGTTTCCATGCATGTTGTTCAGAAAAACAAGGCTATTCATGTCATTAAATTTAATTTTTAAACTGTACCGATTTATACAGTATTCATGACAACTTATATATCATTAGAAAGATATGGAAGTCCAATTCTTGAAGAATTTTGCAGATTTTAATTTGGAGCTCCCGAGCAAAAGTTATGATAATTTTCATTTGGGATGTTTAGAAAAGAAGACAATGCAGACAAGTCAACTTCAATCGTAAAATTGTACTAACTCAGGAAGAGTTACTTGATTGTTCATATATTCTAACAATGTTTCGGCCAAAAATTTTAATAGTACATGTGTTGATCATTCATCCTTTATGCGTGAATTTTCCTGACCAAAGGGATCTGTGGGGGTTAGGTTGTATGTATTCCTCCTCCTTGTTGAAGTTCCTCTCGACCTCAACGTCCTCAAAACATAAACAAGGAACCTTGTAGACGGGGAACTGGGGGTGGTTGCTCTGCCTAAGGGCCTCCGATGCTTAAGTTAGCATATGGTCGACATCCTGACATGGTTTCCTTAGGAGAGAGAAGGCATACATTTTTTTGGTGATTAATATATATATATATATATATTTATACCTGAAATCTCAAGGGTGGAAGAAGCGTGTCGAATAAGCTTCTTGGAGGTGTGTTGGAAAAGTTTCACGAGACACGAAGCCTATCATTGAAGGTCGTCGACTTGATGAATAGATGCAATATTTGACATAAAGCTGGTGGATATTAAATGTTGATATGCCTATGTGATGACCAGACGGAGGCTATCTTGTCATTTTGTCCTAGTGATTAGACCGGTCTAGGGGCTTAGGAGGGAGTGCCACCTAGGTCATCACCTTCGACGGGTAATGATAACTTTACGCTCGGGGCGACAGAACTTTCCTTGCACCCTTATTCCTATTTTTTCCATGAGCTCGGGTCTTGTGCGTCCTGAACTCCATAGGGGGTAATATCTATGTATGCGTATTTAGTTATTTCTCAGATATTTTTTGTTACTAAATTTAATGAATGAATGAAATTTTTTATATTAATTAAAGTGTTTTTATAATTTACTCAAGTCCTGGAACTATTGTTAATGTAAGAAAAGTAAAAAACTGAGGGGTCTTCCAGAAAAATTCTTCAAAAATAGTTCATAATATTATTCACAGTCTTAGGATCGACTGGGCAATTAAGTCTGATTACGACTGTTAGGTTAATCCAAAGGATGTCGGTCTTCAGGTATGAGAGTGGAGACTCTAACGATTGACCTAGACATGTTGTTGAGTATGTTGAATAGATCAGTAACAAATTAGTTTAGAGTAAAGCCGTTTATCTAGTTCTAAATCTAATTGTTTACACCTTAAGGGTATTTTTATGAATACCTTAATCCTGAGGTGAATACGAAATTTGACTTAGTTACTTGCAGTCTTTGATACGCCAAAGGAGTGAGTTTGAATTATTAGACAATACCTCGGCTGTTGAGATCGTGATTCAACTATGTTGGAGTTACGTGATTCACATATATGAAATTTGTGGCGAGATTGCAAAATACAACAGTATCACCTTGTGTTTTATTGATGAGTGTGTGAATAAATAAACTTGGCCGGGTACTCGTTGAAATGAATCATCGAATAAGACATGGCGAAGTGTGCAAGATAATTCACTGTTATGCTTTCTTATTCACAGTCAATAAATGAGTTAAGAAAATAATAACTAGAGGAGTAAAATGATAATTTTACATCCCACTCTTGTTACTGATATTCACGAAGGGTAACATAATAAAATATTTATGGACCGAGAAATAAAAAGTGTTTATTTGCACCACCAGAAAATGTAGTGCGCATGAATCGATAGTTGATTCAGCATCGGACTTATAGTGGAGTTTTACGATGTTAGAATTAAATAGATAAGGAATTTATGGAGATAAATTCACCGAGTGTTTGAATCTTATAACTTTATACATGTGGGTTCCATTCGGTCTCATGAGTAACTCATAAGGACATGAATGAGAAACAACAGCAGTTGGACCAAAAATATATTTTGGACCAAGGTATACTTCCCGAACCCCTATGTAATAGGTATCGTCACTAAAGTAGTGAAGAACAATGATTAATGTTCAAATTAGTTATTTGTAATTATTGGATAGTTAGTAAATAAAAATAATAATTAATTAATTGATGGAGATCAATTTAATTTATTAATTTAGATTGATGAATTTGGATAGAGTATTGGCTCTAAGGAGATGTAAAATTTTGACAATTATAGTAAATGGAGGAGAATTTTGGCAATTTACAGTATAGGGGTATATGTGTGAATTCGATTATATTTATATAAGGGATGACATTAGAGTTGACTCCCTAAATGTGTTCACATAATCCTGATCACAGTGTGTGATTATACATAGCAAAGAAAGTAGTTTCCCTTTCCCCTCCCTCTTGCCACCGAAATCTAGAGGAAGAAGAGAAAAATTTGTTCTTTTTTTCTGTTGTTGTTTTGAGAGCCCAGACTCAATTTCTTATGACATTCTATTGAGATATATTTTTGAATCCTACGAGTGGTTGTTGGTATGAAGATTGGTTTAAGTTCTATGAATAATGAAGAACGCAAGAAAATAAATAGGATTCCACTAAGTCAGAACTTCTTCGATACAAAAAATGTATAATATTATTTTCACATCTTCTAAATACGTCAATCTAAATATGCATGGTTATAGAATGTTTTATATTTAATATGATTAAGTAGTTGGTGTGATTTTTTTTATTTTTCACCCACGAACCGTTCGTGGTTCATTATTTTTCCTCAAATTTTTAAAACCCGATCTACAATTGGTATCAGAGCCTTGGGTTATTCATTGTGCATATTTAGTAATTAGAGGTATGTATCAATGGATGTTGTAATATTGACATATATATTTATATGATAGATTCAAAGCATGTTTGAATGTGTTTTATGAATTGATCCTGATCGATCGACTTTAGATGTTTATTTTCAATTTTAAAATTGATATACGCCGAAATTGAGACATAATATTTGATGTAGTATCTTTAAATTCCATATAAATATGTTGTCATAAGAAAAGTCATCACTCGTTGCCACTGTTCGCCAACGCCTGCTCCCCCATGACGCTGCTTGTTATTGCCGCTCGCCGTTGTAGGATTCCTAATTATAGTTTAGGAAACCAAAGGAATTACGAAACCTTAAGGTTTAGGAAACCTTGAGTTTTTGGAAACTTTAGGGTTTAGGGAACCTTGCGGTTTTTGTTACTTTAGGGTTTAGGAAATCTTGAGATTCTAGAAACTTTAAGATTTGGAAATCTTAGAGTTTTGCCCGATCCAGTCCCTAAAAACATTATTTTTGTTTATAATTTTTCAACACTAGTTGATTAGAATTTATTTTATAAATTATTTTTAAAAATAAATCAATTTATTAAAATACTTGGTAATTTATTTATCAAAGTAAAAATTGTTGAAAATTAAATTTTAAATTGAATTTTAAAATTTAAAAATGGGACTTGACTTTTTGAAGGAGTTACAAATTGATGGGACTCTTTGAAAGAGAATAAGAAGATTACAGGCGCCATGATAATTAGTATTTAAATAATTATAATTTATTTATTATTCTTTTATGAGTTGTAATTAGAAATGAGCCATATATAGGTTAATTTTGAATGGATGATTCATTATTAATCTTGTATCATCATGTAATATGCCACATAGAAATAGGGATATGTCAATATCAAAATGTCATGTAGCATATACATGTATCATTGTAGATTAAATTTATAATGGGTTATAATTTAAATACAATGTAAATTTTAAAAATTTTATAAAATTTAAATTGTGATATAAATTTTAAAAAAGATTATAATTTTCAATACCTATTATTTTCAAATTTATAAAAAAATTATATTTTTTTAAAAAGTAAAGAAAAATTCATTTTTCCAAAAACTATGTGGGATGGTCGTTTATGTTGAAACGTTCCCAATGTCTCTAACGCAAACTTGATCGTGGTGAGAAGAATGGTTTAGAGCAGTCCTAGCGTTCCTCTCTTCAGTGGGAGAAACTTGGGAACCATGTCTCTTTGAGTCATCGAGTTGCTTAAGAAGCTAAAGCTTGTAAAGGAAGTGGTGAGGCAGGACCGTTCCCAGACGGACTGTTAGTTCATAGCCACCTTTAAAGCTGATGCGTTAGTTAAACACTTAGACCGAAGTAAATTAGAATCTGTCATAGAGGCTAGTCAATGGGGCTAAAGTGACCAAAATCATTGGTGATTGGTTAAGTAACATGTAGTGACATCTTAAGAAGCGTTAACCAAACGAGAGGAGTCTCGATGCGATAGGAGGTAGCTTGGACGTTGTCTTTAGATGAGACAAGCTATCGTTGTTGATTGTAACATCATGAAGGAAATACTATTTATTGGATTTTTAAATATTTAAGTATTTGCATCGTGCATCATACTTTCCTAAATGATTGAGTATTTATTTACACCGTTTTATTTATTCTTTTCAGTAATCATGTCACTATCCCAACTCTCAACTATCTTAAATACGAACAAACTCACTGGAAAAAATTATGTGGATTGGAAACATAATCTTGATATCGTGTTGATAGTAGAAAAGTACATGTTCATGAAGGAGTTGCAAAGCTACTGAGACCTTGTTTCAAAAAGGCAAGAGGAAGACTCGGGAGGCAAACTTTACTGAAAGCAAGCCTTCCACCTCTGGCGCCAAAAAGAAACATAAGAGATGTTCGAAGAAAGCTAAGAGGTAGAACTCGAAATCAGAAGGCTTGACGAGGATGAGTTTAGCTTCCGTTAGGGAAATGGAGCATTAGTATGGGCCGTATCTGTTGGAACTATTAAATTGTCATTCGATAACAGTTTTTTAGTTTTATGTGATGTTTATTATAACATGGTTATTTTGGGAAGAACCTTATTTCAATTGCTAGTTTAATTGAGCAAGGATTCAGTTTGAATTTCATTGATAAAGATATTGGTATTTTTAGAAATAAATTGTTTTACATAAAACCAATAGTTTCAATGATATGTGACACTAGAATAAATATTGATTTACAAATATATAGTAAAAGGTTGAAGTCTTGCCCACATTAGCCTGAATATGATAAAAAAACTTATAAATGAAGGTCCATTGCAAACTTTAAGTGTGAGATAACTACCCTCATGTGAATCCTGTATATAAGGTAAAATGACCAAGAGACCATATTCAGTGAAAGGTGAAAATGCCACTCAATGCCTCGAACTCGTACATAGTGATGTGTGTGGGCCATTGAATATCCAAGCAAGAGAAAGTTATGAATATTTTGTAATATTCACTAATGATTACTCACATTTTTATATGTTTATCTAATGCACCAAAGGTCTGAATCTTTTGAAAAGTTCAAAGAGTACAAGGCTATAGTCGAAAAGCAATTAGAGAAACAAACCAAAATGCTACGATCTGATCGTGGTGGAGGATACTTGCTAGAAGAGTTCGAAGACTTTCTTAAGGAAGAATGTATTATTTCTCAGCTTACATCACCATGCACTCCAGAATACAATGGTGTGTCAGAGAGAAGGAATTGAACTCTGTTGGATATTCTTAGACCCATGATAAGTTACTCATCCCTCCCATATTCATTTTACGCATATACCTTGGAAATAGCAGCATACATTATGAACCAAGTTCCATCAAAGATGGTGCCTGGTACGCCATATGAAAGATGAAATGGATGAAAGTCATCCGTAAACCACCTTAGAATATGAGAATGCCCAGCACATGTTCTGAAACTGAAGATACGCAAGTTGGCCAGTCGATCAGAATTATGCTTGTTTGAAGCATATCCCAAGGGAATGGAGGGATACATCTTTCATAGTCGAACTGATAAGAAAACATTCGTGAGCATGAATAAACATTTCTTCAAGAGGACTACATAAGAAGTGTGAAGTCGAGAGACAGTCTTGTGCTAGGAGAATTATTGAGTGAGAGGACACCGACTCTCCAATCAGGAACTGTTTCTGATTTAATAATGGAAGAACCACAGCATGAGCCAGAGCCTGTGGAGCCTCCCTGTAGTGGGAGGGTTGTTAGACAACCTGACAGGTACATGTCTTATGGAGATGTCTTAACAACAGTCTCAGATCATGCTCATGATGAACCTATCTCATTCTCACAGACCATGGCTGGTCCTAAAGCAAATTCCATGAACGTTGAGATACAATCGATGTACTCGAACGAAGTCTGAAAACTTGTAGATCCTCCTGAAGGGGTAAAACCCGTAGGGTGTAAATAGATTTATAAGAAAAATAGAGGTTCATATGGAATCTGGAAACATTCAAAGCTAGGCTAGTAGCAATAGGTCATACCCAAAAAAATGTATTGACTATGATGATAGCTCCTCGCCGGTGGCCATGCTTAAATCCATATGAATCCTCTTATACATTGCTATTACCCTCGATTATGAAATCTGACATATTGATGTCAAGATTACTTTTTTCTGAATGTCAATCTTGAAAAGCGCATTTATATGGCTCAATAGATGGGTTGATGGAGAAAAGCTAGGAGGGAAATATTTGCGAACTACTGAAGTTCATTTATGGACTTAAATAAGTGTCTCGATCGTGGAATATTATATTTGAGGAAACTGTCAAGAACTTCAATTTTGAGCAGTCACTGGACAAACCATGTGTGTATAAGCTAATATGCGAAAGGAAGGTAGTTTTTCTGGTTTTTGTACGTGGACGATATTCTACTTATTGAGAATTATGCAAGAAAATTATCTGATGTCAAGATTTGGCATGCAAAGCAATTCGATATGAATGATCTTGGAAAAGTTGCATTTGTCCTAGGTATTCAAATCTTTCAGAATGGGAAGGACAAACAATTGACACTGTCTCAAGCATTTTCAATTGATAAGATGATGGATCGCTTCAGTATGTAAGACTTCAAGAAGATATATCTTCCTTTCAAGCATGAAGTTAGCCTCTCCAATGAGCAGTCTCTCAAGACTCCTCAAGAAGAGGAAGACATGAGAAAGATTTCCTATGCCTTAGTTGTAGGAAGTCTCATGTATGGGACGTTTTCCATCAGGCCAGACATTTACTACATGGTGGGCATGGTAAGTCGTTTCCAATCTAATCTCAGACCTGAGCATTGGAATGTCATCAAACATATCCTTAAGTATCTTAGGATAATAAGAAATTGACATGAAAGTTCTTGAAGACTCAGGAACTTGTTCCAGTATACTGATTCTGATTTCTAAGTAGACAAGATTTTTAGGAGGTCCATTTCAGGATCAGTGTTCATCCTGAACGGTGGAGCAGTTTTATGGAGAAGTATCAAACAATTTTGCATTGCTCATTCTACTATGGAAGCTGAGTATATAACAGCTTGCTCCAAGGAGGTTGTATGACTTAGAAATTTCTTGAAGACTCAGGAACTTGTTCCAGTAGCTGACAAGCTCATGACACTTTATTGCGATAACAGTGGGGCTGTAGCGAATTCGAAGGAACCAATGAACCATAAAATATCCAAACATATAGAGCGTAAATGTCACTTGATTAGAGAGATTGTTCAGCGTGAAGATGTTATAGCAACACACATATCGAAAGTCAACAACCTGACACATCCATTCAAAAAGACTTTAAGTCGTAAAGTATTTTGGACCAAAAATGTATTTTGGACCAAATTATACTTCCTGAACCCATATGTGATGGATATCGTCACTAAAATAGTGAAAAGCAAAATTTAATATTCAAATCAACTATTTATTATTTTTTCATTATTAGATAATTAGTAAATACAATTAATTAATTAATTAATGAAGATCAACTTAATTTATCAATTTAGATTGATGAATTTGGACACAGTATTGACTCTAGAAAGATGTAAAATTTTAACAATTATAGTAAATGGAGGAGAATTTTGACAATTTACAGTATATGGATATATGTGTAAATTATGTAATCTTTATATAAGAGATGACATTAGAGTTGCCTCCCTCAGTTTGTTGACCCAACCCTGATCACAATGTGTGATTGCACAGAGCAAAAAAGCAGTTTCTCTCTCCCCTCGCTGTTGCAGCCAAAATTTATAAGAAAAAGAGAAAACATTGTTTTTATTTCTTCTGTTGTTTTGAGAGCGCACACTGAATTCCCGATGACATCCTATTGAGATATACTTCTTAATCCTACGAGTGATCATTGATTCGAAGATTGATTCAAATTCTACAAACAATGAAGAACACAAGAAAATTAATAAGATTCCACCAAGTTAGAACTTCTCTGATTATTTCTCCTCTTCTAAATACGTCAATCTAAATATACATGATCATAAAATGTTTTATATTTAATATGATTAAATAGTTTCTGTTAAATTTTTTTGATTTTCCGCCCACGAACCGTTCGTAGTTCATTATTTTTCTTCAAATTTTTAAAATCCAATCCAACAGGTTCCACTCATTTCTTGGCGTAAGGAGGTTCCCATTGTGGCGCGGCACATGTCGTTGTGTCATTGGGGTTTGGAAATATACCCTTAACAGTTGTCTTCAGTCAAGAACCTGGGTGGCTTCATTCGTATAAGTCTGAACACTTCTTTACCTGAGCTCTTCGTCCGAGCTACTCATATGTGGTGAAAAGCTGAAACTCACACTTGTACCTAAAATTTATTCAGTTGGAAGACCCGTACAAACAGAATTAACTACTTGATAGTTGTCATGACTTATCCATTGTACATACGTCGTTTCACCTTCTCCTTGGTTCAAGTCCATCAATCTCTTGGGAGTAGAGGCTTTGATGGGGCGTGGATGCTCGTAACAAAGTCTGTCTTCTCGATGTGTTGCTTCATTCCTGACGAGTTGTTTGAATCACGTTTGGTCTTTTGAAATTTTTGTTGTTAGTCCGCAAAATGGTCGCTTATTGGGCTAGCCTCAAAGGTCACCATAATGGCCCTCTTTAATGCCCATTAAATGAGCAGTTTTCCTCTTTCATGTCTTTAAATAGGCGGCTTCCTTTTCCTTTCCTTCATCCTCGCTTTCTGCATAGAATCAAAACTCTTGTCAATCATTGCTCTTGCACTTGGCTCTTCTTCTTAGAAGAACATTAATCTTCCCCATTTCTCATGACTGCTGCTTCCATTTCTATCATCTTTTAAATGATGTGCCTCAAAGTCGTCGATGTTCCATTTACGGTGATTTTCATATCTTCGATAAGCCATTTCAGTGATTCCTTTACCCGTGTTGGCTACTCTCCCCTGACGATAAAGGCTCTACCAATAAAAGGGGCCTATAATCTGACCAATAGTCTTAATCCCCAATTCGTACTGAAGCAACTTTACTGGCTGCAACCACATTCCCATCTTTTATCACCTCTATCCTTTCGGACCTTCAATTCGCTTATTGCAGCATGCTTCAAAAGTGGGTAAGGTAGCCTTGTAATCATGTCCTTCGGGATCATCTCAAACCATGGGGTAGTGTCCCCCTTCCTTGTTCACATTATGGGGGAAGTTGAGGTTGTGTCATCATCAACTCGAAATCGGTTGCTGCCCGTGGTTTGAATCCACTTCCATCTTATATTTGCGCGGTTCTCAATGGTAGAGCGACCGGAGTCCTAAAAAGAATTCTCAAGCTTGGAGATCCAATCACCTGCCCCGACGTGGAGGGGCCTTTTACTTTTAAGTTAGCCTGAGAACGACTCACCCCCTTAACTGAGGTGATTTTTGTACATTTGCTTGTACTTGTAATACTATGTTTATAAACTTCCTTTACCTCAGGCTCCCTTTTATTTATCTCTATTTTTGCCTATTTCTCGTTACGAACATATATCAAGTAGGTAGAGTTTCTTTTTCCTCAGCCAAGCTTGAACTTGGTCTGGTGGAGACCTTTATCCTGAGCTACGCAGTTGTTTAGACTATTATGTTGATCATTGCGTCCTATAAAATTTTATTGAATCGAGCTTGTGATCCCAGGTCAGAGTGGGCCTTAAAGGGACTTGATCTTTTTGGTAGACTGGATCTTGTCCAATGGATTACCCCCTCTGTAGGTCTAGGGTTTTATGGACGTGTCACGACCTTTAAGAAATCCTTTCGTGCTCTTATCCTGGAGGTCTAGTTAGGTGAACCTTTTGCTTGCTTTGGGGGGTCTGCCCTTTGTCATTTAGTCAAGCATGCTTTCTTCTGAGCTTTTTCTAGGGCTGGCGAAGCAAATTGAATTTCTTCAAGTTTTTGCTAGAGGACTTTTCTTTTATCTCCTCATCCAAATTCTTTTGCTTTGGATGAATCATTGAGATGAAATGCTCTTCAAAGGGCCTTATCCTTGTCCTTCGAGCTATGGGTCCTCATGGATATCATTCCTTGATGTCTAGCCAAGCATGTATGCTTTAGTTAAACCCTCAAAATTTGTATGCGAGCATGAGTGCTCGTCATACACCTTTGTCGATATCTAGCCAGGCATGTCTATTCTGGCTAGATTCTTGATCCTGTCTGCGAGCAAGAACTCTCGGCAGACACCTTCTATCGATATCTAGCCAGGCGTGCCTGCTCTGGCTAGATCCTTGATTCTATATGCGAGCTGAGGTGCTCGGAAAACATCTATAATGTTGATATCTGGACAAGATTTGATTGGGCCTAGGTAGACCCCGTCTGCAAGTTGAGGTTCTCAGAAAAAATCTCTTATATTGATATCTGGTCATGCTTTGATTGGGCCTGGGTAGATCCCGTCTGTAAGCTAAGGTGTTTGATAAACATCTCTTCCATCAATATCTGGCCAGAATTGATTGAGCCCGGGTAGATCCCGTCTGTAAGTTGAGGTGCTCGAAAAACATCTCTCATGTCGATATTTGGCCAGGCTTTGATTGGGCCTGGGTTGATCGTGTCTGTGAGCTGAGTTGCTCGACAAACATCTCTTATGTTGATATATGGCCAGACTTTGATTGGGCTTGGGTAGATCTAGTTTGTGAGCTGAAGTGCTCGACAAACATCTATTTTTTGATTAATCCTGGGGGCTTAGGGACTTCAACAATCATTACTTGTCAAATCTCGACTGATGGGTTCAGGGACCTCACCAGTCCTCACTTATCGAATCTTGACTGGCGGGCTCGGGGACATCATTAATCACTTGTCGAATCCTGATTGGTGAGCTCGGGGACCTTGCCAGTCATCGTTTGTCGAATCCCGACTGGCAGGCTCAAAGACCTCGCTAGTTATCACTTATCTAATCTCAACTGCCGAGCTAGACTGCTCGTTATTCATCATTTTTTGTTTATCCCGACTGCAGAGCTAGAACACTCCTCAAAGGTCACTTTATGTTTTTCCCGAGATTGAGTTAGAGAGCTCGCCATCATCACTTTTTGTTTATCCCGAGTATTGAGTTAGAGTGCTCGATAGTCATCACTTTTTGTTTATCCCGACTGTCGAGCTAGAGCACTCGTCAGTCATCACTTTTTATTTTTCTTTGCCTGTTGTAGAAGAGTTGGTCCTTGGAGAATTGTAGGATATTCATAAGATTGTTAGCAAATATTTCTACCACACGTTTTATTTTTCCAAAAAAGTAGATTTGCCAGAAAATGGACAACATATGACTACTCCAAAATGAGGGGGAGAGGAAATTTCTTATCTAGCAAGTATCGATGGGCACATATTACTTTATGCTTCAGCGTCGGCCGTTTTGACTAGGGCCACTTCTTCTTCTCTGAATTGGGGAGTTGTAGGGAGTTTCTAATCTTGGCAGCTCTAGCGAGATGGGAGTATCTAGGAGCTGGCTTCGTGGTTGGGCTCTTCGCTCCCTAAGCTATCACCCTTCCTCATCTGTTGTTACATCCTCTTTCCTTGTCACAACCCATCATGTTCTTCTTTTCTGAGCCACGTCTTTGCATCAATGACAGGCCCCTATGAGCTCTGCATTCTTCTCGTGGGCTAGCATGGGCTCATCTTGAACCACCCTCTCTGATGGTTCTGATGGGAGTACGACCAACCATTTCAGCTCTTCAAGATTCTACTAGGACGGAACAGAGCTCGCCGATCATGGGCCCATTTCCTGTTGGTTCTGCTGCCTCACGCGGGGCGACATTGTCATGACCTTCATCTCATGATGTCTCCTCTCGTCGCCTTATTGGGGAATGTCTGGTCCTTTCAGATCTTTGCATCTTCATTGGGGCCATTCTTCGGGAAGCTCTCTGACTACAAGCCCACTATCCCTGTGGTTCCATTCGCCTTGGGGGGCTTTGGGGGAGTGTCTTGACACCCGTATGTTATTTGGTCGAGGTGATCCTGCCGAAGTGGGTCTATGTATTTCAACTGGGAGTGATCCCCAACTTCTTATTCACTCACCTCAGCTCTCTTCTTGCCACCGAGCTTTGCAAAATTGTTTGTGGCCAAAGAGGAAGCACAAATGAATGGGGTGGAAGGAGACCTGTCGATACTTTCATCCATCTTCCACAGTTGTTCACATATCGTACTCGGAGGATTCCCCAGAGATTTATGCATGCCTTTACTCTTCGACGACCCTGTCTTCCACCCTCGTCCAATGAGGATGACCCCAGCCAGAACCCTACAATCAGAGAGGCTAGCCATTTGTAGTCTAGTTCCCTTCTAGTCTCGGCTTCCCTGAGGGGTGGACGTTCTTACCGGCGGGCCGTTGGATGTTGGGGAAGACCATTTCTGTGCAAGAGACTGTTACGACCTGAAGCGATGTTTGGTGCACCCTTCCTTCCTCTTCTTGGTTGCCTTAGGTCTTCATTCTTTGCTGGGTAGTCTTTAAGGCGACATACGATTCTTCTTCCATGGGGAGAAAGGGTAATTCCTTTCTTCCACCGCGAACTTTATTAGCGCGAGATACAAGACCAATTTTATCCTTGTAGAAGAAAATTGGATCTAAATGCTTGGAACAAGGATGGCTTTACAGTCATTTCCCATAGACGGTGTCAACTATTTCGACAAAAAATTTCAACAACACGCGTTTTGATCTTTCGTCGTTGATGCATGAATTCTCATGACTGAAGGGATCTATGGTGGTTATGTTGTACGTATTCTTCCTCCTTGTTGAAGTTACTCTAGACCTTAACGTCTACAAAACACAGACGATGAACTTTATAGATGGGGAACCAGGGGGTGGTGACCCCGTCTAAGGGCCTTCGATGCTTAAGTAGCAGATGGTCGACATTCCGGCATAATTTCCTTGGGGGAGAGAAGACATACCTTTTTTGGCGAGTAGTAGATATATTTATACTTGAGTCCTCGGGGCCAGAAGAAGTGTGTTGAAGAAGCTTCTTGGAGGCGTGTTGGAGAAGTTTCATGAGACACGAAGCCTGTCATTATCGATCATCGATTGGATGGAAAGAGACGACCTTTGACATAATGCTAGTGGATATTAAATGTTGATGTGCCTATGAGATGACCATGCATATGCTATCTTTTCATTTTGTTACAGCGATTAGGCCGGTTGGGCGCTCAGGCTTAATAAGGAGTGCCACTTTGGTCGTCACCTTCGTAGGGTAATGATGACTTTGCACTCGGGGTCGATGAAGCTTTCCTTGTGCCCTTATGCCTATTTTTCATGAGCTCGGGTCTTGTGCATCCTGAACTCCATAGAGGCCGATCAGTCGAGGTCGGTTCCACTCATTTCTCGGCGTAATGAGTTTCTCATTATGGCCTGACACATGTCATTTTGTAATTAGGGTTGAGAAAACACCTATAACATAAAAATAAACAGAAATCAACTTTCTGAAGAATTTTACAGAGTGAGATTCTGAGCTTCCTAGAGAAAGTTATGACATGATACATGTAGTTTGCTTAAAACCAAAGTAGGACACAGTCTTTGGGGTTTTGAATTGGAGAAGCTCCTCACAACAAATCGTGAAAATAATTCAAGACCACCACCAAATATTTATTTCAAAGAAAATGTATCTATTCTGAAAAAGATGGACATAAAAAATCAAATCCAAATCTCTGCGCCGAAATTGTGAAACGATATACTAATTCCTTACTCATTCTATTAAATAATTTATCATCATATATGTTGTTTTTATACAACACTCTTATCTTAGATCTTAACATATGACAGAAGGAAAAAAAACACAAAACAAGAAAATGAGAGAAACTCTACCAATGAGTCTGTAGCGAAGGAAATGTGAGAAACTCTATCAATGAGAACAGATTCTGCTACAACGAGTATTCGTTCTCTAAATGAAATCTGGGTCATGGTTCTTAATAAACCTGAGTCATTGAGAGTGGGTGGCACTACAATGAATCCTTGCCCTCTAAAGGAAACTAGAACCATGGTTTTTAATGAACCTGAGTCTTTGAGAGTGGGCGACACTATAATAGGTCTCTGCTCTTTAAAGCAAACCAGGGCCATAGTTCTTAATGAACCTAAGTCCGTGAAGTGGGTGACACTACAATGGGTCCCTACTCTCTAAAAAATCAAGGTCATGGTTCTTAATGAACCTAAGTCCATGAGAGTGAGCAACACTACAATGGATCTCCACTCTCTAAAGGAAATCGGGGCCATAGTTCTTAATGAACCTAAGTTCGTGAGAGTGGGTGACACTACAATGAGTCTCTATTCTCTAAAAGAAACCAAGGACTTGGTTCCACAATGAACATAAGTGCTTGAGAAATGACTATAATGTGCATCCGTTCTCTAAAAGAAATCAAAGTAATTATGAAAATCACAAGTCCTCGAGAACGGACCATGCAAGGAAAACATCTAAGGGGATATTGAAATCTTGAAAAACTGAAGTCTTTAAGAGCGGATAACGCTACAAAATGCATCCGTTCTCTAAAGGAAATTGAAGCTCAAAGCTCAAACAAAACGCAAGTCATTGAGAACGAATTCTATTACGGACGTAGTTATTCTCAAAGAAAAACTGAAGCTTAAAATTTTTACAAGTCCTCGAGAATGGATTTTTCTACGTAGATAGTAGTTCTCAAAAGAAAATTGGAGCTAAGAAGATTTAAAGTACTTGAGAATGGAAAATACTACAATGAGTAGTCATTCACCAAAGAAAGTTGAGGATAAATGTGCAACTCCCTATGAACGGATGAAAATACATTAAATTTTTTTTTACAAGGGAAGCGCAGCGGAAAAAGAGCTTCACAGAAAAAGAAGAGAGAAAAATTACTAAGTCTTGAGGAAATAAAAGCACATTCAAGTGGGAAAGTATAGAAGAATAAAGTGTATAAAGGAACATTGCAAAAAGATACAAAAAATTACAACAATTAAGAAAAGACTATAGTTGCATTAGCGGCAACGTCTGCAACAGAAAGGTTGGCAGCAACATCCTCAACGGGAAGATTGACAATGGCCTGTCAAAAGCCTACTTGAAAAATTGTGTTGCATGTTCCCAAGAAATATTTGAGAAAGGGAATCGGAGCGTAACAACAAATGAAAAAGAAGTAATCATCACTAACAACAAACTAACAAAAGGTTAATCGAGAAACGTGAAGTATTTGTAAATGAGAACGAGAAGATGTAACGGTAAAAAGGAAAAACCACCACTAACAGCAAACAATCAAAAAGTTGCATGGAAAACTACGTCGCATGTTTTTAATAAGCGCGTGAGAACAGAAACGGGTAGACATAACGCTAGAATAAAAAAGACAATCATTACACTTCAACAAATGAGATTTCGTTGAGTGTAATTTGGCCAACGAACAGTCCAAAATCTCACCTTACATGTGACAAGATCTAGACCGAAAACTCAATCGAGGAAAATATGGAATGAGAACCATAAGATCAATCGGATGGTTATAAAGGGGAGCTTCAGAGAAAATATTCTCCGAGAATGTTTATCAGTTCCCAAAAATTTGTTACAAAATAGGAAGATTTATTATTATTATTTAATTATCATCTCTGTGTATAAATGGAGATATGTGTAACAACAAAAAGATAGATATATGAAATATAAAATATAATAAAATATCAAAAATCTTTTCATATTATTTTAAGAGTTTTTCACAAAAACTATTATGTCTTTATTCTCTCATCCTCTCTAATAATTTTAAATATTGTGGATTTTTCCAACCAAAAAAAATCATTTACAACTTCATTGCCTTCTAATAGACTATCTCAAATTTTCCGAAAAGGTGGTAGGTAAACATAATATTTCTAGTCGGGGTATTAAGTCAACGCCTTCTTCTACTAGTTTTCTATAAAAAAAAATGTCATCATAAGGTTCATTTGGTGTAAGGGGTGGTTATAGATTAATGATTGGAAATGTCATTTAGGAGAAGTAAGGTGTATGAATGATAGAGAACGTGTTGATATTTAGTGTTACATGCATTAATAACACCACTTGGGTATAAAAAAAATACATTCGCTTGAGTAAGTAGTATTCATTAGTTGTTTATTAAAATATCATTTATTTTTATTTAATTTAAAAATATTTATTATATTTAACTGAATACATTTGTTATTTTAGAGAGAGAATGATAGAGAAAGTGTTATTTAATAAATGATATTTTCATAGAAAAAAATAAATGATATTTTCATAACAATTTTAAGTAGTATTCAGCGGAGAGAATGTTATTTTGATAGTAGAAACTGTATATGAGATTCATCTTATGTGGATTTAAAAAATGATTGAATTGTATTGTTGACATAACAGATAAAAAAGAATCTTATTTAGTTAGATCATTGATTTTACAAAAAGTATACTAANATATATATATATATATATAATTGTTATGAATACATTCTATTATTTGAAGTGTTCTTACTTAATTTTATCATTTGTCATAAACATTAGTTGTTTATTAAAATATCATTTATTTTTATTTAATTAAATTTTTTATTATATTTAACTGAATACATTTATTATTTTATATGTTACAACTATTGTCTTATTGTCTTAATGTATTTAATATGAACAAAGTTAAAGTGAGGGAATTGAATAGTCATTATCTTTGAAAAAACATAATTAAAAAAAAGATCAATAGCCCCACCTTAACTAACCTAGTCCATGAAAAAACATAAAGTTAAAAACATATGGCATAACATATAAAGAAGAAGAAAGTTACATACCATTATTTTATTAAAGTAATAATTGTTTAAACAAATTTATTGTAGTAATATACACATTTTCAAACATTGTATGGTGTCTAACTAATAGATAGAAAATCCACACACGCATATATACACAACTATCACTATGTGTCAAAATTTTATTTTTTATGGACGTGGATAAATTTTAATTCTTTTTAAAATATCTACGTTACCCTCCAAAGATGTAAATACTTATTCGGCCACATGCTTTACTCATAATTAAGTACCATTAAAACTAACCTTTAAATTATGACCTACACCAATTACTTTCTCATTACACAGGTATCTATCGGTTTCCTCATTTTGACCTCTTAATTTCTTTTTTTAAGGTTTAGTTATTTACTTACCTCAATTATTTCACACCTAGCAATTTCCTACATTCTCCTAATCATATTCAATGCTTATATACCCAATCATACTCTTTTTCTTCTTTAGTAATTTTTCTCTCACAAATTGTCATTTAGCTTATATTTTGGGTTTTAGGAAATAAGATGAAGGAGAAATGGTAAAAAAAATTACTTTTTAATTGTTGTTCTATTAGAAATGAGAAAAGAAAAGTAGTTTAATATATATATATATATATANTATATATATATATATGCGTATTTGTTATTTCTAGTTTTCCTTCATTTTCTTCTTTATCATATTTACTTTTCATCTATGTGTTTTTACCTTTCATGAACATAGTTATAATCTCTTTTTCTTCTATTTTTTATGGTTTCTCAAATTTTATAATGGATAATTATATGTATTTTATCTCAAGGTTGGAAGACAAAATACCTCCAACCCAGCTATAAAGTGATATATCTTGAAGTTTAAATATTGATACTCTTATATCTTGAAGTTTAAATATTGATTCTCTTATCATATCTTGATTTGATAAAATTGATTGATATTTACTTTATTGTTATAGGAATTGTGTTGTTAAATGGACACTCATTCGAAAGTATTATTCAGTTATGGTGATTAGTGATTCTAAGTAGAACTAAATTAGTCCATCAATATATGCCTATATTTAATTACTATATAGCTTTTACGGGATACCTTTTGTATATTTGTCTTATTTATAGTTTTATTTTATTATATTGCAGAAAGTATTGACTTTTAAGATCAATTTTTTTCTCTCTATAAATTAGTAGCTAAATTGGTAGAGATGTTATAATCAATTGATATTCTAAGTTACATAAAAAAATTCAATAAATTACTAAATTCGTTAATTGTAAAATTAATCTTTTAATAATCATGTGCAGAGTACGGGCTTGTCACTAGTTAGATAGTAAACTTCTTGGTTTTGTTATATAAAAAACTTGTCTTCAAACTGAAATATCACGTCGGGCAACATGCTAGTCTTTCATTGATCGACTTGTTGTAAAATCCACATTAGGGCTTGTAAATATGATTGCTCTTGACTTTTATCTTTAATCTTTAATATATTAAAAGTGAGATAAGAATGAAAATCATCTTTAGATTATTTTGTCCACTGCTCATTTTACAATTTCAAAATTACTTCTTGAATCTATTAATTATAATATTTTTCTTTTATTATTTCTCAAAATAATGTATCTCTTAAGTAAACTTTTTATTTTTTTTATCATTTCTAAATTGAAGTCTATTTTTGTAAATGAGAATATATTAAGTTATTTTTCGTTAAGATATATAGTAGAAAAATTCAATCAATAATCAATAAATGAATAAAAATATATTTTTAGCTGATAGATATCAAAGAAATAATATATTAAAAGAATCAAATTGAAAAATGTATACCAGATGCTCTCTTCTAACATAACTAAATTAATTGGAAACATTTTGGTAAATAAGATTTATGAAAAGCATAAAAGTTATAATAGTAATTTTTAATTTTATTTACTAATAAACATATCCTATACAAATTTTTCTTATTTACAAGTACAAGTAATGCATAAGAAAAAAAATTAAAATAATAAATATATATACACATCATGTGCACCGATGTCAACTTAACTAGTAAAAAAAAATGAAAAGAACATAAAATGCAACGTTGGGCAACATGCTAGTCTTCTCCTAATTTACAATTACTTCAATTTTTATCTGAGTGGGGGGAAAGTCAAACACAAGCTACTCTTTTAACGGTCTTGATCTACTGTCAGATTTCCCAAGAGGGATCCGATGGTTTGATGTGATCTTACCACCAAAGGAAAAGAAAAAAATGTTACAAAGAATATGGTCGAAGGTGGTCCAAAATATATTTCCAAAAAAAAAAAAAAAATTAAATCTAGACGGTATATATTGACAAATTAGAGTGTTGGACGAGACTACAAGCTGGAGACTTCACTTGTTTTCTAGTTGCAAAAGAAAACTCTGAAAAAAGAACGTGTCAAAATGAACGAATAAGGTATATATGATATTATAATTTGCTTAATTAGTTGGTGCTTGGTGAAAAGAATTTTGAGCTTTGCTTTATGATGGGATCATGTACTCTTCAACAAGTTACAGCAACAGCGACACTATTTTTCAGATAATTCTTTCTAACAAGAGGTAATCTTATTTATATAACTTGTTGGCTTATCAATTTGCCTTGTATGTTTCTTCTGTGCAATGAATCCGTTTTCACCTGCAAAATGAGGAAAATGATGACTCAGAATCAATATAAGCTTATCCAGAAACTTCAAATAACAGTGCAAACTCTCAAAAGTCTGAAGGTTTACTAATTAGACACTCCTTAATTTAATGAAAAACTTAAATCAGTAAGCGATATTTGCTTTCTATATTGTGTCCATTTCTATCCTTCCTGCTGAGGCCATGAGTTTACTGTAGATTTTATAGCGTGTACAAGAGAAATTTCAGTCTCACTATTGTCATTTCTTCTTCAACTATATTGCTAAACTTTACAGCAAAGATAACTAACATTCACTCCTCTTATAAATAATACTGGGAAAGGCAAAGAGTACCCGTGCATAAATCACTTACAATCTGATGACGATCGCTATAAGCCTATACTTGATCGGCATTTTCTTCACCAACTCCGAGTCTCTGGGCAGAGGTGATTTCCCAGAAGGATTCATTTTCGGAACCGCATCTTCAGCATACCAGGTAGATTGGTAACTGAGTTAGTTTTTCCTTCATTGGGTTTCTTTCCATCATGGTAGAACCAAAATATGATTCCTTGCATTGCAGTACGAGGGAGCTGTGAATGAGGGAAACCGGGGAGCTAGCGTATGGGATACTTTCGTAAAGAAACCAGGTAGAATTTGATTAGCAGCTTCCATTAACACAAAATTGGTCAAACACGAGACGTATCATCTAAGAGTCGTGTTTCATCTGCTGTGCATTGTAATAGGGAGAATTATGGACTTCAGCAATGCAGACAGAGCTGTTGATCAATATCACAGATATAAGGTGAGAAGAAAGATGCATTAGTCAACCCTATTAACCAACAAGCCTAAGCGAAAATAAGATGAAACGCCGGTTAAATTGAAGTTTATTGTTGAGTATATTAGAAAGAATAGTATGAAAATCCTCATTTGAAACAATGCACGAGAAAACAAAAGAAATTTTTATTAGCCATTGACAATGGGAAAGCAAAGGATACATATGGATAAGAAAATTAAATATCACACACTAATTTTTTATTCTAGTGAGATTTTCATAATAACAGTAGGACAATTAGGATACTGACCCACCACCAACTATTGTATTATGCTAATATGCAAGCAATGTTACAAAAGTAATGTAATGTTATTTTTAGTCAATAGAAGACTTGCAGTCAGTTACTGGCTTATCAAAGTAGACATATTAACGGTGACTCATAATTACAGAGCGATATAAACTTGATGAACAATCTGGGAATGGATGCTTATAGGTTCTCCATATCATGGTCGAGAATATTTCCTAGTAAGATAACGTTGGCCAATGAACTTTTCATCCACATTTTTTTGCCACACCAGTCTATCCCGAACACCTCCTCAAATTCTTTTTAACAGATGGAACTGGACAACCCAATCCAGAAGCAATAAACTACTACAACAATTTTATAGACACTTTGCTGGAAAAAGGTCACCCGCTGAAACGTTGCTTAGAGTTTGGTTTTTTTATACAGCCATATCATTCACAGTTGTCGTTCTGTTGAATCAGGAATCCAGCCTTTTGTAACTCTATATCATTGGGATCTTCCACAGACTCTTGAAGACAAATATGAAGGGTGGTTGAGTAGACAGATAATGTAAGTATTACCAGAACGTGTGGTTGCTGAGACAATAGCTCCTTCTTTATAATAGAATAGTCTCCATTTTTTTGCAGAGAAGACTTTGAGCATTACGCTTTCACTTGCTTTCAAGCTTTTGGAGACAGAGTGAAGCACTGGATCACTTTCAATGAACCTCATGGATACTCAATCCAAAGCTATGACCTGGGAATCCAAGCTCCTGGGAGATGTTCGATTCTTGGTCATGTATTCTGCAGGAACGGAAATTCATCTACTGAAGCATACATAGTAGCTCACAACATACTGTTGTCTCATGCTGCAGTTTATAATAGTTACCAGCAACATTTTAAGGTCTGTAAAACACATCCTATTATTTTTCATCAAATTCACATGCTTTTAAATGAGAAAGATGCTGAGAATACATGAACTTTTTTTTTATTGTCATCTAGGAAAGACAAGGAGGTAAAATAGGCATTGCATTAGATTCCAAATGGTATGTACCCTTTTCTGATAATGAAGAGGACAAAGATGCGGCATCTAGAGCAATTGATTTCGGACTTGGATGGTAATTACTGATTTAAAGGTGCTATTTTAATCTGATTAATGGGATGATTTTGATCTCATAAAAATAAAACTAACAGAGGACAAATTGATTCAGGATCCTTGATCCAATTTTCTTTGGCAAGTATCCTCATTCAATGAAGAAGAGTGTAGGTGAGAGATTACCAGAAATATCACAAGAAACAGCAGAGTTCCTCACAGGAACCTTGGACTTCATTGGCCTCAATCATTATACCACCTTATTTGCTCGCAATGACAGGAGAAGAATTCGAAAGTTCATATGGCATGATGCTTTATCAGATGCAGCTGTCATTACTACCCGTAAGTTGTCAGAGCACAATCTTCGCTAATACACACATACACAAACATTTAATATATACACACAAACACGGATACACACTAATATAGGAGGAGGACCATATTTTTAAACTGATCTAACTTGAGCTATGCTATATTACAGCGCACAGAGGAGGCACTGCTATTGGAGAAAAAGTATGTCTATGTCTAGAGTGCTTCTCGCTACTAGTATCTTATTAAAGGTTTCAAAGTGGAGTAAGCTGATTAATACAACTTCCTCCAGGCAGGTTCCAGTTGGTTACATATTGTTCCATGGGGCATCCGGAAGTTGGCATGTTATGTGAAAGATAAATATGGGAACCCGACAATGATAATTACAGAAAATGGTGAGTGGTTTCAGATTCAAATATAAACCTAAAAGAGTCTAGAGATTCTAAAATATAATATATTCTATGTGACAAACAGGTATGGATGACCCAAATACACATTTTGTAGCATTAGACAAGGCCCTAGATGATGAGAAGCGAATAAGATATCACACTGACTACCTCTCAAATCTATCCGCTGCCATTAGGTAATTACAACCCAACAGCTATTTGATTGGGGTTTCACCTTAAGTTCCTATAACTTTGGGTAGCACACTCAATAGCTCTCTTTAATATCTTCAAAATTACAGTGCCTAATAACTAATAGAGAACAAAAAATACAGGAAAGATGGCTGTGATATACGTGGTTACTTTGTGTGGTCATTGCTTGATAACTGGGAATGGAACATGGGGTATACAAGCCGGTTCGGACTCTACTATGTGGACTACAAGAACAACCTCACAAGAATTCCGAAGAAGTCTGTTCAGTGGTTCCAAAGTATGTTGAGATCAAACAGTACCATGCAGCCAGGTCTACATTCTTGTGACCATATCATAGCATTTGATGTATTGAACGGTTGAAATTGAAAATCCCCCCGCCTCTCCCCCGTCCGCCCTTCACCTGGAAGAGGGATAGGAGTATAAGAAAGTGATTACATTGACCGGTGATTCATCCAAGTTTCAATTGAGCCTTAGACCAAGAATCCGCTTGCTAGGTTCATCATCTCATCCGCATCGGTTCGGATGGTTTTCTCACTTCTGACGGTTCGGTTCGGTCAAGAAGTAAAAAAATATGACGGTTCGGTTCGGTATTCGGTTTTTGTGAAAAAAGCACACCGAACTGAACCGAAACCGCACTTCCATATATAACCTATTTGCCCTAATCCCCCATTCACTTCACGCAGCTTCACCCTCAGCCTCCCTCCCTTCCTCTCTCATTGTAAAATCACGGAGATACAGACCTACCCTCATCGAAAAATCACGGAGACAACAGGCCTAGAAGTTCCCCCCCTCTCTCTCGAACACAACATCTCGTAGTCGTCGAGTTGTTTTATCACAGACCCAGTGTGACGACTACCATCGTCGTTGTTGTCGTCGCTACAACCATCACGATTAGGTCCTCCTCTGCCTCGCTAGCCATCGAACAACCTCTCATCAGAACTCCATCGTCGCAAAGCCACATGTTTTTCACCCATTTACCGTCATCGCAAAGCCATCGAAGAACCCCTAACTTTCTAGATCTCAGTTCATCACTTTTCCAGATCTTAACTTTTCTAAGGTTTAATTTTTATCAGTTAGCTTCATCTCTCTCTTTATCTCTGTTTCTTTCTCTCAATGTCTCTAACTTTTTTTGTCTATCTCAGTGTGTCTCTAGGACCTAAATTATATCTTTTTTTCATGCATTCTCTATTGTTTCTGTAAATATTTTGTATTCTCAATTGAAATGCAAATATGTTAAAAACTTAGTTGAGATTAATGTTGGTTTTGTATCTATTGCCGATTTGGTTGAGATTAGTTAGAAATTAGGTTGAGATTTGATGAATTTTTCTGCTTTGCTTTTCATCTTACGGTTCGGCTCGATTTTTATAGTTCGGTTCGGTTCAGTTTTTGAACATTGAGTGATTCAGTTCGGTTGCTAATTGTGTAAACTGGTATGTTCAGTTCGGTTCGGTAAAACCTCTTAAACCGAACCGAACCGCTTGCACCTCTACTCAAAACGAGAAAACGAAGACAAATTAACATCATTGACCATGTTAACAGTACTAAGCAATCCAAACAGACATAGGAACTCCAAACTATCATAGCTTGTTTGCGAGCATGTTGACGACTAACTTTGCGAGATAAAAAAAGGAGCTAGACTACAAGCTGGATATCGAGCTTTCTTTGTGGTAAAGGGATGGCTTGCAAACAACTAAAAAATGAGCCGAATTTTCATCATTTGGTAGCTATGAATATCATAAAGTAAGGACCTCAATAACCTAATACGGCAACAATATTAAATAAAAAAACCTAATTAATACAACTAAAAAGATGAAGAAACAATCGGAGTATAAACGAAGCAGTGGACTGAATTTGAGTCCAGGAAAGAGTTCATGAAATTTGGAAACAGATTCCAATGAATAGGAAACGAAATGTTGTATCGAGCTCGGCCGAGAAAACAACTGCGAAATTCAGACTTGGGTAACGGCCTAGAAGGTTGGAACGAAAGTCTGTCTAAAGTCTTAAACGGCTTCTTCTTCTTCTCGGCTCCGAACGAGAGGAACTTTTCGGAAGAGCTTGCTGAGAAGCCCAATTACAGTGTACTTGATAGCCCATTCAAATAAGCTGGGCCGACAGTAATAGGATAGGAAGGAAGAAGTAGCAATGACCTGTTTGGCTGTTACTTTTAAAAAATAATCTGTTTTTGACGTCCAACAGAATGAATATAATGGAATTAAATGTGTAAATGATATTTGTTTTTACAATTATTTTTAGTGATTTATTCTCAGAGAAATAAGCTTTCGCTTCAGGTGAACATCAAAGAAATGTTATCATAAATAATTTATTTTGTTGAAAATTTATAAAGAAAATAACTACAAAGAAAAATTAGTTTTAAATAAATAGTCAAAGTGTTTTTAAAGAGCATCCTATTACTGTTTTATAGGGGTGTTCAAAATCAAACCGAACCGGCCTAACCGAAAATGATCGGTTCAGTCGGTTTTTTATGTGTGTTTGGTTCGAAAAAATTATTGGACTGAAGTTTCGGTTCGGTTTGAAAATTTGGTGGTTTTCGAACAGAACCGAAACATTAAATTTATATTTTTTTATTTAATTTATATATATAATTTTTTATAAAATCGAATCGAAGTAAAACTTTAACTTTATATTTATTTTTTCAATAATATCATTTAAAAATTATTTTAAAAATAATTTTTAATTAATAATATTGAACCGAAACCCACGGTTCGGTTTGGTTCTTTTAACATCCACGGTTTAGTTTAGTTCAGTTTATCACGGAACGAAGATTCGGTGCGGTTCAAATTTTCACCAAAAATTCAATAGAACCGAACCGTGAACACTCTTATTATTTTCTTCCTCTTTTAGTTCTCCAAGAGATAATTGCTCTATTTTGTTTGCCCTTATGTAGATTTTATTTTGTTTAAAAAATTTGATATGATATAAATGTGCGTACTTAAAGTTTAGGCGCATTTCATGATCTACATATCAATTGATGATATATTTAATAGCTAAATCTATACATATAACGCATAAAAATTATCATTGCTCTAATATTACACAGCCGAATCTTCAAAGGAAAACTATATCAAAGCTACAATTATTATCTTATTGTAAGATTGGGACTAAAGTTCAAACATTCCTCCATCATATAGTTCACATCAAACTATTATTACAATCTTAGCTTGATTTTGAATAATTTACATATTTGATTTTAGATCAAATTTGAGCTTAACATTAGCATCAAGTTATACTTGCCCGAATTGACTAGTTTTAGATATTTAGTTGTCTCAAGCTTAGATTTCATATAATGTTTATGTTTTGGGTACAACAAATAGAAGATTGCAAAAGACTACTCCGGCCAGTCATACCTGAAATATGCAAATAAGAATTTGTGTGGCACTTATAACTCGGATGCATTTTTTAGATTAATTCTAAGAAGATAAAACTGTGAGGTCAGTTGCTTGACGCACGACTAAAATGGACAATGCTTCTGGTTACTTGTTACACCTTCGATTTATATGATATCAGAATTAGAATCGTGCCACCACTGAGTGATGTTGAAAATCTCACATTGATTACAGACGATATTTAAAATCTGCATATGGGATATATATGATACTTATACTCATAGACACATGTTCAACAAAGCTCGAAAAGATGAAACCGTGAGACCTACTACTTGAGGCAGATCAACATGAACAATACTTCAGGTTTATTGTTAGAAACAAGTCACATTATTTTGTGTTGACTTCAACAAAAAAAATAAGCCAAGAAAGGAGGGGAGAAAACTCAACCAAACACACCGTAGTGAAAGATACATTCGAGACCGAACCGGCTCACGAAACTAAATGGTCACAACCCATAAGGCTGTTAGCTGTATCATGTATGTATTGTATTGGCCTTAGGTCCCCCTCAAGCGCAGCTTCAATGCCCAACTACTCTACCTAAATCCCCATATCTGGAAATAAAAGTTAAAACTTATTCGATGTTCTAACGATTTCTTGTAAACCCTGTCTCTGTGTAATCTTTTTAATCCCATCTTTCAATTTCTTCCGTACAGTCTCTCCTACCGGTTCCTATATAAAACGCTTTGGTTCTGTATCTCTTTCCTCTTCTTCGAAAACAAAAGGCAGCGGTTGTAGCCCAAATACTTGTTTACACTTTATCTGGATCATACAGACTCTGCTTGCAAAGAGTCTTCCTTTGATTCATCTTCCATGAAACGAGGATACCAAGATTCTCCATCTACTTCTCTCGGGCCTCCTCAGTCCAGATTGAGGCATAACCCAGAAGGTGTTTTTGGGGCATCGCCCCTCTTGTTCGCTGGTCTCAATTTGTAGTTTATGTGAAGATTCTTAGCTTTTGTTTGGTTAATCTTGTTATTGCGGATCTGGGTTTTGTTGTTAGATGGGTCTTCATATATGTTTGTTTGCTGAGAAAGGGAAGGAACATGGCGAGAAATTAAAATATTGAACTTTTAATGTCTTTATTAATATAGTATCTTCTTGTGTACAGAATGAGTTCATTTTTCATTAAGGTTAGCTCATGAAAAAGTGAAAACAAAGAAAACAATGTTGTTTTCCAAAAACGTGTTTGGTAGTAGTATTCGAGAAGTGTATAGTGTAAAGATTGGAATATGTTTTCGGCAAACTCGTTCTTGGGTTATTCTTGCATTTCAAAAATAGAAAAACAAAACTGAAACTCCCACCAAACCGGATGTGAACACTTTGCATACACATTTGGAAACTTGGTTGAGTTTTCCTATTATCTTCTTGAATAACGAGGAATCCGGAATTATAATGAAAAGATAAATTCTTTTATTAATTAACTCAGACTTCTAGTAAGTTAATCAGATTTCATGCTTGGAGGTATATGCGAACACTTCATATTACTGTTTCAGGTGATTCAAGATTTTTGGAAGATGAAAGCACAAAGATTTTCGCCAGGAAAGTAGCCGATCATTACAGTGCGAGAACAAATCAGACTCTGGAAGAGCGAGAAAACAGTCCAATCATCCACTTAAAGAAACTTAACAATTGGGTAGATGTTCAGATAAGTGAATTAGTCCTGGAGTGTCATTTAATTAACATTTTCATTGTTCAAGTTGTTCATATTTTTAATACAATTTGTACAGATTAAAAGTGTCTTAATTCAGCTGTATGCTCGCAGAGGAGACGCTGTTCTAGATCTGGCCTGTGGCAAGGTATTATATTTCGAGTTCTTCATCATATCCTCTTGCTGATGCTATGTTTTGCCTCTTTGCTAAGCTTTCTAGTTTGTGTTTGTTAGGGCGGTGATCTCATTAAATGGGATAAGGCAAAAATTGGGTATTATGTTGGTCTTGACATTGCCGAAGGCTCAGTAAGTTGACAATTTCGTTAGAAGTTTTTATTTATTTCGCTTTTCTACTGCAGTTGGACGTTCTAGCGTGTTAAATATATAATTGATTTATATATTATCTTCCTTGTTCTTTCTGAAAGCTCCGATTTTGATTTTGTATACAACGTCTTTCTTGATGAGTTCTAAATGACCGATCTCTTTCAACGTCTTTCTTGATTTTTAAAGCATGCCTAAACATCTATGTGCAGATTGAGGACTGCCGTACACGTTACAATGGTGATGCGGACCACCATCAACGTCGTAAAAAGTTCAGCTTTCCTGCCCGCCTCATATGTGGGGATTGCTATGAGGTAAAATGGTAAAGGCATATGGCATAGAGAAATTGATACCGAAAATTAATTTTTTTGGTTGCCAGCATACATGGTCTTTGCATCATTTCGGGACCAAGGATGTTAGGTGTAGTTTAAAAAGCTAAAGATTTAGTGTAGGAGAGTAGTATGTTCCATCCATTTTGACTAAAGAAAATTGAATCTGCATTGATTTATGGTCTTTCTGACGTTACAGGCTCGGTTAGATAGGATTTTGGCAGATGATGCACCATTTGATATTTGCAGTTGCCAAGTGAGTTATTTGCAGTAATATCTTGTTTTCTCATATAAGTCATTGTAATATATCACATATATAGTTTGCTTGCGTCCTACAGGGTGTTGTCCGTACAATTTTGACTATCTATTTTCTTACTGTATTTCGGGTGAAGCCTTAAATGATAGAATTAAATATACCAGTCACCTCCGCAAGTCATTGCAGTTTCATATTACGAACATTCATGGTTTTCTATAATAATATATTTTGGGTCCTTCTATGTTTCAAACAAGTGAGAATTATAATGTCAAATTTTTTGTTCTGAATTTTAATTATTCTTTACGCCCGTCCCCTGTGGATCTCTACTGATCAGAGGAACTGTAAGATGAAAAACAAGCAGTTATAGTTTTCAAACTCGTGTACTTGGGATGATTACATTTTAACAATAAATTGTTTAAATGCTGCTAAAAATTTAACACAGATTATTACTCCATTTTGGTTTCATTTGGGCTTAGTTAGCAGATTCTAACCATCAAATTGCAGTTTGCTTTGCATTATTCATGGTCTACAGAGGCACGTGCACGGCGAGCCTTTGCTAATATATCAGCTCTACTTCGCCCGGGGGGTACAGTTATTGGGACAATGCCTGATGCCAATGTGATCGTTAAGAAGCTTAGAGAAGGTACTTGTATCCAATCATCATCTTCTTCCTCTCGTGGAAATATTTTATATCGATCACTATTTTCTTTGAGTATGTTAATGATCTGATATAACCCAATAGAAGAGGTGAAAGAAGCTACTCTCCTTTATTATAAATTTTAAGAGACCGATAAAAAAACAAAAAGATGAGAAATCAAATTTTCATTAACTTCTAATACATTTGGAAACCTTCAAATCCGAAAAACCATAATCAATTCTTTACTATTTTGACTGAATATGCAGCTGAAGGTCTGGCCTTTGGAAATAGTGTCTATTGGATACGCTTCGATGAAGAGTTTTCAAAGAAGGTGGTATATGCTATTTTTAAAGTTCCATTTTTTGGTCGGAATTAGAGTTTCTTTTTCATAGTAGAATTCTTACAATATTTAGTCTGACAGATATTAGTTTTATGATTCAGAAATTTACATCTTCCAGCCCCTTTGGTATAAAGTACCAGTTTCATCTCGAGGTACCGATTTTATCTGCTTTTATTTTCAATAAAAGAAGAAAAAGAAAAAATTGTTTCTTCTGGATATTTAAAATCAATCACTTATTCTCAGTGTGATAATGCCATTTTTTCTTCAATTCTTTTGACTTCCACTTTTCCCCGCAGGATGCAGTTGATTGCCCTGAATGGATTGTCCCGTTTCACGTCTTTAAATCATTGGCTGAAGAGGTACATACTTCATAGAATCGAAATTGCTGTTTCTGATAAGTCTGCGGAAAAGGATAGCTACCTTTGATCTGTCGTTATAAGATCGGTATTCTGGGTTCTCAATTTTTTCACAATCTGGAATACATATATGGAAGCATGAGTTGTACTGTAATCTATCCTAGAGCTTTTTCTGTTGGTTTTTTTTTGTAGTATGATCTAGAGCTGGTTTTTGTGAAGAACTCGCATGAATTTGTCCATGAGTATATGAAAAGACCTGAATACATAGAACTCATGCGGAGGCTCGGTGCGTTGGGTGACAGTAGCCATGATCCGAGTAAGTTATCTGTTCGTAGTTAACCCGGTTTTCGGGGTGATGTTTTGGCCTTTGCTCATTAGAAGAATTTTTTTTGTTAATTTCAGGTACATTATCGCCAGATGAATGGGAAGTGGCGTATTTGTACCTCTCGTTTGTCTTGAGAAAGGCAAGTATCACGTCGGAACACTTCGCAATTGAGACCGTTAAAGTTTATGCTCGTTGTCAATATGGTCCTTTAAAGTTTCGATTTTGTCAATTTGATCCAAAACTTACTAATCATTAGTAATCAACATCAATCCTTCGTTAGATTTTTGTTCGAACCGGTTTAGATTGAGTTGTGTGTTGTTTTCAGCGAGGCCAACCGGAGCGGACACAAGGAAATGTGAGAAGAGACAGAGGGCAGATGAATATAACAAAGGAGGATATCGTGTATATTAAAGAGTGATTAATTTAACAGAGTTCTTCCCTTAATTAATGGGTTTACTTGGCCTAATGGAAAAGCATACCTCATCTTTAATTTTGTAATTTCTATTTAATCAATTTTGTAGGTTTCAATAACATAATTGTAATCCAGATTGACTTTCTGGTCCTAAATATAATAATGCTTATATTTCCTTCTTTTTCTCATTTTCCTTTTATTTAATTTTTCTCTTTCAATTTGTTTCATAGCAATGTGGGATTTCATCTCCACGAATTTTTTTATTTTCATATAACAAAAAATGTACTTAAAGATATAATAAAGAATTTAATTTGTTTTTATTTGGTTTTAAGGAGTTTTAAGAGAATCTATATTCTATAGTTTATGTATATATAAACATTTTTAGACAAAAAATTGTCTTAACTACTTTATAGAATTTCTTAATTTGTATAAATGTTAAATGCTAAGATTAAATAATAATAATTTAAATTTTTTTTTTTAACAGAATTATATAACTTCAATTGAATTATTATAACTTTTATAGAATAAAAATAAGTACACGTGTAAAAAAGGATAGAATTGATGCAATTAAACATATTAACTAAATATATTTAAATGAAATCCATATTGTTTTTATGAATTCTAAAAAAAAAAATCTCTATAGAATTTCTTTTTTGTCATATGTTCATACTTTCTCATCTTTTGAAATATTTTATATTAATTAAAAAATATTTTTTCAAGTCATAATTTATTAAATTTATTAAATTTATTAAAAAAAATTCAAATCACATACATACAAACACAAACGTATGGGTTTTTAGAAAAATATTCTTAAAAAATCATTTAATTTAATTTTTTTGACTATTTTGTCAAATGGTCTATTTAAGTTCATAGAATAACTATAACCTCCTTAATTTCAATGAATATTTTTTGTACACCTGTGATTATACAATTGCATTCATGTCGTTAAATTCAATTTTATGAATTTTGTACATGTAGGCAAATGAAATTCGACTTAAACTTAATTTCCTAAAATTAAGGATACAATTAAAATACATCAACAACAAAACTAATTAATTGATTTTATACATATTCTCGCATACCCACCTCTCTAATTTTGCCCATAAAATGAGTGACTTCATTTCGGTTACAAGTTGTTTAAGAAATTAAAAGATTAAAAATAGTGGTTCTTTGGTTAAATTTTCTAACTCTAATTTTATTGGAAACTTTTATTTTAACTTTTATCAAACCTCTTTTAGTGTTTTGGGTTTCTTCATATAGTGCACAATTGTATTGTTTTTATGTTTTTTGCTATTATATTATAGCGTCTTTAAAATATTGCCTCTTTTCACCTCTGTTCCTTACAAGTATGGACTCGATCTTCTTTATTTCTTTAATTTCTTATGGGCTTAATTGGTTATAAATAATTTTCCTCACTAATGAATTCAGGTCAAACTTTTAATCATCATGTATTTTGATCGAAAACTTTAACTGTCTACTTTCTGCCACATTTCGACGTGTATGTACACGTACAACATATGCATTCTTGACTAATCTATATTATTTTTAAAAGCGTGAAAAATTGAAAAACTATTTGTGTATAACCATTTTAATTAAAGTTTTTACAATACCCTTACATTCCCTTAAAATTCAGTTCAAGTTTACTTATGAAAGTTGGATTCTTCAAATACTATTTCTGGATTATTAAAATCAAAATCAGAAATTTCTAATCAGATATCTGAACTGAAGTAATATTATTTATGTTTACAGTGTTTATGTAATTAAGTAACTTTAAATATTAATCAAGCCCTTTTAGTTCTAAGTCCTCTCTAATTCTCATCCTCTAATTTTCCTTTTCGGATCTATACTTAATATGCCTCCAACAGCAATTATAGTTTTTAATAAAAATTTGTTGGGTGGAATGAATTATTTTCATCATGTGCAATGCTTTGTCATTATGATTTCAATTAACTTTTCATATTCCAATCTTTTTTCTCAAATTCAATTATTGCTTTTTATGGTTTACCACTTAATGGGAATTGATTGCCAATTAATATATTTTTTTTGTCAAGTGTAAAAAAACCCAATAAAAAAGTCAGATAAGAAGAGAATACATAATTGCAAGGGGCGTGCCTCATGGTAAAAGCAGACACTTCAAGATGGGGAAATGAATTAGAAATGTGCACCAAGACATTCCAGTTAGGCTAACACCTCCTTAGAACCTTCATCATCTAATTTAGACCAAACAAAAAAAAGAAGAGAGCTGAAAGGAACACCACAAGTGGAGTCACAACCATCATAAATAAAAAAAAGAAGCCTTCCCGAATGGAAACTAAAAATGGGTGCCGTCCCATCTTTGAAAAGTAAGAGGTTTGATAAAAGTTCTAACAAAAAACAAGGAATAATTATAAAAACAGACACCCATAAAGGGAGAGAGACCCGAATCACCGAATTGTTTAGCCCTACCTACTGATAACCAAAGCGGAAGACAATCATTCCAGATACGACAATCACCAAAGAGGCCATGCTTAGCAAGATCGTGAGCAACACTATTAGAACACCTAGGAATGTGATTAAAAGAGATCTTAAACACCGACTTAAGCTGTAAAATGTCAGCGTAAATAAGTGAATAATTAAATTATTTTAATTGAAATTACTTTAGTATCTGTTAATGATATAACTTGCATTTAGCTCATTTATTTAGTATCCATCGTTTTCAAATCGTTAATCTTAAAGAGAATCATTATGGCTCATCTATTTCCCCGCCCCGACCCGGTCCCACTCGATCCCATCTCCCCGGGACCCCAACCTGCCCGGCTCGACTCCCCGACCCATGTCATAACTTGTGTCATGTCCTGACCCCGACCCGTGACCCATCCCAACTCGACTTCCCGACCCGTGTCACACCCGACCCCGGTTCCCCAACCCAACTCGACCTGACATCTTGAACTCGTGTCTCTGATCTGTTCCTGACCTGAGTCTCCGACCCGTGTCCCACCCGACCTCGGCTCCCGTGTACCCGACAAGGCCCATGATCCCTACCCGAACTTCTGACCCAGTGTACCCGACATGCAATGTATTCCCGATCCGACTTCCTGACCTATCCTAACTCGCGTCCCACCCAAACCTAGCTTCCAAACCCAACCCAAGTCGACTCCCCGACCAGTGACTCCGACCCGACTCGTTTCCTCGACCCCGTGTCCCACCTAACTCCCCGCCCCGCCCCGACTCGTGTGCCACCAAACCCCTGTCCCTCGACCCCCGACTTCCTGACCTGACCCAACCCCGACCCGACTCCTCACTTCTTCCAAACTTGTGTCTCCAACCCATGTCCCCGACCCGAAGTCATGACCTCGTGAAAAGCACTGCCGAAAAGAATCGATGACTACATTAGCACCACCACTCCACTTCAAAGCAACATGGTTTCCTTCTCATTTTATAGATCTGTCTTGAATATGAGAGGTATATTTGTGTAAATTTTAAAAATGATAGAGGGTAATTTTGTAGATGTGAAAAAATTTAAAAAAAATTTAAAAAACTAAATTAGTTTAGCTTAAAGTTTATTAACTTTTTAGCTTAAATAAACGGTGACAAACACACTCTTAAAAAAATTATTTACTTATTTAAATTATAAGTCATAAACTGTAATATCATCTCATGATAGGCCTTGAGAACCTTTATTTTTAATCATTGATTTGGATTGAAAGTAAATGCCAATTAGAGACCATTATACATACTCAAGAACTAATATTCTTACGAAATCTGTCCCATATGTTGGTGGAGATTCCAACTCATGGACGAAATATTTTTATATATCGTAATACAATATAAACCAACTTGACTAAGAACAAAGATGATTAATAGGAGAGCAAAAACAAAGAGAGAATCCGTGTCGAAACCAGTAGCTTTAGGCCTACAATCAAGAGGATATTCAAAGACAGACAAAGAAAAGTGAGAGTGAGAGACACCATTGTTAAAGAGTATGAGACCTGAATTCGGGTCAAAGACAAATATATCTTTCACAGGCAAAGGCAGCCATGGAAAAACCTCTTCTTGCGAGAGACCCTTTATGCCCATGAGACTTCCATAGGTGAGATTAGCAGTCATATGCTTTTCAAAGAATAGTTGTTTGTTCTGAAATTTGGTTGTACATGGAGTGTTGAGAAAGATCTCAAGGCTTCCATTTCCAGAGAAAGTGTAGAATTTTACTTCTTTTGGAATAAGGCCTGCTGGTAAGCCTTTGGATTGAAGAAGAATATGTATGGAGGTAGATGAGAAAGAATTTGGTAGAGAGAGAATCGCTATCGTCGTCCATAAACACATTGTCAAGTGAGTTCTTACCAACCCCATCGAGAGAGAGAGAGAGAGAGAGAAGCAAATTATCACTAGGATGAATGGGAAATGGCATTTCTTATACGTCTCGTTTGTGTTGGAAAATGCACGTTTCACGTGGAAATATACGCACTAACTCGACGTTTGTTCCGTATACTTCTGCTTGTTTGAGTCCAATTGGTGGTCCTTGTTAATATAGTCCTTTTATGTTTCGATTTGCCAAATTTGACCCATAAACTTCTTAATCATTAATAATTGACATCATTCGTTAATATTTGTTTACTGTTATCCATAATATGCAGTTCTGACTTACATATGAATCGAAAATTAAAGAGTACATGAAAAATTATAACATGAATATGAAATTATATGCAGAAAATTCAGAAGTGAGAAATCGAATTCTCAAATACGATACCAAACCGAATCGAGAGTTGAGTGCTAATCGGTCTCCTTAGAAAATATTTGCCTCCTCATGATGGATGCTCGAAAACGTTAGACGTGTGTGTTTCAGGATGAAATAGCAGAAACCAACAACGACCGTGCACCACGAAGCTGTTCCAGTGAACTGCAACAATATCTGATCTCTACCACCATGAAATCTTAAAACCCAAAACATGTGGAAGCTTGAAAAACTAAGATTGAGAGGAGAGTATTTTTGAGATGTGTTGGTACGCTCAAATGAAAAGAAATGATGCCAATTCATAGGCATGAGGGAAACGTTTCAGGCAGTTTTGCCAAAATAAATTGAGAAAAATATGAACAATTTTGAAAATTTAATCTGACAGTTTCAAAAAAATAATTTTAGGTTAAGGGTAAATTGAGTTAGGGTGTTTGACAGTGATTTATATTATTTGGGTTTAGTTAAAATAGCTTCGTTTTAAGTGTATCAAAATAACGTTGTTTCTTGAAGATTAACGGAGTAATGGACAGAATTTACTTAGTGATTTGAATTCTAGCTTTTGTCTACTCTAAGATTTATAGTGAAATATTTTAAATTTTAGAGTTGAAATTGTTTGAGGAAAAAAAAGTGAATTCTTCTTTTAAAATTCAACTGTTTTTTTAGAGAAAAGTTAACTTAGTACTTTTTGTCGAATGAAGTTGCAAAAATCACTCGTAGTCCTTTCTTTCCTCAAGAATTAAGCGTAGTACTTGAAATGATGGGCAGCAACAGCAAAGAACTGTTAGATTTTGCCCATTTAGTCGTACTAATTTAAAATAAATAAATATTTTAAAATTTATATTAAATATTTTTAAATAATATTTTAATATGTAAGTATATTAGCTTATTTATAATATTTAAATTACATTATATAATATTGTTCTTTGAATAATATAGAAAATAATTATATCCAATCACCTTCATAATAAATGATTACATATTAAGATATAGTTTCTTTTTATTCAAAAATATATTAATATTTTTTTAGAATCATTTATATGAATTTTTTATGATCTCGATATCATAAGTATTACAACATATTTGATTTATAAATTGATGATAAAGCCATTATTAGACTTATAAAAATTTATTGTACAAAAAATCTGAAATTTAATCTTCACATACGTTGATTTTTGACTATATGATATTATAAAATTATTTAGTTCTACTAACAATTTAAAAACAAATTATCATTAAATATATATGAATTAAATGAGAAAAATGTGAAATATTCAAATTGTACTATATTTTAGGAGGCTATAAAGGATAAAATGAGTCAATGATTATCATATTAAGATATAATTTTTTCTTTTTCAAAATTATATTAATGTCTTTTTTATAAATTCATTTATATGAGTTATGTTCAGCATATTTAATTAATAAATTTATAATAAAACTATTTTTATTGACTTAAAAAAGAATTTGTTATACAAAAAATCTCAGATTTTAACTTCACATATAATAATTTCTAACTAAATAATATTATAAAACTATTTAGTTCTACTAACAACTTAAAAATTAATTGTCATCAAATAGAAAATGTAATTTCATATACGAATTAAATGAGAAAAAATATGAAATACCCAAATTATACTATATTTTAGGAAAAAATATAGGGTAAAATGGGAAATCAATTTTTTTTTAAATTTTAAATACATTTTAATATACTAGTTGAAAAACACGTGGTTTGCACGTGTTAAAGTAATTTAAAATATAAAATAAGGTTTAAAATTAATATTAGCGTTGAAATAAATACATTAGCTAATTTGAAGTTATTTTCAATATAAAATAAAATAAAATAAGTAACGGTAAAAACTTTATTTTCTAATGTATAAAATTAAACTATTGTAGATAAAACAGGTTTTGAAAAATCATGCATCACTTGGAGATGATAAATTATCCATTAATAATTTTTGAAAATAAGGAATCTATATATTGCAAATGTATATCATAAGATTAGATACAAAGTACCATTTTTTAAGAAGATAAAACATAATCTAACGAACCATGCTTTACTACAGATAATTGACATTGGGCAAGATTACATTTGTATAAAAATAAAGTTGAAAAATATAATAAATATTAAAGTGAATTCATCATATACCAACTCAAAAAATTTATGTTGATAAATAATATAACTCGTCAATATAGCCTAATATTGTATAGAAATGTTTAAGTTCATCTATGCAAACCTTCAAATTCCTATAAGTTCATCTAAACTATTAAGTTTTATATTAAAATAAAATATAAATTATTAGTGAATAAAAGTATAAATGAAAAAAATAAAAAAAATCTAATCTTACTATATTTAGTGGGACTTGTAAAAAATAAAGATTAGATCGTTTCTTGAAAAGGAAAAAGAAAAAGAAAAAAAAAGAAGGAAAAAGTTGTCAAAAAAGTAAAAAGTAAAAAATGGACCGTCCATTGTAGAACGGATAGTCCAGATTAAGGGGAATAGTACATCTTGTTTGGATCACCAAACAAAAGATGATCCGTATAAAAAAAATCAAAATTTTCTTCCATTTAAATCTCTTTTAATATAATAAAATTTAAAAGAATCCCATCAAATAAAGAAAAATAAAAAATAATTAAAAAATAATATTTTAATATAAAAATAATTAGATTAGATCTAATTGGTCTAGAACTGATAAACAATCATATCTAAACTAATTTTATCTTTTCCGTTGACAGAACTGATAGTGTTCAAAATAAAAAATGAGGAATGAAGCTGACGTTGACAGAGCTGATGATATTTAAAAAAAACGAGTAATGAAGCTGACGAATAATGCTCGATTTGAGTTGATAATATTACTTAATTACTCAATTAATGATATGTTTTTGGTAACAAATTGGAAATTTGATGAACTTATGTTTGGGATGAAAATTTATTTGGAGGATTATTGGCTATTTCAATGATGCTAAAAGGTTTGACAAAATTTCACCGCCACCTCTTCTAATTAGTTTAAATGACAAGCACATCTACTCTAATTTAAAAAAATTAGTAATCACTCATAATTTAAGATTTTGTTGACAGAGAGCTCAAAGACGTTATTTTTTTACACCTTTAAAATAAATTTTAAAATCAGAATTACCCTTATCAAAATATCTACACAATACATTTCTTTAATACTACTTCCCAACGTGGTTCCGGATATTAAAATTTTTCAGGAGACAATACTGTTTACATTGTTTATCTTTTCCTAACAAACTCATTTTCAAATCACACATACCAGACGTAGAGACGGACTCAATATCTCATTCTATGAATAACTTATGCAAGGCTAAACTACAGCACAAAATTTACAACTTACAAAATCCAAGAACCAATGATTAATACACCCTACACTGCCTCCATTATGCAAGTACCAAACATCCTCAGTTGTCCATAGGGTAGTATTATATGGCTTCCAAGTCACACAGTAATGATCTGTGTAGGGAAAATGAAGTATATTTATCAGTATTAAGTCCAACTTCATAACAAATGTTAGAGAGATCAGAATGGTGTCATTATTCTTGACTACCTTATCCAGAAGCTGATTCTGTTCTGCTTCCTTCTACACTTGGCCTTCTTTGTTCGGTACGAGGGCCGTCTCTTCGTCTTTCATACCTTCTGCTTTCGTACTTTGATTCTCTCCGTTTCTTCGGTTCATAGACGGGATATTTGCAAGGTATTATTTCTCCATTTATGTATTTGTCGCCTGAAAATTCATATTTTGACAGTTTCACAAAATTGTGAAGAAAAAGAGGAGAACATATGTTAATGGTAAAAACATTTGTAGACTGCACTTATGGTCCTCTTAAGCGTACTTTGAAATACTAAAACCCTGCAATCGAGTCATTCCATTAAACCTCAAACCTTGGAATCCCTTGTGCTGTTTAATCTAGACGTTTGTAATTAAATTGAAGTTTGAGGCCATAAAAATATCAAAGTTTGAGGCGAACAGAAGAACCTGATTACAACATTTCAATTTATTCTAGTACTTGATTGGGAAAATTAATTTTTCTGAGTGCCGATACGTAAATGTCAAACAATCAACTGACCTCCATAATCTTTGTTTTTAACGTCTATATATGAATCTGGCAACACCCAAAGAACTCCAGGCAATCCTACAACAAGGAATCACAAAAGGTGCTCTTTGCAATTTCATTAGAAGATAGAAATGAAGACTTTTGAGAAAATGAGAAACTGCCCAATACTCACCCTTGAACTTCTCTGATGTTTCTTCGGAAACAGTGCACTGGAATCCTGTGTAAGTGGTGGTACTGAAAGCATACATGTTCTTTTTGGCCTCTTCCATGCTGTAAGAAAAACAAACCAATTTGAGAGATCATCAACACACCATGCTGCCTCATTCAAATATATTTAGTAGAAACGATAAACGGAAAGAAATGAAAGTTATACGAATATTCAACAGATTATGCAATCAGATCTTGAAAACACTAAAGCGTTATATCAGGAAGCATATTTGGAATAGGCTCTGCAGCAAAAAGTCTACTCCTTGGAATACTACAGAAGAATGAAGACAATAATACAAGAACTACTTGAAACACGAGTTTCTTCGATTGTTGACGCTGTTTTCTCTGCAGCAGTTTCCGAGAACAATCAACGCAGGATAGCGGGTGAATATATAGAAATTGAAGGAAACATTAAAATTTGGTGCAAGAAAACATAAAAATCAAGGAAACAAAAAGATAAAACTTGTAGAATGCACTTCAGAGAATCCAGCTAGAGTTGAGAATTTGAACCAACAAGTCTCCACAAACAGAAAATCAGTCGTAAAATTTCCATTGAACTATATTCTCTCAAATTGAAAAGTCTGATTACAACCTATTTATATGGAAAAAAAAATAAAACACTCTAATTAGGGAACATAAACCCTACTTTTACTTTAAGAAAAATAAACTAATATTTAGGAAATCTAAAGTATTTACGAAATAACTAACATCTAGGAAACAATAATGCTTGTAGAAACACCAATTATGTGGCGTATTTATCATAGTTAAGAATCTATTTTGCAAAATTGCTAGAAATATTTAACATATTTGGAGACATAAGAAGATAACAAGGCACATTGATGAATAATATTTCAAAATGTACTAAAGCTACAACTTTTTCAGGTTATGGAGCTTGAAATATCAGGTAGACATACACTGCTGAGCTTAAAGATTTAAAGCTAAGCTAATATACGTCAGATTGCAGATTAATAATATTAGAAATACATCCACTAAATATGGCTATCTAGACTTCTATAATTCACAAAGTGAAGAATTAAATGACATTTACTGCAGTATTCATCATTAAAAGAATTTGGTATAAACAAACACAGGATGAGAGAGAGAGAGAGAGAGAGAGAGAGAGAGAGAGAGAGAGAGAGAGAGAGCACCTTCCCAATACAGTAGCGAGGGTATTGAGGTAAGTGTCAATCATCTGCTCCCTAGTAGGGGCAGGGTCTTTGGGGAACTCCATGACAATGAGCCAGTGGTTATAATCACAGCCAGGTAACATTATCGTCTCCCTCTGCTCATTGCTGCTACTCCTCTTCGACGAGTAATCACTATCCACTGCGGCTCGCACCAAAAGCACCGAATTAGAGCCACGAGTTGCAATCCGACTCACTGAGTTGAACCGCAAGGATTGACCCAGTTGTACACGCGGTAAAATTGAGTGCCTAAAGGATGGGATGAGGGCTTTGGGAGTGATAGACAGATTGGTAGCCATTGCCATTACACAGAGTCCGCAGCTTCGCAGAGGATGAGGTTTAGGGTAGAGGATGATATTTTCATAGTAGATATAGATTTTTGTCCTATCAAAATTTGGGCTTTTCGGGGCCTATTTTCGAATTTTGGGCATTCTTATAGGCCCATTTTGGAAACATGGTGAAATTGTAAGGTATTAGCCCGGTAGGTACAGAAGATGTATTCACAGTTCGATCATCCTATCTGATGTAAAATAGGGATTATCCAATGGTGCATAAATTATGGTATTTGTAACGTAGGATTTGAATTAATATATCAAAGGTCCAGATGCAATTTTAAAAAAGAGAGTGAGGCATCCATTTTTTTTAACTACGTTGAGCTAATCTAATTCGTTTTGATCTAACATCACAGATCAACTTAACGTAAATATTTTCTATCATCAGGCCCCAATAGAAGGGGATTCAAATTCCTAATTTAACATGTAAAAGCAAATGGTTTTTTTTGCGAAAATTATAATAGATGTCATTCTTTATTAAATAATGTGCAACAATAATCCTTCCTTTATATAGATATAATAATGACCATTTTTAAGCTTGAAAATATTTTACTTTTGTTGAACTTACTATTTTTCTATTTTTAAGTGTTTCAGAAAAAAAGAATAAAAAAACCATTTTTTCTAATTTTTCTATCTTCTCCAACGTAATTTGGATATTTGCAACCTCCATAAACAAAACAGGCTCCAAGATTTTAAGATTTCTTACCTATTTCACTCTCATTTTAATTTGCTTACCAACAACATTGGATGCTCAACTCATTAGTATAACCATCTTACTCCAGAATATCTATTAGCATAATAAAATTGGAGTCGGTAAAATTGAAGCTAAAAGGGAACTCATAATCAAGTACCGACTCCAATTTTTCTCTCCTCCCCTAGAATCGATACCTCCTCCAACGGTCTTCATTGGTACTTTTTCAATTGAACTCTGGCCGTTTGTCATTATGTGTGTAAACCATTTCTGTTCTTGTTGAGTTTGAGAGAGATGGGAGATGCAACTAATTCTGTTGTCTTCTGTTATGTACTGAAAAGACTAGTTTTGATATTTTATATTTTAGTCGGTAGATTAGATTGGTAGGCGAGTGATTTTTACAGTTACTATTATCTAGAGGTTATTGTTACTAATTATTTATATAATATGACTACCCATGCCAAAAACTTTTTTTTATCTGTAAAATAACATATGGATGTTTTTATCAAAATGCTCAGACATATATTAAGGATTTTAACTCAGGCCTTTCACGTGGATACCAAAACATAACAACACCAGTAATAATTAAATAAATGTTATTGTGTTTATATAAAGATCTTACTAAAATTTACTACGGAAATAATTTGAAAGCCCATTAAAGTTATAATATACGCTTATAAAGTGTTTTATACAAGAATATATAATTGTTAGAATTTTACGCAATATCTTCCATTCCTCTTATATTATATATTTTTTTAATGTCTGCTTTCATCCTTTGTATATTTGATTTTTTCAATTTATGCTTTGTTTCTTTAACGAAAAAAAACTAATAATAATATTTTTCTTCGAACCTTTGTTATCTAAGCTATACATTTATCATCTAGACATCTTTACTTCAAGATTAGAGCATTACTATATATATATATANATATATATATATATATTCTCAATGATCTGAACAAAAAAACATTTTGGTATCTCATTTTGAATTTATTTTCATAAATTACAATAAAATAAAATACTATTCTCATTATTTAAAATTAAAAAAATACTATATCAACAAAATTAGTCATAAGAATGAATTTGAGAGAGACAAAATGAGAATATTACGATAATTCAAAAATTTCAATGGTACATTAAACATCCGGGATGCTCCTTTCACATTGTTTATGAAAATATATCTTTTATCGAGAGAAAATCTTCATAAAAATCAGAATATCCATGCATTCGTGGCTAAAATTATAATGCAAAAATAAATCACAACTTTGATATCATATAAAATCATGCTACTTTTAAAATTCTAGTTAAGCTGAAAAATAATGTCTGTTTTCTTGTTATGAGTGTTAATGGGTACAAAATATATACCAAATGAAACAATCTAACTTTTGAAAAATTAATCAAAATATAGCAAATAATATAAGAATGAATATTATTAACGACAAACCAAGCCAAGACACCTGAAAGCAACTCCTCATCAGTAGAAAGACTTTCATCTGAGCCTCTTTCTCTTTACCCTCTCTCGAACCCAAACCCTGCTCTCCCCCTTTTGTTGCGCAGCCGCCATCAGAAAACTCCCTAGCTCTCCCCGTCATCTTTTCTACTGTTGCTCTCTCTTCGCCCTCTCCTATGTCCCTTTACTTCTCCTCTCTTCTCTTTCTCTTTCCCACTCCTCTATTTCTCCCTCTCTTCTCTTTCTTGCCCCTATGTTTCTCCCTCTCTTCTCTTTCCAGCTCCCGTGTCTCTCCCTCTCCTCTCTTTCCCTCATATTTCTCGATTTTTCCGTCTTTCTTGGTTTGTCTTAGTGTATCTACAAAGTTTATCCACTTGATGTGGAAGGTTTTTGCTTCCATCAGTTGTGTAGATTTTATTTTCACCAGATCTTTGGTCCTTTGTGATTTTCCTCTTCAGGTCCGGTATTTGTGGAGTTTTTGGGCATAATTTTTATATGAGATTTTCCAAATTTCTTCGAAATCATATCTATCTTCACGCGAATATGTTTTTTCAGTACTACATGACCGTATCAAGTTTAGATAGTGGAGGACCTTTAAAACAAACCACTCAAGCTCTACGTTTGTGTGTTGTTTATGTTGGATCTTTAATCCAATGTTGAACATATGTGCAAAATAATTATGTGTTGCAGACTGTTAAATAAAGTTAAACAAGATTAAAAGTGATCTACTAAGATTTGAATAATTGAGATTTTAATGTACCTGATAGGTTGTGGACCCTTTCATGTGTAAAGACTTTAGGATAATTTCTATTTTTATGATGGGCTAAAATAGAAATACTAAAAGATGAACTATCAATAAGTGGTTATGGTCTCTAGGTCACACGATAACGGGAAACCATTATATTCTCCCTAATATCTCATCATTAGAGAGAAAACTGAGAGGCTTTATCAAAGGAGACTCTCGGATAGAGAATCGTATAGATCTGCAAGGCCAACTGCTCGGCTCTAAACAATAATCTATCGTCATGGATTCAGGTATGCTTACGCTCTATAATTGTTTTGATTCTTGATGTGTTCAATATGAGATCTTGAGTTTTATTGAGATACAGTCTATACCGAAAAGATTTTGAATCTAACAAGTGGTATCAGTTCAACTTATGTTTGAATCATTAAGAATCGATTTATTAAGTTCTAGATCCATGATTATAGGTGTATTTTGTGTTTATGTTTTGGTATCCTTGAATTTAATAATTGTTTGACTATTTATTAGATTTTTGAGAACAATTATTACGGTATTTTTTGTTTGGTTTTGGAACAACCGGCCGGCGGTCTCATCGTTGCCGGTGAAAGATGATTGACGTAGCGGTGTGGCCGCGCCGGCAAGAAGAAGTCGCGGCTGTGAGGAATAGTCGCGGCCAAGGCCGTAACTGTGAAGAAGAGTCGCGGCAAAGGTCGCAACTGTAAGGGAAGCCGGGCAGCAAGGACTGGCAGCGGCCATGGCTGCCAGTCACTAAAGGTGAAAACCCTAGGGTTGGACATGGGTCGGGTTGATCTGACCCGTGAACAGTTTTAAAAAAAATTAAGTCTAAATGAATATGGGCTTTGTCCATAGCCATTAAAGAGAGACTATGGGCTAGCCTAGAGCCATTAAGAAAGGCTGTAGGCAATGGGAGGGCTGCGGAATCCCAGCCCCCACACTTATTTTATTTATTTTTTGGTTAAAACTTTAATTAATTTATTAAAATTATTTTATGATTAATTTTATGAATAAATTTGTAAATTAATTTTTAAGGATCGTAAAATTAATTTTTTAATTTTAGAACTTTCAAAATAGATTGTTTTGATTATTTTTAGTTTTTTGGGTTATAATAATATCAAAACAATTTTTTTAGGATTATCAAATGGATTGTTTTGATTATTTTCAATTTTTTTGGTTAAAATAATTTCAAAGGATCGTAAAATTAATTGTTTTCAATTAATTTAGTTTAAATTCAGTACAATTTTAAATTTGAACATTAGTATGTTATATATATTTTAAGATAAACTAGTTGAAGCAATATGTCGTCAATGTGCCCTCTCTTGTGAAAATTGGTTTGTCTTGAAATATAAAATGTTATGTGTGCGTGTAACTTATGTGAATATTTATATGCCTAAAGGAAGATAATTATTGGACAGAATTACATGTGCTTCTGTGGTAATAAATACGTGATGATTATTCGATTTTACATGTGAACAATAAATCGGCCCCAAGGAAGATTTCTTGTTTGACATGTTATTTATCATCAGTGTTTGATTACTATACCAAGATATCACTTACAAGTTAATATTTTTTTGCCAAAGTCATAATATTAATGGAGTGCCCGGTGTCTTGAGATGAGTTATTTGTTACTATTATTTGAATTATTATTGTTATTTAAAATTTATGTGAGTTTAATTTATTTATTGTTCTCTGTTCAGCTATTACTCATGCTAGTATCGCGGCCAACATCAATTCAATTCCAGTTCTAAATGGCTCGAACTTCAAGACCTGAAAAGATAATATCTTGATAGTTCTTAGAGTCATGGATCTCGATTTGCGTTAATGACTGATTTTCCTGCACCTCTTATGGATAAGAGTACCTCTGATGATAAGAGGGAGATGGAAATGTGGGAGTGATCAAATCACATGTGGATGCTGATCATGAAAAAGGTCATTCCAGAAATATTCAAGGGCACTATATCAGAAAAGATAACTACAGCTAAGGATTTTCTTGCAGACATTGAAAAGAGGTTTGTCAAGAACGAAAAAGGCAGAAATTGGTACGCTTTTGTCGGACTTAATTTCAAAGATGTATAAAGGTAAATGTAATATCAGGGAATACATTACGGAAATGTCTTACATTGTTTCAAGGTTAAAAACACCAAGGCTTGAACTCTCTGAGGACTTACTTGTGGATCTGGTTTTGATATCCCTTCCGACATAGTTTAGCCAGTTTAAGATGAGCTATAATTGTCAGAAAGAGACTTGGTCTCTGAATGAGCTAATCTCACAGCGTATTCAGGAAAGAGGAAAGAGTGAAACATGATATGACAGAAAGTGCTTACTTGGCCTCTACCTCTAAGGATAAGGGTAAGGGAAAGAAAAGGAAAAAGGATAAGGAAGCTGCAGATACAACACCGCATAAGAAACAGTAAAAGAAATTGGTACACTTGGAAGGTAATGGTTGTTTCTTCTATGGAGCTGAAGGGCATAGGAAGAAGCAATGCACCAACTATCATGCTTGGCGTGCTAAGAAATGTATGCTTCTTAATTTGATTTGTTTTGAGGTTAATTTAAGTTCGGTTCTTAGACACACGTGGTGGATAGATTTTGGTGTAACAACTCATATCAATGTGTCTATGCAGGGTTGCCTGAATTACCCAAAGTCAAATGATGCTGAAAGATTCATCTACGTGGGCGATGACAAGACGACTGATGTTGAAGGAATAGGAAAATTTAGATTATTATTAAGAACTCAACATTGTTTGGATCTTGATGAAACTTTTATTATACCGTCCTTTAGACGAAATTTGATTTCTATTTTTATTTTAGACAAAGCCGGTTATGTTTATTCTTTTGGAAATGAAAAATTTGGTTTGTTTCGTGATTCAATTTCAGTTAGTTCCGGGTTTTTTATCAGGATATGATAATCTTTATTTACTTGAAACAATTGCTTCATTTAAAGAATCCTTGCAATTAAGTACATATGGTACTAAAAGAAAATTAACCTGTGAGATTAGGTCAAATTTTTAGATGGAGAATAGAGAGACTTGTGTCAGACGAAAATCTTGGTCCCTTAGATTTCACAGATTTTGACATGTGTTAATTGCATAAAGGGAAAACAAACCGATAAAAGAAAATTTGAGGCTAACAGGACTCAGGACGTCTTAGAACTTATTCATATGGATATTTGTGGGCCATTCTCTTCGGTGGCTTGGAATGGTCAACAATATTTTATAACGTTCATAGATGATTATTTTAGATATGGTTACATATATCTCATTCATGAAAAGTCACAGTCATTGGACATGTTCGAAAATTTTAAGGCTGAAGGAGAGAATCAACTCAACAAAAAGATTAAGAGCGTCAGATCTGCCCGTGGTGGTGAGTACTATGGCAGATATGATGGTTCAGGTGAACAACGTTCATGACCGTTTGCTAAATTCCTAGAGGAATGCGGTATCGTCCCACAGTACACTATGTCGGGTTCGCCAACTAAGAATGGTGTTGCTGAAAGACAAAACAAAACGCTTAAGGACATGATCAAGAGTATGATTAGTCATTCGACCTTACCAGAATCACTTTGGGGTGAAGCACTTAAAGCTGCAACATATATCCTTAACAGAGTTCAAACTAAAACGACTGCCAAAACCCCATATGAACTCTGAACTGACAAGAAACCTAGTCTAAGGCATTTGCGCATTTGGGGATGTCCAGCTGATGCAAGGCCATATAAGACTAATGTAAAGAAATTGGACTTACGGACGGTGAGTTGTTATTTTGTTGGATACACTGAAAGATCCAGGGAGTACGAGTTTTATGATCTCACAACAAGGTCGATTTTTTAGACGGGAAATGCCTGGTTCTTTAAGGATGTCGAGTTTGCGGGGGGAGATACGGTTAGGGATTTTGTCCTTGAGGAGGAATATGTTGATATTCTCACGTGTTATTAGCATTGATCAAGACTGTGTCCCCGACATTTCTCATGACACAACACATCAAGACAATATCAGAGACCTCCCATTCAAGAGATTGTTTCAGAAGAACAAACTCTAGCACCTCAAGAACCTATGCCATTAAGAAGATCCACTAGAGAGAGAAGAAGTATAGTGCCAGATGATTACATTGTATTTCTCCAAAAGGATGAGGTTGACATTGGTGTGATGGAATATGATTCGATCAACTTCCGTCAAGTCATGGAAAGCTATAACTCTTAAAAGTGGATCGATGCCATGAATGAGAAAATGAAGTCCATGAAGGATAATGACGTGTGGGATCTTGTTTTATTACCAGAAGGTGCGAAACTTATTGGTTGCAAATGGATTTTTAAGACGAAGAGGGATTCAAAAGATAATGTGGAAATATACAAGGCTCGTCTAGTCGCAAAGGGTTTTACACAAAAGAAGGCATTGATACCCTTGTAGCTAAAGGTGACAAGTTTGGTCTCATTCAGTGCCCTAAAAATGATTTTGAGGAAAAGAAAATGCAGAAGATTCCCTATGCCTCGATAGTGGGAAGTCTAATGTATGTTCAAGTTTGTACATGTCCTGATATTGCGTATGTGACTGAGATGTTGGGAAGATACTTAAGCAATCCAGGCATAGACCATTGGAAAGCAGCTAAACGTGTCTTGCCGTACTTACAGAGAATAAAAGATTACATGTTCAAGTTTCGGAGGTTGGATCAGATTGAGATCGTTGGATATACTGACTCTGATTTTACTGGATGCCAAGATAGTATGAAATCTACGTCGGGCTACATTTTCCTGCTTGCTGGAGGTGTTGTCTCCTGTAAGAGTGCTAAACAATCTCTCATAGCCTCTTCTACCATGGTAGCAGAGTTCATAGCATGTTATGAGGCGTCCAATCACGGAATATGGTTACAGAATTTTATCACGGGGCTGCGCATAGTGGACAATATTTAGAGACCACTAAAGATATTTTGTGACAATAAATTAGTAGTTCTTTATTCTAATAACAACAGGAGCTCGACAAAGTCAAAGTTCATAGACATCAAGTTCCTGGTTGTTAAAGAAATAGTTCATAGTCGATAGTTATCTTTAGAGCACATCGGAATAAACTCCATGATTACGGATCGCTTACTGAGGGATTGCAACCCAAGGTGTTTCATGAGAACACTGTTCACATAGGTGTCATATCAGTTGAGGATATTCAGTTCTAGTGGGAGTTTGTATTTTATTTTTAGATGCTCTCTTCATATAGACATATTTTTCAGTCATTTTGGTTTAAGGATATTTTAAGGTTATTTTCTACAGAAATAAAGTTCTTGGTATTCACATTCTGATTTATGTATTGTTTGATCTAATTAAGGTTTGTGGAGGACTAGTTGGAAATATGCATGTTAAGATCACATTACATGAAATTTTCATGCTACACATCCATATCATAATTCATGTCATTCAGTTATACTAATATACGTGACCATTGATGGGTTGGGTTACGATTGATGTAACAGAGGCCGCTTTGATCTTATGTCGGTATGATTGATGGACTGGATTGGTAATTGATACATTTCGGTAATGACATCAAAGTTGAACGCGCTCATTTGTTTTTCGGCAAAACATAATTATAAGGTTTAACACTTAGTCCAAGTGGGAGATTGATGGATCCTTAATCCAACGTTAGACTTATGTGTAAAATAATTTTGTGTTGCAAATTGTCAAATAAAGTTAAACCCAATTAAAAGTGATCTACTAAGTTTTGGATAATTTGAGTTTTAATGTATCTGATAGGTTGTAGACCATTTAATGTGTGGAGACTTTAGGATAATTTCTATTTTTATGATGAACTAAAATAGAAATACTAAAAGATGAATTATCTATAGGTGCTTATGGTCCATAGATCACACGATAACGAGAAATCATTCTATTCTCCCTAATATCTCATCGTTAGAGAGAAATCTGATAAACTTTATCAAATGGAACTTTCGGATAGAGAATCGTGTAGATCTAGAAGGCCAAACGCTCGGCTCTAAACAACAATCTATCATCATGGATTCAGGTACGCTTCCGCTCTATAATTGTTTTGATTCTTGATATGTTCAATATGAGATCTTGGGTTTTATTGAGATACGGTTTAATACCAAACAGATTTTGAATCTAACAGTTTATGCACATTATTCTCTCCCTTTATGTAAGTGTATACTGATCTTTTCAAGCATTTATAATGGTTCATTTGTATGTAAATCTGATAGTCATATTTCAGTTCTTGGTGTGCTTATAATTCTACTTTATTAATGAAAAGTTACATTTATATTTAAAATAGATCCATTAGAATAAGGAATGTGGCATAATCAATTCTTATTCAAATTTGAAATTTGTGTTTGAAGTCTAAATATTTTTTTGTGTGTGCAAAACTATACCATCTTTTTTCTTTTTCATCTTTTCGATTATTGATAAAAATTAAGTTGAGTTGTTAAATTTTTCGATCTTTTTTATTCCATATATATTCTTTCTAGAAATGTAACATGGCGAAAATAGACTATAACCCCTAACCTTCCAAGCTAACTATGAAAAGAATATTATCTATGCCTCCCCATGGATTGGAGCTCTTCTGAAACTGCTCTTATTCTGCTCTTCTTGAAAAGATGGATAATAGAATTTGCAGATGGAAGTCTAGTCTGTTATCCCAAGGCGGTAAGGAAGCTCTCTTAAAAGTTGTTGCTCAAGCTATTCCTTCTAATGCTATGCACATTTTTATTTTCCCCAAGTTTATTTGCTATAAGCTTCAATATGCTATTTTTTACGATTATTGAGCTAAAGATAATGATTGTAAAGGCATAAGATGGTGCTCACAAATTAAACTTTGCAATAGTAAAAATAACGGTTTGGAGGCTTTCAATGTTGAACTTTTGACTAAACAAGCTTGGTTAATTCACAATAATCAAAACAGTTTGTACTCTAGAATTCTTAAAGGTCTGTATATTCCTAACTCTTCTTTTCTTAATGCTGGTTGTCCTAAGAGTTGCTCTTGGGCTTGGAAAAACTTGTATTTTGGCAAACATGTTCTTAAGCATGCGTTTTGGAGAGTTGGTAATGGTTGTAATATTAATATTTATAATTGTAGTTGGATCTCAAACTGTCATTCCATTGAATTTTTTAAGAATCAAAATTATAATATGGTCTCTGATATGATTTTGGACAATGGTTTTGTTGGAATAGAGATTTGGTTTCTCAGTTGTTTCCCCCTAGATTACCCATAAGATTTTCTCTATTCAGCTTGCTGGTAACAGTTTCAATGGTTCTCTTGTTTGGCCTTTAATAAGAATGGCAATTATACTATAAAATCCGGTTATCATGCTATTTTTTATGATAAGTTTGATTCTTTAGGTCTTAATGCTTCTTTTGTTAGAATCGTCAGCGTCGTGTGGTAGAGGCGTGGTGATTTTTAAAAAAATTTAAAAATTTATTGATTTATAAAATGAAAATAATTTTGACGTCGCAGTTTTCAAAAAAATAAAAACCTTTTAGTGAAAAATATTTTTTCTCATCGAAACTATTGTACATATATACATTAAATCTAAAACATACAAAGATATAAACTATACCGCTTGTAGTCTATCAAGTATCTTTGCCAACAACGAACTAAAGATACCACGAACAACGGACTGTGAGATCCACACCAAAATCTTCTAAGGCAATCCTCAAACACATTATAACCTGTGTGGGCACGTAGAATATATCAAAGATATTTTTCTGTCTCTAGATGGTTAACACATGAGATCTAGAGACTTGGAGAAGAATTATTGTGAGACAAAACTCTGAGAGAAAATTATAGAACTCACAGAGCTTCGATTAACAATTAATCGATCATATTATTCACTTAGCTTATGATACTTATAATCTTGCACTCTAAGACCAAAAAATAGAACATTATCAATAGATATCTTCTAGGTTAAAGGTCCCCTCAATTTTGGATGTAAATAATAAATTATTTATTTAATGTGCCATTACAGTGGGATCACTGTAATTGGTTTAACACTGCAGTACCATATGCTACTGTAGAGTGTAGTGTGCCGTGTGGATCAGTAGTATCTCACAGCACTGCTGATTCACAACACCGTTGTAGGGCCGTGCGGCACTACAGTGTGCCACGTGTTACTGTAGTGCTACGTGGCACTACAATAATTCATGTCAATCTCTAATTCAAAAATCAGAGACTCACATTTGCCAGCTAATATGCCACGTGACAATTATCTTATAATTTATTATTTATATAGATAATATATCAGTTAATTCGAAATCAACTTATCTAATCTCCCAATCAATTATCTTATCTGTTAATCAACAGATTAGATAAAGCAAATCAAATTATTATCTCATAATGATTGTATATTATTTATTTCATAAATCAAATATTCTGTCTCACTAATCGATCAATATTAAATTAGTCGATATTATTATTTACTTGTAATTTTTTAAAATTACAATAAATAATATTATTAATTAATTCTTAATTAATTAACATCACATAATTGTCTCATAATTTTATACTTGCCCTAAAAATTTAATTCCTTATGCAAACTAGTCCTTTCTTATGTCCTGAAATATTCACACCCTAGATTGCGCTGTACAGAGGTGACTCGGAGACCATGAACCTATAATTCTAGGCCGATAAACTAGATTATTAATTAAACTCTTTAGTTAAATAATTTTATTTGTTAATTCCATTATTACTCCTCTATAAATATGTAATTACACTCTTAAAAATTACAGAATATATTTACAGAGTATTCTCGTGTAATCCATTGATACAATCATTTCATGTAGTTCTGTCCTCCAATTATTGGTTCGTAAATTAGAACTGGTCAAAATTAGTTTTTTACATTTTTTATTAACTCTTGATCTTTAAGTATTTTTAATTCACTAGTGAACGGTCAATTTATAATCGTATTATAAATTTGAGCTCAATAACCATTCAGTTTCAGAATTAACACTCAAGGAAACCAATATACGATACATTGGGAAAACTTGGATTCTAAATTTTGTAATATTATGTTCTCAGCCATCCATATCATCGAATCTCCAAAACAAAAGTCACTGATCTATTTTACAAATAAACCTTAACGAGTAAATCAAAAAATCCAGTAGACACGCATAAGAGTTCATTACTACTCATGATTCAGATTGATCTACATATGATCATTAGTTTTGATGTGTATTAAATTTTTATGATAAATGATAAGTTAATAAAGATATTAATCTGTATCGGGCTTGTCCTATATAATCTAATTATATAAAGTATTTTTACTAAGATATATATCAACATCACTGATCCGGATCTAGATCACATGCATTCATAATGCTTAGTAAACCGTACTAGCAACCATCCATTAAAGATTTCATAATTTAATAAGTTGCAGATTATTTTGTTCATTATCTATGATCTTAATCCTCTCGTACTTATACAAGATTATAGTCTCATTAATGAATATGAAATTTTTAGATATATATATATATTCAACAATAATTTAAAAGAATAATTATAAGAAAAATTAAATTTCATTAATTTCATATTAAAAATATCTAAACACATGTTTTGAGGGCATTATGCCCAACATCTTCTTCTCATGTTATTAGTTCTGATTTTTGGAAGCTTCTTTAGAATGTTAAAATCCCCCCAAAAATTAAAATTTTCTTTTGGAGAGTCCTGTTAAACTTCTTGCCAACTAGAAGCAATCTTAAACATAAGAAGATGATTTCTGATAGCATTGCCCTATTTCTGAAAAAGAAGAAGAAACTATTGAATATTGATCATGATATCTTGATTTTGCTATACTTGCTAGTTTATTTGGAAGAAAATGAATCTTTTCATTTTTCAAAGTAAATTGTTGAATCATTCTTCTATTTTCTGTAATGCCTGCGATTATTATTTTGAGTAATGTAAAGCAAATAATCTGCATATCCCATTTTCTTCTACAATTATCAATTCTGAGATGTCTTCTTGCTCTGATATTCTGCCTGATACTAACAATCAAAATTTGGATATTCGTTGCAACTCTATCAGCATGTATTCTAGGGTTTTTAGATCTAGATCTTCTGCTTTTAACAGCCTTAATAAATACTCCCCCCTTCTAGTTCACCAAATTTTTTGCGGCTTAAGTTTAAGACCCTATTTGTTTCACGCTATCTTTCTTTGTAATATTTTATAACGAATTAAAATATTTATTTGGAATAATATTTAAATAAAGCTAAAATTTTAATTTGTATGCAATCGTTTGAGATAATTGAATTGCGGAATAAAATGAAAATAATCCTAATTTACAATGCCATTGCAATTCTAATATCAAACAAAATTAATTTCCTACTCTCATTGAAATATTCTTTCTCACACTTTCTCTCATTTGATTAATTTAATTAAAACTAATATTATTAATATTTAGTTTAACATTATTAAATTATTTAAATATTAATCGAAAATAAATAAAATAAATCTCCAGTATTATTAATTAATCGATAGTATTATTAATAAATAAAATAAATCTCCAGTATTATTATATATTAATCGAAAATAATAAATAATTTTTTTATTATGTCTCTTATTTTATTAATTTATTTACAATTACTTTTTAAAATTTAGTTCAGTATTATTAATTTATTTCAAATTTAATTAAAACTCATTGTATTACTTAATTAATTTATTTTTAATTAAAATAAAAAATTATTTTACTAATTGAACTAAAATTATATTAATTAAAGTTTAGTCTAGCAATATTAATTTATTTTAATATTAGTAAAAATAATTAAATTTAATGTTAAAATTTCATGAGAAACTATTTTTTATCCTATTTCTTATTTTATTAATTTGATTAAAAATATTTTTTAAATTTAGTCTAGCATTATTTATTTAATTAAAATTAATTAAAAAAAGTTAATAATTGCACATCAAAATTTTTTTTAGATAATATTTAACCAAAAGGGCATTTTAGTAACTTTATGTTATTTACTCAAATTTATAACAAAAGTTAACGTATACCATTCATAGCAATTATTAATTATCACTCATTACAGTATAGATTACCATGCATAACCAAACATGACAATCCTATTTTGTAAGCAATTGAATTGCACATAACTGAATTATTAAGAATTGAATTACAATTATCATTTTAGATTACGTGAATCAAGCGGCCCCTAAAGATAAATCTAAGGTCTACTTTAATAATATCATCCCTAGTAATCATACTGCTAAGGATGACCATTTAATTGTTTTCAGATTCTAATTCTAGCACGTCAACTCTTATTTATCCTTCCAGTTCGTGTTTGCATAACTCTTCTCTTAGTTTGAGCTCTTTCAGATATATTTAGTTTCCCCCATTCTAGATGGATTAAAATAAAAGTAAATGCATCTTTTTACGCCTGCCCTCTTGCTGCTTCAGTGGGCATTATTGCTAGGGATTTCATGGGTAATGCTGGGAAGAAAATCTCCAGCAGTAATGTTGTTCACGCTGAGTTGAGAGCTATTAGTGATGGTGTGGAGCTTGCTAAGGAGAAAGGGTGGCAGCATATTCAAATTGAAAGTGATTCTAGGAAAGCTATTGATTTTTTGATTGACAAATCAATCCTCATTGGGATCTTGTTAACTTCGTCAAGCACATTTAAGTCTTCCTTTAATAATTTTTTGAATTTCAACGTAAATTGGGTTAGTATGGATTGTAATACATTTCTTGACCCTATCGTTAGGTATAGCATCTATCAGAGCTGTATTTGTACCAACTCCCTTTCTTTTACCCATAGCCATTATTTCTTTACTTGATAGAGAAAGGCACTTTATTATTGGTGGTTTTAAACCATATTGATGTTTTTTTTCTCTATTAATAACAATTCTCTGTTTCTAATAAAAAAACTTCAATTCAGTTAACAACACAATTGATTCAAAATTCGCAAATCCTATGATTATTGATTGAAGATTGCTAAGTTCTATTACAAATGAGAATACACCAAAAATTTCAGTAATATAGAAATCATGGAAGCTTCAGTACCTAACAATGAATGAACAATAATGTGAAAAATCAACTAAAATTTTAAGGCTCCAACTCTAACTCAAACTAACCTGCATAAATAATCAAACACTACAAATCAAACTAAAATCCAACCTTAATTAGAACACAATATCTACAACTAGCATGATAATCAAACACTAAAAAAAGTTGAAAAATCAAACAAATAACACATCTATGTTGTGCAAAGGTGGTAAATGTGCTCCGAAGGCGGCTCCAAGCACGCTCGTGAAGAGAAAAAGGTCACGCAGTCATAGATCGAGAGAGGGAGTGTGAGACAAAGAGAAGGTGAGAACCCGACAGATATAGATGCCGGAAGGAGGGTTTCTGGAGAGAGAGAGAAAGAGATGGTTTTGCCCAAAATGGCAAAGCCATCGCTTGGTTAGCGATGATAGAACCCCTAATTCCAAATGTCATCGTTTTGTCTTTAAAACTAAGTTAAAATGACGTTGTTTTGATTCAAAAAATTTAGAACCTATACCGGTGGTTCTTACCGCCGACATAGAAGCAAAAACTCACCCTACTTTTTTATATAAGGAAATTACCAGTATTTTATAACCGTCTATAAAGATAAACAAAACCATGGTCAAATTATGATTTTTGCCGGTGCTTTTTATCCACCGATAAACACTTGTATTGAAACCAATTTTGTCCTATGATTTTTTTCCCGCCAGAAAACCCAAATTTCTAGTAGTAGATACATGTTTCTTCCAAGGGGACATTAGATTGAACGATGAGCCGTCCCATATATTTTTCGCCAAGAAGTTTTTTTCTTTTGAAACTAACTTTGCCAAGAAGTTTCCTTTTTAACCATTTTCCCCAACAAGTTGAGAAGCCAAAACATGAAAAGAAAAATATCACAGTGCTGATTTTCCACGTATTAGGTTAAACTCATATTCCACGCTGTATTTTCGTACATATGTATAAAAAATTGTACATATATACTTAATTTTGGTACGTGTAACAAAATATAGATAGACCAGGAGCTGTATTATCGAAATATTCATCATAGTAATTTTAAATATTTGAAATTTATTCATCCGAACAAATGATTATGAGTATATCAGAAAAGATAAACATTAAGTTTTGAATTAAAGTCCATTAGGTAAAGAAAATAATAAAAATAAAGGATCCATTTGAATGGGATTAGGTGATTACTTCTCATGCTTCAATCCCCACAAACTCACGATTGTGAAAAATTCGTCAAAGCCATCTTCTTTGATTTTTCTTCGCAAATTTATCTTTATCAACTCTGAAACCTTTTCAGAATTCAAAGCCGTCCTTCTTGAAAGAAAACTTTGAGCTTTTACTGCCTCTAAATTAGTGAAATTGACTTGATAATTTAAACTAATGTAACCCATGTAAACAACAGTTAAACTTAAAAACTTAAGAAGTTTTGTAGTGGACAATTTGTGTTGGTGCAGTTGGTTAAACCCTACACTTATATACAATTAGGGAAATTGACTTGATAATTCATCAATTCTTCTTAAAATTTATAATATAATTTTGACAAAAAAAAGAAAAAAAAATTCGTAAAGAATTTTGACGACTATTTCCATTTCTCAATTTTAAATGTATTACTTTAAAGGGCTAATTACACAATACACTAGTTAATTATCACTAATTATATCATTGGACTCTAAACTAATTTGAAAAATCAATTCCCTAAACTTTGTTGCAATCTTAACTCGCTGATGGCTGCCCTTTATTTTTACGTCAAATAATGTATTAACCAGTCACATAAAAAATAAGTTTTCAAGATTGAATTCCTAATTCAAACTAACCAAACAAGTATTTGTTAGATAAAATTAAACTGTATCTTTAAAATCTCAAAAACTCATGTTGAACACACCAAGAATTATTTAACTGTAAAACAGAAGCGTACCTCGTTAAAGTCAAATCTCTTCCGGTATAAACCGTATCTCAATAAAATTCTAAGATCTCATGTTGGACACACCAAGAATCAAATCAAAATAGAGTGGAGACGTACCTGAATCAATGACGATAGATCGTTGTTTAGAGTCGAGCGGTTGACCTTCCAGATCTACACGATTCTCTGTCTGAGAGTCTCCTTTGATCAAACCTCTCAGTTTTCTCTCTAACGATGAGATATTAGGTAGAATAAAATAATTTTTCATTATCATGTGACCTGGGGATCATAACCACTTATAGATAATTCATCTTTTGGTATTTCTATTTTAGCCCATCATAAAAATAGAAATTACACTAAAGTCTCTATACATTAAAGGGTCCACAACCTATCAGATACATTAAAACCTCAATTATCCAAACCTTAGTTAATCACTTTTAATTGGGTTTAACTTTATTTGACAATCTGCAACACATAATTATTTTACACATAAGTCCAACATTAGATAAGGGTCCAACAATCTCCCACTTGAACTATGTGTTAAACCTTATAATTATATTTTGCCAAAAATAACTGAATGCGTTCAACTTTGCTGTCATTACTGAAATGTATCTATCGCAACGTGCATGCGATGCGGAGCGGCGATTAAAAAATCATTTTGAAAGAAAGAAAATTCGGAGTAGCCATCAATCATTTTAGGATGTGATTGGTCACCTAATTTTAAAATCAAATATTTTGTTCTGTGAAAATTTAAAGTTGGTTCGGGAGTAATTTACGGGCGGAGAAGGTATTAGCACCCCACAACACCCATTATGAAAAATGGTTACAAATTTAATCAAATGATATCCAAATTATTTTCTTAAATAATGTTATAGAAATTTAATTTTGAATGTTCCATTTGGTACATTTCGCATCACAAAAATGAGTAAATAAATGACCTTTAATAGGTGGTACAAAGACTATTGAAAAATTATTTTTTTTGTATTTTTCTTAAATGAAAGCATTATTTTGAGTTACTCTTGGTATCCTAAAAATAACTCCTCACCTCGGTAGTTCGAGAAATTTGATATCCCAAAAATTCCAAAGTCCGTCATCGGATTTTTTTTAGTGGAAACTAAATAAAAAAATTAACAAAATTTAAATCAAATTGTTATGATTTTAATTTATAAACGTCAATTCTGATGATAAAAGAATGAAATAATAATTACATACAATCGTGACGATATGACCATAATACATAAATAAATAAATAAGAAAAAGAAAGAATAATGGAAATAAATGTTAGAGATGATAAATTTAAAAAGAATATGTAGAGTGAAAATAAGGAAATAATATTTGAAATAAGTTAAAAGATATATAAAAATAAATTAAAACGAACCAATAATATCTACTAATAAAAAAATAGAAAAAATAAGGAAACAATCTATGCTCAACGTACCTTACCAATACGCGACTTGGGTGATGTCCCACTAAGTGTTCATTGATTGTTTTTCTGCACTTACTGTCGTCTACAATGCTTGCTTCCTCAGCCTTAATAATTACATATTGAGTGTCTTCATGTTAACAATAGGATCATGAATACTAGAGCTTATAGTAATGGTTATATTAGATTTAAATTAGTACATACATGGTCTCATTAACGACTATTGTGTAAATTAAAAGAAAACTTACGGATAGGGAGCACTGGAGCTCCTAAGAGCAGCAAAGTTAAATTCCTTTAAGTCTTGTCTATGAATTCGAGTTGTAGAGTAATAGAGGAGAGAGAGTTTAGTGAGAGAGAGAGTAGGGGAACAGGAAAGAATTGTATTGCTCAACACATGAGCGCCTAATACAAGCTAAGGTTTCAAAAAATATAAACTTGCAAAAGTTAGAACTTGTTCCTCAACAAGGGTGAGGTGCCCTTTTATAGATTACAAACTTAACCAAAGTATAAAAAAGTAACTAAGGTACAAAGCAAAGTAACTATGGTACATAGTACTTATCAAAAGTAATTATTGTACAAGGTGACGTGGATGAATTGAAGACATCCAGCCTTATCTTCGCAGAGTGAGAATCTACTGTAAGTAGATTTGTCTATTCTGTTGGTAAGGAGACAGCTGTATGATTGTCTTCGGTTGATAACTACTTTAATAAAGTAGTTTGGCTGCTTCTAGCAGATAAGATGGATTTTCCTTTACCTTTTTTGTCTTCGTCAATCTGGTATGAGACAATGGATGTCAGAGAGTCCCAAAAGTCAATAATTGTGGGCTCAGGTAGAACTGACTCAGGTAGGTCTGGCGGATCATCATTTTGGATCTTGGCTTTCTCTAGCAAGAATGCTGAAAACATTATGTTGGGTGAGGTTAATGCTGAGGTCAGTAGGGGTCTGCTGGCTGTGTTGTGAACTGGAAGAGGCCATTGAGGTGTCATCGGATCCAAAAACATGAAGGAATTGATTTTTAACAAAGTCCATGGTTTTAATGGCCAGTTCTTTTTCACTGATGTTAGAGAATTGTTGTTTGATTAAGTTCTGGGCATTCAAGAATGGGTTGCCCGTAGGTGCTGGTATGGCCTTTGGTACAGCTTCATAGCAGGCTTGTGCATGGGTTTTAATGGTCTTGATTAAGTGAGGGTTCATACCTTTGTCCCACCATTTCGTAAAGAAAATTCGTTTAAGTATAGGGATGCCATTCTGGTACTCACATTTTAAATCTCATTTCCAAATCCATGGGATCTTAAATCAGATAATAAAAGAATTAAAGATTTTGAAACGGTAATATTTGTATGGAGAAGGGAATATTGAGAATGCCATTCCCTGAGTTCTGTTTGAAATTGTTCGGGTAAAGTCTCAAAAGTAATGCCAAATTTATCTCACCATTGGAGGAACCAATTTGGAAGACCTTTGTTTAATACTTCTGGACATATACGGATAAACCATGTATGATTATGTATAGAATTTTGATAATAAAATGTATTGGTAAAAGATTCCATATAATCCCAATAACTGTATTTTATGATTTTTTGATGAATCTTCAAAGTTCTGGTAGTATAGGGATTAAGACCCCATTGATTGATGGAGATAAAATTGCAGATTACAGTCTTACTAAATGTAATAGGGAGTTGTATTTTAGTCCGAGTCATGGAAAATATGTCTAATTTACATGCTCCAAGTTGAACTACTATGGCCTCATAGATATACCTATAGTGTTCAAAGCTGGTTGAATACTATTGGGTAGAGAGATAATGATTTTTATCTCCCATGGATCTTTCATCCATTTTTCATCATCGGAATCAATGATGAGGATTGTTTCCTTATATACACTGTTCGGTATGTATTGTTCTAGTGTCAAGATGACTTCTTTGTACTCTTTCGAGTAGCCTCTTTTACACTTGGAAATTTAGTTGGCCAGAATATGCCGTCATTCGGTTGTTGCAGATTAGTTTTGCCTCTGTTGTCCCCACGAGAGCTGCGACCTCTTCCTCGGTTATTCATTTTGTTTTCCCCTGTAAATATTCACGGGTGAGAAAGTCAGGAAGAGTATTCTATTCGCCTTTAATGTACTCAATATCAAAGTCAAATACGGATAAGATACTTTGCCAAGATACAAAGATTTTGAACATCTTTTTTGAAAATCTGTTTTGCAGCAGAGTAGTCAACACATATAAGAAAATATTGATTTCATAAATCATCTTGAAATTTTAGTACACATTTCACTATTGCTAAACATTCATGTTTAATAGTCGGATAGTTTTTAGCAGGTCCTTTCCAAGTACCAGATGTGAATCTTAATAATTCTTCGTTCTTATGATGCGATTTAGCTATTTTAGAATACCTCCATATTCTAGATTGGAAGCATCTTTTTCTACAATTTTATGCCAAGTAGGATTCGGTAAAGCTAACCAATGTAATTGTTTGATTTTAGCTTTAATGTTCTTAACGGCTAATGTTAGATCTGGTGTCTAAAGAATTGGATTCTTCTGAAGCCTCTTATTCAGAAAAGCAGTATCCTGAGCTAATTGTGGATAAAAATCACATATGTAATTAAGACTCCTTAAGAATATTTGTAATTGGGTTTTATCCCTAATTTCATCTAAAAATTTAGATGCAAAGTCTATACTACGGTTAATAAAAATTATAGTGCCATTAGTAATGTTATGGCCTCTAGAATCTTACAGTTGTTTGAAATAGTTTCATTTTATTAGCAGATAAGACTAAGCCATTTCTGTTAATAACATTCTTAAAAATACGCAGATGTTTAAAATGTTGATCTATGGATGATGAAAAGATTAAAACATCATCAATGTAACATATAATAAATGCAGTGTATGCATTAAATTTGTCATTCATTATATGCTGGAATTCAGATGGGCCATTTTTAACACCAAATGGTAAAACATTCCATTCATAGTGACCAAATGGTACGGTAAAGGCAGTTTTATACCTTTCTGGTTCAGCTATTTGGATTTGCCAAAATCCTTATTTCTGATCAAATTTTAAGAAAATCACTAAATCACAAAGTCTGCCAAGCAGATATTTTTATTTGGTATTAGATATCTGATCCATTGTAAAGCATCATTAAGAGGTTTATAGTTGATTACTAACCTAGGTGATCCTCTTTCTATCTCAGTATTTTTATTAACATAGAAACCAGTACAACTCCAAGGAGATTTACTGGGCCTAATTAATTTTTTCTGTAACAAAGATTCAATTTCAGATTTGCAGAGTTCTACATATTCCTTTTTCATCTGACTAGGTCTAGATTTGGTAGGAATATTTTTATCATTGAAGTCAGGATGATATGGTAAGGAGATAATGTGTTTCTTCCTATCCAAGAAGGCATTAGGAATATCACTACAGATTTCAGATTGGAATTCATGTAGAATTGTTTTGATTTTGTTATGTATTACACAAGTTGTTGTATGCATTGATCAATAGTCAGAAAGTGTATTTCTTTATGTAGTAAATTTAACCGATTTGTTTTATTATTAATCAGATATCTGATGAGATCAATTTCTTTTATATACAGTTTGGTAATGAATTCAAAAGTAATATCAACATTATCAATTACGATATGGATACCTGAGGTATCAATTCTGATGATAGGCATAATCGAATTGAGAAAATGATTGCCTAAGATAATACTTTGTGTCATGTTCTTGATGAGAACAAATGAGGCAGATATGCAAACACCCTGTTTGTAGATAAGCGCTTCTAGTATCTTATACTGGATTCTCATAGAATTTCCACTTTCACTTGTGAGACATTGAGTGTTTTTATGAAAGTATTTCAGAGGGATTAATCCCGCGTGAATGCAGCTCATATCTGCACTACTATCAACTAAGACAATGACGTTAGTAATGATAAAATTAGGTTTGATTATTAAGGTAGTCTTCGTATACCATTTCTGGAAGGTTACTTGGTTCAGGAGAAATAAATACGAATTATTTTCCTTTGTCTGATCTGATGAGATCTGACAAGATTGATATGAGAAAGTCAAAGTTTGACTCTGACTTTAACTTGGAAATTTGAGGCTAACAGGACTCAGGACGTCTTAGAACTTATTCATATGGATATTTGTGGGCCATTCTCTTCGGTGGCTTAGAATGGTCAACAATATTTTATAACGTTCATAGACGATAATGTTAGATATGGTTACATATATCTCATTCATGAAAAGTCACAGCCATTGGGCATGTTCAAAAATTTTAAGGCTGAAGGAGAGAATCAACTCAACAAAAAGATTAAGAGCGTCAGATCTGCCCGTGGTGGTGAGTACTATGGCAAATATGATGGTTCAGGTGAACAACGTTCATGACCGTTTGCTAAATTCCTAGAGGAATGCGGTATCGTCCCACAGTACACTATGTCGGGTTCGCCAACTAAGAATGGTGTTGCTGAAAGACAAAACAAAACGCTTAAGGACATGATCAAGAGTATGATTAGTCATTCGACCTTACCAGAATCACTTTGGGGTGAAGCACTTAAAGCTGCAACATATATCCTTAACAGAGTTCAAACTAAAACGACTGCCAAAACCCCATATGAACTCTGAACTGACAAGAAACCTAGTCTAAGGCATTTGCGCATTTGGGGATGTCCAGCTGATGCAAGGCCATATAAGACTAATGTAAAGAAATTGGACTTACGGACGGTGAGTTGTTATTTTGTTGGATACACTGAAAGATCCAGGGAGTACGAGTTTTATGATCTCACAACAAGGTCGATTTTTTAGACGGGAAATGCCTGGTTCTTTAAGGATGTCGAGTTTGTGGGGGGAGATACGGTTAGGGATTTTGTCTTTGAGGAGGAATATGTTGATATTCTCACAGGTGTTATTAGCATTGATCAAGACTGTGTCCCCGAAATTTCTCATGAGACCAACTTATGGCTAACCAACACGCACCCATAAAGTCAGGGCTAACCACTGCCGATATAGTCCGTCCAGATAACAAAATAACTCACACTTAGCACGTCTGTCAACGTTTTACATGGGTCAACGGTACTAATGCAATCTCTGCTCAATGGACCTTACCAATATGCGACTTGGGTGATGTCCCACTAAGTGTTCATTGATTGTTTTTTGCACTTACTGTCGTCTACAATGCTTGCTTCATCAGCCTTAATAGTTACATATTGAGTGCCTTCGTGTTAGCAACATGATCATGAATAATAGAGCTTATAGTAATGGTTATATTAGGTTTAAATTAGTACATACATGGTCTCATTAACAATTACTGTGTAAATTATAAGAAAACTTACAGATATGGAGCACTGGAGCTCCTGAGAGCATCAAAGTTAAATTCCTTTAAGTCTTGTTTATGAGTGCTAGTTGTAGAGTAATAAAGGAAAAAGAGTTTAGAGAGAGAGAGAGAGAGGGGAACATGAAATCATTTTATTGCTCAACACGTGAGCGCCTAATACAAGCTAAGGTTTCAGAAAATAAAAACTTGCAGAAATTAGAACTTGTTCCTCAACAAGGGTGATGTGCCATTTTATAGATTACAAACTTAACCAAAGTAAGGTACAAAGCAAAGTAATTATGGTACATAATACTTATCGAAAGTAACTATTGTACAAGGTGGCATGGATGAACTGAAGACGTCCAACCTTATCTTCGCGGAGTGGGAATCTACTGTTGAAAAAGTAGACTTTTCTGTTCTGTTAGTAGAGAGACAGTTGTATGATTGTCTTTGGTTAATAGCTACTTTAATAAAGTAGTTTGGTTGCTTCTGGAAGATCAGATGGTTTTTCCTATACATTTTTTTATCTTTGTCAATCTGGTCTGAGATAATGCATGTCAGAGAGTCCCAAAAGTCAATAATTGTGGGCTCAGGTAGATCTGACTCAGGCAGGTATGGAAGATCATCATTCGAATCTTGTCTTTTTCCAACAAGAATACTGAAAATATTATGTTGGGTGAGGTCAATACTGAGGTTAGCAAGGGTCTACTGGCTGTGTTGCGAACTGAAAGAGGCCACGGAGGTGTCATCAGATTTGAAAATATGAAGGAATTGATTTTTAACAAAGTCCATGGTTTTAATGGCCAGTTCTTTTTCACTGATGTTAGGGAATTGTTGTTTGATAATGTTTTGGGCATTCAAGAATGGGTTGCCCGTAGGTGCTGGTAAGGCCTTTGGTACAGCTTCATAGCAGGCTTATGCGTGGGTTTTAATGGTCTTGATTAAGTCAGTTAAGTGGGGGTTCATACTTTTGTCCCACCATTTTGTAAAGAAAATTCGTTTAAGTACAGGGATGCCATTCTGGTAATCACATTTTAAATCTCATTTGCAAATCCATGGGATGTTAAATCAGATAATGAAATGAATTAAAGATTTTGAAACGGTAATGTTTTTATGGAGAAAGAAATATTGAGAATGCCATTCCTTGAATTTTGCTTGAATTTGTTCGGGTAAAGTAGTAAAAGTAATGCCAAATTTGTTCCACCATTGGAGGAACCAATTTGGAAGACTTGTGTTTAATACTTCTAGACATATACGGATAAAACATGTATAGTTATGTATCAGATTTTGATAATAAATTATATTGGTAAATGATTTCATATAATCCCAATAACTATATTTTATGTTTTTTTATGAATCTCTAAAGTTCTGGTAGTATGGGGATGAAGATCCCATTGATTGATGGAGATAAAATTGCGGATTACAACCTTACTTAATATAATAGGGCTGGTATTTCGGTTCGAGTCATGTAAAGTATGTCTAATTTCCATGCTCGCAGATTGAACTATTATGGCCTCATAGATATACCTATATTGTTCAAACTTGATTGGATACTGTTGGGTAGAGAGAATAATTTTTATCTCTCATGGATCTTTCATCCATTTTTCATCAACGGAATTCAATGATGAGGATTGTTTCCTTATATATACTGTTCGGTATGCAGTGTTCTGGTGTCAAGATGACTTATTTTGAACCCTTTCGAGTAGCCTCTTGCACACTTGAAAATTCATCTGGCCAGAATATGCCATCATTCAGTTGTTGCAGAATAGTTCTCATTTCTGCAAGTTTTTCTTTTCTGAAACCTTAGCTTGTATTAGGTGCTCATGTGTTGAGCAATAAAATGCTTTCTTGTTCCCCTACTCTCTCTCTTGAAACTCTCTCCCCTCTATTACTCTACAACTCGCACTCATAAATAAGACTTAAAGGAATTTAACTTTGCTGCTCTCAGGAGCTCCAATGCCCCATATCTGTAAGTTTTTTTTAATTTACACAATATCTATTAATGAGACCATGTATGTACTAAGTTAAACCTAATATAATAGACTGGTGCATGAGATAGACTAGTCTCTATGGCTCCCATAAGGGAAGCTTTCTTGTTCAGACACCTACATCTCTAAGGTTGTGTTGGTGTTCTGGCCTAACATAGTTAATTGTTTTAATGAAATTTGAACTAGGCTTATATGCAAATACTTATATTTTTGCATGAACGGATATAAATCATAAATTTTTCATGTGTAAATAAATTAATCTATGAATAAGCTTAATTTCATACATAATTGGCATGAGCATGCTATTTTGACTACACAGTCTATTAATTACCATTTTTTCATTTCATCACACAATGGAAATCAAATAATAAAAGAATAATTATGGATGATAACTAATTTAAACAAGTGCCACTAAAGAAAAATAAATTATTTTTGTTTGGGATATAAATGTACCATTTTTTATTTTGGACTTCTTCGTTCATTAATTACCATTTTTTATTTTTTTTAATTGTTAGGAATGATCATGGATGGTAACTAGTTTAAATAAATTTCACTAAAGAAAAACCAATAAAACTTTCAAAATAAAATAGTTTTTATTTGGGATATAAATATACCATTTTTTTATTTTCGACTGCTTAGTTCACTAATTACCATTTTTTATTTCTTCCTTCATTGCTAGGAATGATCATGGATGATAACTAGTTCAAAAAAGTATCACAAAAATTAAAAAGAAAAGAAGAAAAGACTTGTAAGAACTTAAAAAAATTCAAAGCTTAAATATTTGCATAATCTTGTATAGAGGTTTTACTCTCTATTTTATGCATTTTTGTGTATGAGAAATTATCATAAGAGATATTTTTCATCGAATGTACACTTTCAACCCATTAAAGGGTTAATTCACATTGAGTTAATTTTACACTCAAAAGCTTTATCCTCATCCTCATTGATTGATAACATAAACATCTCATTATCAAAATTGTAGATAGATCAACAATACATGGAAATAAACTTTAAGATTAAGAGTATGACAAATGATAAAGAAGGAGCAAACAACTTATATATGGAAAAGGAAACAAGAAATATCAACTACATGTGTATGAAGAAGAGAGATGATGAATAATAATGAACAATATATATTGTAAGCTAAAATGCAAGAAATTTGAACTACCTTAATAAAAAGAATAGGAGAAGATGAAATATGAATAGAAATGAAAACTCTTTTTTTAAGTCTCTTATTTTCTCAAGACCTCCCTTTCTCTCTCTAAAATTCCTCTTTCTCACTCTCCTTTCAAGTGAAGACCTCCCCTCTATTTATAGGCAAACTTAGGGCTTCACTTTTTTATTTGTAGTCATTTTGTTCCCTTTTTATTTTTTAGTCCTTGGACAATTCTTCGTATTTTTAGGCATTGAGCTATTTTTAAAATCATACACATAGTCTTAGACTAGTATATGAGCCAAAAAATAAAATTTATATTTTTAAAGTATCAGACCGGATAAAATACGATATCTACAGCTGTCCCCCTTTGTTCACGCTTCTGAACTTAGAAGGCATACAAAGGTGTAGATAAGTATTTTGATCGAGAGAAGACTATATGGATAAGGGGAATAAAAATCTCGACTTATTCGGGTTCTATAAAATGACGAACTTATAAAATGGACCTGGATAGACATAAGCTTCGACCTGAACTTAATTCGGGTTCGATTTAACCATATTAATTGAAACGGACAAGGCACTGACATTGGGCTTTGACAGCGACAAAATCGGGTTCGATTTAACCAAAGATAAATAAACAACGTGGTCCTGGATAGATGCAAGCTTTGACCTCGACTCAATGCGGGTTCGATTTAACCATATTAATTGAAACGGACCAAGCGCTGACACTGGGTTTCAACCGCGACAAAGTCGGATTTGATTTAACTGAGATATTTGAAAGGAAATGGACCTGGATAGACGCATGCTTCGACCTCGACTCAATTCGGGTTCGATTTAACTGAAGATGTTGAAATGATATTTGATCTATTTTTTACAAGTTTCATAGGGTACAAGAGCTAGACTAATGCAAGCTCTAAATGTTGGAAAGTCATGAGTGGATTTCGAAAGAATATCCTTAAATGATCCATGCACTTGAATTGCATTAAAATAGATCAATATGATGCATGTCTGTGCATTGTAATTATTGAATATAAATGCAAAGTAGTGATTTTGAGCGCATGCATGCTATGCATAATTGTGAACATTTATAAGAAAATTATTTGATGATTTTTTTGAAAGTTGACTAATGTGGCCATATCCTTCACCCTTGAAATCAATCACTTGGCTTAGGGTCATGGACTCGCAATGAAGTATCGAGCATACTTTCCAGAAAATGATGCATCATTATTCATTGGTTTGTGCCCCAATATTCGACTTCGCGCCGATGATGTAGAACAAAGAATCATTTCTCCATATTTTGCTTCTTTTTTGTACTTTAATTGTAATTCTCCAATCGTGTTTTAGCCTTCATCATGTTCATACCGACTTTCTCGTTGTGACTTTTCAAATTTCAACTCGCACTCAGACCGCCTTTCTTAGTTCGTATTCTTTTTCAAGAGTAATTAATGATATCTTAGAATTGAGAGGAATAAGAAATAATGGAAATAACGAGAAGATGAAGTATATGTATTTGTCAACTGAGAAAGAAAAAAAGGCTCTTCATTAATGATGAATAATGTTTACAAACAAGGATTGGGAAAAAAAATATGGAATAAGAATTTCTCCAGTATACGAGACAACTCTTTTTAAAAATATTTTTTGCCGAACTTCATTTTTCCCATACTTAGAGTGGTCAAACGAAGTATTTCTTGACTGTATCAGAATTAACTGTATGCGGTAAATCATCTCCATCCATGTTTGTTAGCATAATAGCTCCTCCAAAGAAGGCCTTCTTGACAATGAAAGGTCTTTCATAATTTGGGGTCCACTTACCTCGGTGATCCTTTTGATATGGGAGTATTGTTTTCAACACCAAGTCTCCTTCTTAGAAACATCAGGAATGTAATTTTTTGTCATATCGGGAATCATTTTTCTTTGATATAATTGCCCTCTACATAATGCAATAAATTTTTTTTACTCGATGAAATTCAATTGCTCATATCGTATTTGTACCCACTCTGCTTCTTCTAATTTTGCCTCCATTAAGACTATGAGGGAGGGAATTTCCACCTCAATTGGAATGACCACTTCCATGTCATATACCAAAGAGAATGGCGTTGCCCCACTTCATGTTCAAACTGTTGTGCGGTACCCATGTAGTGCAAACAAGAGCATCTCATGCCAATCCTTATAAACCTCCGTCATCTTCTTTATGATCCTTTTTATGTTCTTATTGGGTGCTTCCACTGCTCCATTCATTTTCGGACGATAAGGAGATGAATTATGATGCTTAATTTTGAACTGCTCACATAATTCTTTCATCATCTTGTTTGTTCCATTATCTGTGATGATCCTTCCAGGTAGCCATATCAGCAAATTATTTCCTTTTTAATGAACTTAACAACCGCACTTCTGGTTACACTCGAATAAGAACTCGCCTCCAACCATTTGATAAAATAATCTATAGAGACTAAAATGAAAAGATGCCCGTTAGAGGCTTTTGGTGTGATGGGACCAATGACGTCCATGCCCTACATAGATAACGGACAAGGTGAGGCCATGACATGTAAAGGGGATGCGGGTACGTGAATTCTATCCACATAAATTTCACATTTAAGACATTTCTTGGCGTACTTGATGCAGTCAGATTCTAGACTTAACCAATAATATCCTGTTCTCAATACTTGTTTGGCCATCATATGTGCATTAGCATGGACACTACAAATTCATTCCTGAACATATCATGGTTTCTTTTGTAGAGTATTTCACCATTCAAGAAGAAATCCATGGACAATCTTCAGATAGTGCGTTTATCATTCTCAGAAGCTTTGGATCGATATTTCTCATTCTTTATATACTGCTTGATGTCTTAATACCATGGTCTTCTATCTGGCTTTCTTCAATGCCCATACAGTGAGCAGAAAAATCTCGCTTCTCAATTTTTATGGGTTGCACTTCATCCTTAAAGTCTACGACAAACATGGACTCTAGAGTTGTCAGTGCATCTGCAATTTGATTATTCTCTCTGGGTATATCGTCAAATGAAATCACTTCAAAAGTTCAGCTTAACTTAGTTATATGTTTGTTGTAGTAAGGTACCAGCTTGGAGTCTCTAGCTTTTCATTCCCTTTTTAGTTGTCGTATCACTAATAACGAATCTCCGTACACTCAAAGCTTCCTTATCTTCATAACAGAGGCTGTTGGAATTCCCATGGAACATATCTCATATTCTGCTACATTGTTTGTACAGTCTAAGTATAGTTTTTTCGTGAATGGGAAAATCTCAGGAGATATGAAGATTGCCCCAATTCCATGTCCTACATCATTAGATGCGCCATCAAATAACATTTTCCATAATTCTGGATCCATAGATTCTCCTTCATTTTTTAATATGACTGATATGTTCTCATCAGGAAAATCAAACTTCATAGGCTTATAATCTTGCATTGGTTGATCTGCCAAATAATCAGCAAGTACACTTCCTTTTATTGACTTTCTCGTGACATAGACAATATCATATTCCGTGAGCAACATTTTCCATTTAGCAATTCACCCAGAAAGTGGTGGCTTTTCTCCAACATCGAATAATTAGTCTCATAGTTTGTGAACTTTTTGCTTAAATAGTATATTGCTTGTTCTTTCCTTCGAGAGGCGTCGTGTTGACCAAGTACGCAACCCATGGATTTTTCTGTTACTGTAAGATACAAAATGAGTGGACGCCCTAGAGTTGGAGAAATAAGTATAGGCGGATTTTGCAAGTTTACCTTGATCTTCTCAAAAGCAATTTGGCAATCATCATTCCATCCTTCTATATCACTTTTGTGAAGAAGTTTAAAGATATGTTCACAAGTTGCAGTTAGCTGTGAGATGAACAAGGCTATGTAATTTAATCTCTCCAAGAAATCTCTAACTTTCTTTTGAGTTTGAGGTGATGGCATATCAATGATGGCTCAAATCTTGTCAGGGTCAATTTTATTTCCTTCCTTGTTCACGACAAAACTAAGTAGTTTCCCTGAAGATGCTGTAACATTGTCGGGTTAAGTTTTAACTCGAACTTTCTCAACCATTCAAATAGTTTCCGCTGAGTGACAGTGTGATCTTCCCCTTGATGAGATTCGGCAATCATATCATCAACGTACACTTTGATTTCTTTAAGCACCATATCATGAAATAATGTTACCATTGCGCGTTGGTAAGTTGCCCCTGAATTCTTTAGACCAAATGAAATAACCTTATAACAAAATGTACCCCACAAAGTTATAAAAGTTCCTTTTCACAGTCTTCAGGAGCCATTTTGATTTGGTATACCCCAAAAAATCGTCCATGAAAGAGAAGGTTGAATGTCATGCAGTATTATCTACTAAGACATCAATATGGGGTAATGGAAGATTATATTTGGGGCTTGTCCGATTTAAGTCTCTATAATCAACACACACCCTTACTTTCCCATTTTTCTTCGGCACTGGGACTATGTAAGCAACTTATTCATGGTATTTTTCTACTTCTAGAAAACCCGCATCTACTTTTTTTTTAACTTCTTCTTTGATCTGTATCATAATGTCTGGTTTCATTTTTCATAAATTTTGTCGTACTGGTTTACTTTTGGGCATAAGTGGCAAACGATGAACCACAATATCAGTGTCTAGACCTGACATATCTTGGTTAGACCATGCAAAGACGGTAATATACTCTTTGAGTAAGCCAATTAATTGTCGGCGACTTTGGCCTGTTATAGAAGTGCTGATTTGAACTTCTTTCTTCTCTCCATCGAATCCCAAATTTATCATCTTCGTTAAATCTTGATCTGGTTGAGTTATTTTGACATCATCTTCTACCATTCTTAACATTTCTGAAGATGGTTCCAAATTATCCTCGTCACTTTCATCTGACTCTACACTAAGAATGAGATTGTCAAAGTTATTGCTTATGCTCTTTTTTTCAAAATCATCGTTCTCAAACTTGAATTAGATTATTGGATGAAAGGAAGGTAAGAAAAGAAAATAAACAACGCAGAGTATGAACAACATTTCAGAAATGGAAAAGGTAAACGTAAAAGGAAGAACAAAAAGTACTGAAATTGTATTTATCATTAGAAAAAGGAAACGAAACAAGTTTCTAGACTTTCATTCAAAGAGATGACATGAAACAGATGAGAACATAGGCCCATGACAATGAAATTCCTAAGGCATTGGGTAGAATCATTAGAATTTTGGCATGAACACATTACTCTTGAAAATTCCCAAGAAGCACTGGTAGCTCGGTAACATCCCAATTGTTAAGCTCATGATCTGAATCGTATCGAGAAACCAAGTCCTTCGTATTGAAAGCTGGGCGATATCATCTTCAAGGTCATACTGCTCTATTGTAACCGGTTCTTCAAATGAAATTCTCTCATTTCTAAAGGATTTAGAATTATAGGGTATGATTATCATTTCCATATCGAATTCCCTATTTGCGAGCCTAGAAATCCTCTTTTCTTTCTTTTGAGCTTCAACTCTACCTCTGTTAGCCTTGGTCGGTCTATATCCAAGCCCAAACCTTTGCTTGTTCTTGTCCCGCTCGATTAACTTATTTTTGCCTTGATGCTTGTCTTTTTCCTGGCTTGTATTCCCCTTTTATCATCAACTTTGCCACCATCTGAGATGCTTTTGATAGGCTTGATGTTGAAGCGAGTTTCCCGCTAACAACAAATGTGGTATTCACAATCTTAAATGATCGAAATGAGTACTCCAATACTTCTTCTGCGCCTCAACATATGGCATGGTAGCCGGCTTGAATACCAATAAATCTGATCCCCTATATATACAGATGAGTTTATGATCTATTATAAATTTCAGCTTCTGATGTAAGGAAGACGGTACTGCCCTGAGAGTGAATCCATGATTGACCTAAAAAAAAACTGTATGCTGGATTTATGTCCATCACTTGGAAAACAATATTGAATAGGCATGGCCGATTCAAAATTGTATCTTTATGCCTCCGACTACTTCTCCTCGGGTACCGTCGAATGCTCTTACTATCATCATACTCGGTCGCATATGTGCTCGATCGCATATAGAGCTTTGCTAGTATGGATCTTAGCATTACATTTAGAGACGAGCCATTATCAATCAATACTTTTGCAACAATATAATCCCTACATTTCATGGATATATGTAGAGCTCTGGTGTGTCCAGTACCATCGGCATAGATTTCATCATCTGTTGAAAGTGATAAAATTTAGTGCGGTAATATTTCCCACAATTCAACTCAACTTCACCACCGTAATGTCATGACAGACATATGCTTGATTCAAAATCTACAATAATGCTTGACGATATGGTTCAAAATTCAGAAAGAGTGACTGTAAAGATATGCGAGTAGGTAAACAATTAAGTTATTCTATCACCTTATACTTGCTTTGCTTGATGAGCTTAAAAAATTCACATACTTCTTCTTCAGACACTACCATTTCTTTCTCTGTACCTCTTATTATATCTAGGTCTATCACTTGGCTGCCATGCATTTCTCCTTGGAACTCATGACCATTGTCGCCTTCTTTGGCTTTCCCTTTCCTTTGCCTTCCAAACTCATCGCTTTTATCCATTTTCAAAACTTCTAGCGTGTAGCATCTGCCACTACTCGTCATCCCACCTACTTCTGAAATATTAGTTATGGGGAGATTGAGGTCTGACGGATTTAGCGCTTGAGTTTTGTCGTTACCGCTTGTAATAACCTCATATTCGTACATCCATGGTACTGCTCTTGAATTCTTATAAGCAAACGCACTCGGTATTTAGACGGTGATGGGCATCGGAGCATAAGATGTAGTAGTGCGAGTTGACTTTTCCTCATAATGTATTGTGAGAGGTTTTGGGATATAGGATGACATTTTAAAATCAGCACATTCCTCAATTGTATGCCCCGTCACATTCTTATGAAACAAACAATCAAAGTCATGCATATGCTTCTTAGAAATGCCTTCATCCTCTGAACGTGTTGGGTAGGTGTACCCTGCTCTAGAAAGAAGATGGAAAAGTGTTTCCATTGACATGCTCACATCTTCCACATACCTCTTTCCATATGAAAAATATTCCTCAATTGCATTTACGTAGGATTGCCATGATTTGGTAGAGGATTGGAATAGATATCTGGATTCCCATTAACCTTTTTGAAATTCAACCATCCAGCCTTGATCAATGCTTGTACTCTACCTTTTAATACCGTGCAATTCTTAGTCGAATGTCCCACTGCCCCAACATGATAATCACAGTGAGTAGTCAGATCATACCACCTTGGATATGATGGCTGTAGAGGTTCATAAGGAATTGACACCAATTGATTATTCCGTTTCAATTGTGGTAAGTCTTCTGTATATGACATGGGGATTGGATCATATTGGACAAAACATTGATTATTTCTATTTCCTCTCAGAGGCTGATCAGCCTGATCAACATTTTACTGGTGAGTCGGCGGTCTGAAACCGGGTCTCGGGTTGTTTTGAAATGCTGATTGTTGATAGTGATAATTGTACGGAATTTGTGAGGTATTTGCCACATATGATGTCACAGATTTGGGCCCTTTTCTATACTTTAGAAATCTCGGCCTCGAGTTCGCAGCTTGTGATGAGTACCCAAAATTGATTGTCTGAACATCCCATTCTTTTCGCTTCAACGACGGCCCCCTTTTTTACGGATGATGTATCTGATACGACTTCTAAAATTCTTCCATTTTCACCCCATATTCAATCCTTTCACCAATAATGATAATGTCAGAGAAGTTGTTTAAAGCATTTTCAATCATCCTATCATAGAATGGAGATCTCAAGGTGTTGATAAACACTACAACCATCTCATTTTCTAACAAGGGGGGTGTAACTGAGTAGCTAATTCGCTCCACATTTGCGCATATTTTTTAAAGCCTTTAGTAGGCTTTTTTTCCATGCTTTGTAGATCTAGACGATCATGAGCCATGTCTATGTTATACTTGTATAGTCTTAAGAAAGCATCAGCTAAATCTTTCCACCTCAGAATATGTTAGTTATCTAATTGGATAAACCAGCGAGATGCAGCCCTCATCAAGCTATCTTGAAAGAAATGAATCAGCAGCTTATCATCGTTTGCATTAACAACCATCTTTCTGCAGTACATAATAAGGTGACTTCTCGGGCATGTACTACCATCATATTTTTCAAACTCAGATAGTTTGAATTTTGTGGGATGGTTACATCTGGGACCAAACATAATTGGATGACATCAATGGTACCATATACATCTGACCTTCAGTGGCGCGTAATCTTTCCTCTAAAAAGTTCAGCTTATCTTTCGATATCGGGTCTTTGCTTGGTTTATTACTAGGACTTTGCCCTTTTGGGTCATCAACTTCGGGTATGATGATTGGCTCATTAGCGAGTCACCTTATGGAGTGAAAGCTTGGTTGTGGCCAGGTGCTATTGTGGATAGGTTGTACCGAATTTTCCCTGTCTGCATCATTTCCTGAACATTTGAAAATGAATAGTGCTGGATATTTATTGGTGGTGAAACATGCTGAAAGTGGTTAGTCTGATTACATTGATAGGCTGGAGTGAACCTAGGAGGGTGAGGTGGAGTATCGTTTGGCAGTTGATTTTATGATGATTAAGCCCCTTGCGGATTTTCAATATAGGCTTTCCTCTTACTCGCGGCGAGGAGTTCCCGGACTCTGGCCATTTGCTCTTTCAGCTCCCTAATTTCTTCTTTCATTTCCTCTCGTGATTGCTCTCTTTCTTACTTGTCCATGACCCTAACTTGAGCTTATATTTGATAGGGATGTCAGAGTTGACGGCCTATCTTTGTAAAGTTTTCTTACTAAAAAGAATAAAACAATGAGATGATAGATTTTGATAATGAAGAAGAATAAATAATAATAACAATAACAATAATGAAAGTAAATTTATGCATGAGAAATGATATTGTTCAAAGTAAAAGTCCAAAAGTACTCAATTTCATTCAATTAGTAGAGTCATCTAGTACATTTGAGTATGTAGAAGTCAACTACACTACTCCTCAATATGAGTTTATAGAAAATAACTGAAATGACCCAAATCTCTGTTGATTTCTTCCAAAAACTTAGACAAGTTCTCCCCATTCGGAGGGTTGGGCAAAAACTATTTTTTCAAAAATGATGCTTGTTCCGCCAAATTGTTCGCTCTCAAAGTCATGCCTTTAAGCCATTCCATATCCTTCCCTGATTGTTGTCGAATCAAGTCGTGCTCTTGTTGCAGTAATTGGTAATCATATTTCAGTGCATCGACATTAACATCATTATTTCTTACCAATTTCTCTGTCACGTTCTGATACGCTCTAACTTGGTGCTCAAGGCTTGGAATGACTTTCAATAGTTCTTCACTATCATTTGGTGATTCAGTCTTCTTAACTTTTTGATTCTCTAAATCAACTTGTAAATTACCAACAATTCATCGTAATGAGTCATATTGTTTTTCTAACTCAACTATGTACGCATTCTTCTTATCGACAACCCCCTTAACCTCTTCTAAAACCTCTTGTAAAAGCTTATTTTTCCTATCTAGCTTCATGATTCGATCCTCTTGTTCATAGATTACCACTCATAAATTCTCATTGTCCTCTGCCATCTTTCTAATTTTGTTGTTCAGCTTGTGATGGTCAGTTCCCAACTCTAAGTTTTTCCGCTTCAGATATTCTTGATCCTTAACCTTGTTTCTCAAATCTCTGAGTTGTTTTCAGCATTGATCTTGTGTTTGCCATACAAATTCGTCTCGACTGTTAGAAGCTAAATTCTTTTGACGATCCTTATATAACTCATCCCGCTCCTCCTTTTTAACAATCTCTTGATGAGCTTCCCGTAACTTGCGTGATTGTAAATCTTGAATTGGTAAAGCAATAGTTACTTTGCCTCTACTCTCAAGCCATGTTTCATACTCCTTTGTGCAATTCATGTGATTCTTCTCATTTCGCACCCTTCTCGTTATTTTCCAAGCTACAATTAGCTGCTGCAATTTTTGTTCAATATCTTGAGAATCATAACTTATCTCAATGTCCTTCAATGCTTGCGTGGCAGGGATAAACTGTCTCATGTATAATTGACGGAGCACCATTAGCGGAGCCTAACTAGTATAATCCCATAGTCCTAGGAGCGGGACCCATTGATAACCGCCACATCTGTAGATCATCGATGTCAACGGTATCTAGTGGGATTTACAGATAACACCCTCGTCTTTCAACTTTGATAGGTGTGAGAGCCACACCCCTTTTGTGGGAAAATGCGAATTCCATTTGGCCATTCCAAATTATGCAATGGGGATTCTCGTCTTCATCCATGGACTTGAAAACTTAACTTGAGAACAATTGAAATATGGTGGACATCTTAAGAATCCAAATACACAAAAGAGATGGAGAGCCAATGAACTTCCCTTTTCCAAGCACTCGTATGTGTTTAAGGAATTAAAAGTCTCAGCTAGAATCGAGATAACACGATTAACACCATGTTCAACGTGTAGGAAATTTTTTATCACTTTACCATCCACATAAATTTGAATCATTAGAAACAGCATGGTGTCATATATACACAGATCATAAAAGAGCCATACCCTTATCTTCCTTCATGACATTTTGTTTGAGATCTAGGAGGTAATCTAGCGGCACACACTCATTCCTCCCTTTAACTTTCAAACTTTTCTCAATCTCAGATGCATGGACAGTACCCAAGAGTTTGGATAAAGCACTTTTCAATGTGACATTTTTGTCGTGATTATAAACTTTATCCGTTCTTTACAGCAGGACGTTCAGTAGGGATTGATAGGCTTCAATTGTAGGAGTAAGATCAATTGTTCCAAAGGTGAAACATCTATACAAAGGGTCCCGGAAATGCATTAAAGTCTTAAGAACGGGACCATTGACTGTAATTTACAAAAGATAAGCGATGTGACCATATTTGCTAACAAACAAATTTTTCTGCTCTGGTGAAAAATCCTCCCATATCTTGTTCAACCTCTCCAAGTCAGTGTGTAAGAACTATATCTTAGTGATTGAAGGTAGAAGATGCCATCCACATTTTTCAGACAATCTCATTTTCGTTTCTGCGTTTCCTTGACCATTGGGCTATTATAACTCCATCTTCTATCAGTCTCGGAGTAGAAGTCATGATTTCTAAAATATGAATGAATTGAATACTTCTTTACAATCTCTATTATGCAGCATGATGCATGTATGCAAAAAAGAAAGATCAAGTTAGAAGTGAAACAATGAGGAAGAAAAAAAAAGTTTAAAAAGCGTAAGACTATATACATGGACAAAATTAGTCATGATATCATTATTAAGCAGAATCTTTATTTCTATCAAACATTAGTCATGAGATGGGTCTAAGAACAAAATGAATGTGAGGTTGGGCTCTTACATCTCTTAAAGGCTCTCGGGTTGTCCTAACTATTATCCGAATGGAGTAATAGAGGCCCTCAAATGGTATCCCAAAAGGGTCGACCTGAGTGAGAACTTTCATTAGCCTACAGGGGAACCACAGTTCCACGAAGACATTCCACTACTCATTCTCGCTAATCCTAAAGGGAAAGCCCAGGTACATGGCTAGTGTATATGTGTGAAATTAGAAATTATGTAAAGAAATATACTTTGTAAAAAAAAGAACTATATACAACTACAAGCATGAATTAGAAAAAAAACAATGAATAAAATAAACAAGCAAAGAACCACACAAAATGATAGCATATGATGAAACTTTTGCTTGACTCTCTATCGATCTAAAAATAGTTAGACCAATTGTTTGCCCCCAGCGAAGTCGCCACCAATCATTTTAGGATGTGATTGGTCACCCAATTTTAAAATCAAATATTTTGGTTTATGAAAATTTAAAGTTAGTTCGTGAGTCATTTGCGTGTGAGGAAGGTATTAGCACCTCACAACACCTATCATGAATAATGGTTACCAAATTTAATGAAATGCTATCTAAATTATTTTTTAATGGGTGGTATAAAGATCATTGAATTTTTTTTTATATTTTTCTTAAATCAAAGCATTATTGGAGTTAGTCTCGGTATTCTAAAAATAACTTCTCACCTCGGTAGTCCAAGAAATTTGGTATCCCAAAAATTCTAAAGTCCATCATCGGATTTTTTTAGTGAAAACTAAATAAAGAAATTAACAAAATTTAATCAAATTGTTATGATTTTAATTTATGAACGTCAATTCTAATGGTAAAACAATGAAATAATAATCATATACAATCATGATGATATGAAAATAATACATTAATAAATAATAAGAGATAACAATTATAAAGAAAAAAATAATAATGGAAAGAAATGTTAGAGATGATAAATATGTATGATAAATTTAAAAAGAATATGTAGATTGAAAATAAGGAAACAATATGTGAAATAAGTTAAAAGATATACAAAAAACAAAAAAAAATCCAATTATATCTACTAATAAAAAATAGAAAAAATAAACAAAAATAAAAAAAAGAAATAANTATATATATATATAATTATTTAATAAATTAATTAATAATAAATTTTTCATGTGTAAATAAATTAATCTATGAAAAAATACTTAATTTCATACATAATTGGCATGAATTTGCTATTTTTGACTACATAGTCTATTAATTACCATTTTTTCATCTCTTCCCTCAATACTAATCAAATAGGAAAAGAATGATCATGGATGGTAACTAATTTAAACAAATGTCACTAAATATAAATAAATAATTTTTTTTGGATATCAATATACCATTTTTTATTTTGAACTACTTAGTTCACTAATTATCATTTTTTCATTCTTCCTTCATTGCTAGGAATAATCATGGATGGTAACTAGTTTAAGCAATTGTTACTAAAGAAAAATCAATAAAATTTTCAAAATAAAATAATTTCTTTGGGATATAAATATACCATTTTTTATTTTAAACTATTTAGTTCACTAATTATCATTTTTTCTTTCTTCTTTCATTGTTAGGAATGATCATATATGTTAACTAGTCAAACAAGTATCACAAAAATGATGAAAAAAATTACAAAGAAAATAAGAAAAAGAACATAAAAAAAATTTAAAGCTTAAATATTTGCATAGTATTGTTTAGTTCACTAATTATCATTTTTTCTTTCTTACTTCATTGCTAGGAATGATCATGTATGTTAACTAGTAAACAAGTATCACAAAAATGATGAACAAAAATTACAAAGAAAATAAGAAAAAGAACATAAAAAAAATTCAAATCTTAAATATTTGCATAATCTTGTTTAGAGGTTTTGCTCCCTATTTTATGTATTTTTATGTTTGAGAAATTATCATAGAAGATATTTTTAATCAAATGTATACTTTCAACCCACTAAAGGGTTGATTCACATTGAGTTAATTTTACACCCCTCAAAAGTTTTATCATCATCCCCATTGATTGAGTTGATGACAAAAACATCTCATTATCAAACTTGTAGAGAAATCAACAATACATGAAAATAAAACTTAAGATTAAGAGTATGAGAAATAATAAAGAAGGAGCAAACAACTTATGTATGAAAAATGAAACAAAGAAATATCAACTACATGAGTGTGAAGAAGAGATATGATAGATATATTGTAAGCTAAAATGCAAGAAATTTGAACTATCTTAATAGAAAAAATAGAAGAAGATGAAAGATGAATAGAAATGAAAACTCTTTTTTTGTTAAAGTCTCATATTTTCTCAAAACCTCTCTTTCTCTCTCTAAAATCCTTCTCTTTCCTACTCTCCAATCCCATTTTTCAAGTGAAGATCTCTCCTCTATTTATAGGCAAACTTAGGGCTACACTTTTTTCATTTTTAGTCCTTTTGTTCCATTTTTTTAATCCTTGGACAATTCTTCTTATTTTTAGGCATTGAACTATTTTTCAAATCATACACATAGTCTTAGACAAGTATATGGGTCAAAAAATAAAATTTGTATTTTTTAAAGTATTGGACCAGATAAAATATGGTATCTACAATATCTATAACCAATCCGGTTCATCAATCATACTGACATAGAATCAAAACGGTCTCTGTTACATCAATCGTAACGTAACCCATCGATGGTCACATATATCAATAAAACTGAATGACATGGATTATGATGTGAATGTGTAGCATGAAAATTTCATGTAATGTGATCTTAACATGCTTATTTCTTATTGGTGCTCCATAAATCTTAGTGAGATCAAACCATACATAAATCAGAGTGTAAATACCAAAGACTTCATATGTGCAGAAAATAATCTTAAGATTTTCATAAACAAAAATGACTGAAAAATATGTCTATATGAAAAGAGCATCTAAAAATAAAATACAAACTCCCACTAGAACTGAATATTTTCAATTGATATGACACCCATGCGAGCCATGTGCTCATGAAACACATTGGGTGACAATCCCTTAGTAAGCGAATCTGCAATCATGGAGTTTGTTCCAATGTGCTCTATAAACAACTGTCCACTCTGAACCTTTTCTTTGACCAGGAACTCAATGTCTATGAACTTTGACTTTGTCAAGCTCCTATTGTTATTAGAACAAAATACTGCTGATTTATTGTCACAAAATAACATTAATGGTCTCTGAATACTGTCCACCACACGCACCCCCGTGACAAAATGCTGTAGCTATATTCCGTGATTAGACGTCTCATAACATGCTATGAACTCTGCTACCATGGTAGAAGAGGCTATAAGAGACTGTTTAGCACTCTTCCAGGAGACAACACCTCCAACAAGTAGAAAAATATAGCTCGACATAGATATCATACTATCTTGGCATCTAATAAAATCGAAGTCAGTAAATCCAACGATCTCAATCTGATCCAACCTACGATACGTGAACATATAGTCTTTTGTTCTCTGTAAGTACCGCAAGACCTGTTTAGCTATTTTTCAATGGTCTATGCCTGTATTGCTTAAGTATCTACCCAACATCCCAGTCACTTATGCAATATCAGAACGTGTACAAACATGAGCATACATTAGACTCCCTACTACCGAGGCATAGAGAATTTTCTGATTTCTTTTTCTTTAAAATCATTCTTAGGACATTGATTGAGACCAAACTTGTCTCCCTTAGCTACATGGGTAACACCTGGTTTACAGTCTTGCATGTCATATCTTTTAAGGACCTTTTTGACATAGCTTTTTTGTGTTAATCCAAGAATACCTTGAGAACGATCTCGGTGTATTTGGGTCCCTAATACAATAGAGGCTTCACCAAGATATTTCATCTCAAAATTCTTAGCTAGAAATCTCTTAATGTCGTGCAATAAGCCTATATCGCTGCTGGCAAGCAAAATGTCATCCACATATAAAACAAGAAAAATATGCTTGCTCCTACATAACTTATGGTATATATAATCATCAACCAAATTTATCTTGAAACCGAATGAGATGATCACATGATGAAACTTAAAATATCATTTTCGAGATGCCTGTTTGAGTTCATGGATGGATTTCTTAAGTTTGCAAACCATATTCTTTGGGTCTCTCGACACAAAGTTTTCTGGTTGCACCATATAGTTCATCCTCTTCAATGTCACCATTGAGAGACGCCACCTTTATATCCATCTAATATAGCTCAAGATTGAAATGTGCCACCAATGCTATTATAATCCTAAAAGTGTTTCGTTGAAACCAGAGAGAAAGTCTCTTTATAATTGATGTCTTCTTTATGTGTAAAGCCATTTACGATAGGACGAGCCTCATATCTTTCCACATTACCTTTTGAGTTCTTTTTGGTCTTAAAAATCTATTTGCAACCAATGAGTTTCATACCTTGTGGTAATGGAACTAGATCCCACATGTCGTTGTCCTTCATGGACTTAATATCCTCATTGATGGTATCGATCCACTTTTGAGAGTTAGAACTTTCCATGGCTTGATGAAAGTTGATCTCCTTAATGTCATAGGTTCTTGAGGTGATAGAGTTTGTTCTTTTGGATTAATCTCTTGAATGAGAGGTTCTCTGATACTGTCTTGTGTTGTGTCTTGAATAATGTCTTAAATATAGTCCTCATCAATGCTAATAACACATGTGAGAATATCAATATTTTTCTCCTGAAGGACAAAATCCCTAACCGTATCTCCCTCCGCAAACTCAGCATCCTCAAAGAACTAGGCACTTCCTGTTTAAAAAATCGACCTAGTTGTGGGATCATAAAACTTGTACCCTCTAGATCTCTCAGAGTATCCAACAAAATAAAAAATCACCGTGTGTAAGTCCAATTTTTTTTCATTAGGCCTATAAGACCTTGCCTCAGCTGGACATCCTCAAATGTGCAAATTCCCTAGACTATGTTTCTTGCCTATCCAAAGCTCATATGGTGTTTTGACAGTCGCTTTAGTTGAAACTCTGTTAAAGATATATGTTGCCGCCTTAAGTGCTTCACCCCAGAGTGATTCTAGTAAGGTCGTATGGCTAATCATACTCCTGACCATGTCCTTGAGTGTTCTGTTTCATCCTTTAGCGACACATTTATAGTGGGTGAACTCGACATAGTGTACAGTGGGACGATACCGCATTCCTCTAGGAATTTAGCAAACGATCCTCGGCGTTGTTCACCTGAACTATCATATTTGCCATAATACTCACCAGCACGGCCATATCTGATGCTTTTAATCATTTTGTTGAGTTGATTCTAAACTTCAGCTTTAAAATTTTTGAATACGTCCAATGACTGTGACTTTTCATGAATGAGATGTATATGTAACCATATCTAGAATAATCATCTATGAATGTTATAAAGTATTGTTGACCATTCCAAGTGATCGAAAGGAACGACCCACAAATATCTATATGGATAAGTTCTAAGACGTCATGAGTCCTATTGGCTTCAAATCTCATTTTATCGATTTGTTTACCCTTTATGCAATTAACACAAACATCAAAATCTGTGGAAACTAAGGGACCAAGAATTTAATCTGACACAAGTCTCTCTGTTCTCCGTTTGGAGATATGACCTAATCACTTGTGTCATAACGTAGCCCAAGTCTCACTGGTTAATTTTTTTTAAATACCTCGTGTACTTAATTGCAGAGATTCTTTAAATGAAGCAATTGTATCAAGTAAATAAAGATGATTATATCCTAATAAAGATTTTCCAGCCCTTGCTTAATGGCTCTGGGCAAGCCCACAACCTCTCCTTTATGGTTGAAGCCCACAACCTTCCTTCTATTTTTTAATGAACTTTCAGTTGTGGGCTTTGGCCCACAGTTTGACCCACAATTTGACCCACATACATGTTCACGAGTCGACCCATGACACGTGAACATGTAAAACCTAGGGTTTCTTCTCCTAAGGGGCTGATGGTCATGGCCGCTAAACCTTCACACCGCGGCCTTAGTCGCGGCTCGGACAGACAGTCATGGACAGGCTGCAACTTTCCTCAGGCAGCAACGGTCGAGGCTGCGGCTTTTATGGTAGCCGCGACCAAGGCCGCATATTCCCCTTACAGCATGGCCACGACTCTTCCTCACAGTCGCGGCCTAAGCCGTGACTCTTCCTGACAGTTGCGGCCTTAGTCATGGCTTTGCCTTACCGGCGCAGACAGTCCGCCGTGCCAGTCCCCTACCACCATCAGCTACAACGCTAGTCGGCCGTCTGAATTTGAATAGATTTTTATAGAAAAATATTGTTCTCAAATCTAATAAATTTTCAAACAATTATCAAAATCAAGAAATCCAAAACATAACACATAAACACATATAATCATGGATCTAGAACTTAATTCTGATTCTCAATGATTCAATATGAGTTGCTCTGATACCACTTGTTAAAGTGAAAATCTTTTCCGGCATAAATCATATCTCAATAAAACCCCAAGATGTCATGTTGAACACACCAAGAATCAAATCAATATAGAGTGGAAGCGTACTTGAATCCATGAAGATAGATCGTTGTTTAGAGCCTGGCGGTTGACCTTTCAGATCTGCACGATTTTTTATTTGAGAGTCCCTTTTGATCAAGCCTATTAGTTTTCTCTCTAACGATAAGATATTAGGGAGAATAGAATGCTTTCCCGTTATTGTGTGACCTAAGAACCATAACTACTTATAGATAATTTATCTTTTGGTATTTCTATTTTAGTCCATCAAAAAAATAGAAATTATCCTAAAATCTTTATACATTAAAGGGTCCACAACCTATTAAATACATTAAAACCCCAATTATCCAAACCTTAGTTTATCACTTTTAATTGAGTTTAGTTTTATTTGACAGTCTGCAACAGATAACTATTTTACACATAAGTCCAACGTTGGATTAATGATCTAACATACTTGAATCCATAGCACAGATCGCAATATAGAACTGACTGTCTATAAGAGAGTCCCATTTTATTATGTCTACTTGTTTTCTCTCAAACGATGAGATATTTGTGCTAATAGAATGGTTTCTTTTCAATCGTGTGACCTAGATAACATAATAAAAATATAAATTATCTTTTATATTTCTATTTTATCCCATCATAAAAATAAAAATTATCTTAAAATCTCTACACATTAAAGGGTTCATAAATTATTATATACATTAAAATCTCAATTATCCAAAACAAAAGTTGATCACTTTTAATAGAGTTTATATTATTTGACAGTCAACAATACATAGTCATTCACATATAAATCCAACATTGAATTAATGATCTAATTATATTATCAACATATTGTATATGTATACAATCAATGATAACGAGAGATTCAAAAAAATAAAAAGTTTACTGTCCCGTGTATTAATATTTATATTTTCTCATAGAACTAAAGATGTCGAAAAATGCAAATTTAGTTACCTGAAAAGCTCAAGTAAAAATTAAGAACGGAAATCTCGGTGCCCTTTTATATGGATTTAAGCTAAGCTCTGAATTAAACACGATGTTTTCACGATATCATACCTTCACAAACATAAAAATATTATTTATTTTAATACTATCAAAAGCTCATCACTGATTCACAGACCGGCTCAACCATTACACAATTGTTTAGTGCTCCTTCTAAATTTAAGGCGGCTCTCGTGTTGTTCAAAGTTTATAATCTAAGATTCCATATGTCCTTTTGATTTGCTTGATTAATTTGTTTCCTTAATTAATATAATACCTGAATAATAAGCGTAAATTTAATTTAGCATAATTATTTTAAATATCTATGTACAGCCAAAAAAGAAAAACTCAACAATTGATCATTTTAATGCAAGTCATGACTATTGCGTTTCATTTTGACACCTAAACTATAGGTATGCATAATTCAAATAACTAATGCCAAAAGAGCTGCATATTAAGTGGTTTAAATTTGTATTTTGTGCTTAATAATACATATTAAGTAATTTAAGTTTCGCACTAGAATTTAGTGAATTAAATTCTTCGATCGAGGATTAAATTTGCTTATATTTTTGAAATTTGTAGGAAATTATATTGTGATTTTTGTTGTATTGAATGAGAATTATTATGAATATGAATGTTAGAGTTTTAGAAAAGTCTATGCATGAGGTACGGGGTAAAATTTTGGTGGCTTTGTTTAGAAGGGATGACACAAAGATGGTTCTACTTTAAATAAAGCATTGTTGTAGTGAGAAGGATCTATCCTAAGGCATAAAGAGAGCATATTCAAGATGAGAAATTTTTTTACTCCGGGAAGAAGGGGGATGCCTCCATGTTATTGAAAGACTTAGCTAGTGGCACGTGTTGAAGTTGGTCTTAAAGCTTGTAAGTTGGTTTTAGTCTTATCGAGGAATGATGACGTTTATCTAAACTAATTATGGTTGTCACAGGTAGGTTCAGAGTAATATGATTTTGTGCATTTAAATTTAGTTGTTTAGTGTAACGAGGCTTAAGTTAGATGGTTGAGTCTACTTTAAAGATCAATGTAATGATATGATGAAAAAATATCAACCGTGGGGTACTGGTATCAGAGTATCCCACTCTTGAGTCACTATTTGTGGATACCATGTGCCGTGATCCAAGGGAATGATCACTCTCGTACTGGTACCCATTGTCACAGTAAAAGTCTTCGATATTTATTTGTGAAAATACTGGGGATGTTGACAAATGAACCGGAATACATTAAAATTTTTATTTTATTATTATTTCATGATGTTTCATTAGAATATAGCTAAACTATTTCAGACATTTTTGAGCCAACCCAAATATTAAGTTTCTAGAATATGAACATTCATTTACTCATTTTTTTTTAAATTATTTCATATGCCGTCGAAACATTGTGCTTAAAAAATAAAAAAATTGGTTTCCCAATAATTTAGAGTATGACAATGACAATTGATAAGAAGATTTAATCTATACCACTCAAAATGATGTTCAAGTGGCTGCGAATCTACTTGAAATTATCTCGAAATAAAACGTGCATCTTACACTAAAATTAATATTTCTTTTTTTTGACAAATTAAAAAAATGGGGATTTGAAAATATTTCTATAGATAAATTTTGGACAAAATGTACTTAGTAGATTAGACATTTCATTAAATTTTATGAATTTTTACTTTTTCAAATTTTAATGGTTGAAATATTACAATATGCATGAATCACAGTTCATTTTTCAATTGAAATTATAATTATCTTTGTTAGGCCGGTAGTACTCTAAAATTAAATATGATAAATTTGTATGACTGAGATGGATAGCGAGAGAAAATAATCTTATATCGTTTAATGATATATTTTCGGGTAAGAATATAAGTTTGAAATAATCCTTAACTGGCAAGTTAAGAGAACTTATATCAAATAGATAGGCTCCAAGTCTTTAACATGATATTAAAGTCGACTCAACACAAGGTAGAAGTTGACCCAAATTACATTTTCACGTGAAAATGACTAGACAAAAAGATCAGCCTAAAACGCGACAAAGAGTGTTAAGATAATAATCTCACATCAACAAGAATATGTTTTGAGCTAAGAATATAAACTTAAAGACTTCAATTGTAAGCTGGTTTTTTTAATATGAGTTAAGCCCTTCTATAGGTGTTTTCCCAATCACCAATGACTTCGGTGAAACGTGTCACAACACAGTAGAGAGCCACTAGTAAAGTCTCTAGAGGAAAAGAATCGACCTCACTTGGTGAGTACCGAGAATGCTAGGGTTGCACAGACCTGAGCACATGTAAGAGCAATGATAGGGCGCACAAAGAGAGCTCGGAGAACCACGAGCAAAAGGCCATTATAACTCACTGAAAGTATCATTCAACAGGTAAAATTGCCATAACAGGATGTCAGGATAGCCCCTGTCTGTTCATTTCGACATTTAATGTTGAACCCTTTATGTCAAGATCGCCTTATTTATTTTTAATCGAAAACATGCATCGCGTCTTGTTAGGACTCCCCAGCACGCCTCCGAGATGCTTCTTTGACACGCTTCCTCCCACCCAAAGATTCATGTATAAATAGATCTACCAATAAATAGGAGAGGTGGGCCTCCTCTCTCCTAAGAAAATTATGCCATAATTTCTCCCAAGATATTGACTTAGTTATCGCAGGCTCTTCGATGAGGAAACCACCCCCGATTTTCTTCATCTTAAAGTTCTTTGTCTGTGTTGTGCAGGCTCCCGCTCGAGAGGATCTTTACATGGAGAGGAGCTTGCATGTCACCTCACTGTTGAGATTTTCAGTAACAACAACTGGCATCATCTATGGGAAATGGTGATAAATATCATTCCTATTTAAAGCACTTGAAGCCCTTTCTCTCCCCCAAATGGAGAATAAGTTTAGCACCCTACGCCAACGAAGTTCGGGATGAGAGAGAGGGCTTACGCCTTCCCCAGTAGAAAAAGGACCTTATATAGTCATAATGATTATATGGTGAAGGAGGAAATGCATTCCAGACACCGTTCAAATCACGACGGTCTCTTGCAAGAAATGGTCCTCCCTATGACGCAAAGCCAAACTGCGAATGGTCGGACTCCCATTCCTTTTGTAAGGTTTTGGATGAGGTCATCTCCAGAAGACGGAGGAGGAGAATGAAATCACCGGAGAGCGAATGAGGGCAAAGACCCCCGAAGGATCCTCTGGAGGTAATATGTAAGCAGCCACGGAAGATGGAATAAAATATTGGTGGAACACACTCCACTCTACTCCTTGGTGCCTTTTTTGACCACCAACAATTTTTCATGGCTCCGACACAGGTGAAAGAAAATTGCGCAGCACGTGTAGATAGGCTTGGGAACATTCCTAGTTGAAATACAGAGCCTTGCATCAATCCTCCACCTCGAATTGAAATACTAATTTGGGTTGGACAACTCCCTACTCCCACATACCACTTGGATGAAATGGAAGAATGAGGGCCATGCCAAAATTGGTATACGGGGTCATGAGCTGAGTGAGGACATGAAGCCTCGATGAGAGGATAAGGACGGTTACAAATGGATGAACCCATAGGAAATGATCTTGTAAATAGCACACCGCCCGAGGAGCCACCTCGGGAGGGAACTTGAAAGGCCAGAATGGTTTGTTGTACTCCCGCCAAAGGAGCCGGAGAAGATAGCTTAGGGGAAAACCAACACTTACCCCCAAGTAGAATATGAAGCTCAAGGGGTATCACCATTAAGATAAAGATGAAACTCAGAAGGAGAGACACTCCGGCAAAAAATGAAGGGTAAAATCTCAGGAAACAAGACTCGGCAGTCTTCAACCCTCCACTTGGGTGTAACGAACGCTAAAGACATTTTCCAGATAAGAGGTCTCATTTTTCTACTCAAAAAATCTTCTCACTTAGGATTAACATCTTATATGGTCTTTTTTGAGCGAATCTACTTCCATGAAAAAATAGAACATGTTGTTGAAAGTATTTGCTAATGATTTTCTGGCTATCCTACGGGTTTTCAAAGGTTGACTCTTCTATGATGTGCGGTGAAGGCAAAAAAGTGATGAATGGTGCGGTGCTAAAGCCCATCAGTCAGGATTAAAAAGTCATAATTGACGTGGTACCTAAGCCAGCTAGTCGGGAATAAAAAGTGATGACCGACATGGTGCTCAAGCCTGCTAGTTGGGATTAGAAAGTGATGTCTGACGTGGTGTTCGAGCCCATAAGTTGGGATTTAAAGTGATGACTGGAATGGTGCCTAAGTTCACCAATAGGGATCTAAAAGCGATGACTGGCATGGTGCCCGAGCGCGCCAGTCAGGATTAAAAATTGAGGACTAATGTGGTCCTCGAGCCCATGAGTTGGGATTAAAAAGTGCTGAGTGGTGTAGTGCCTAAGCCTGCCAGTTAGGAATAAAAGGCGAGGGCTGACGTGGTGCTCTAACCTACCAATAGGGATTAACAAATAATGTCTCCCGAGCATCCTAGCTCATCAGACGAGATTCAAGGGTCTAGCTAAAGGGCACGACTGGCTAGGCATCAAGAAAAGATGTATACCGAGCATTCATACTCACAGACTGGATTCAAAGGTCTTGCCAAAGTAGGCACGGCTGGCTAGACATCAAGATAGATGTTTGCCGAACACTCATGCTCGTCAGACGAGATTTAAGGGTCTAGTCAGAGAAGACACGTCTAGCTACACATCAAGGAAATATGTATGCGGAGCGCTCGTGCTCGCAGATGATATTCAAGGACCTAACTAGAGTAGGCACGCCTCGTTAAACATCAATGATAGATGTTTGCTGAGCACTTATGCTCATAGATGAGATTTAAGGGCCTAGCCAGAGCAGGCATGCCTGGCTAGACATAAAAAAAAGACGTCTACCGAGTAAGCATACTCGCAAACGAGATTCAATGGTCTAGCCAGAGCAGACACGCCTGGCATGACATAATGGATAGATGTCCGCCGAGCACTCATGCTCATAAAATGGATCAAGTGTCTAGCAAATATAGACACACATGGCTACACATCAAGTATATATGTATGTCGAGCACTAATGATTGTAGATTGGATCAAAGGTCTAACAAGAGCTAACGCGCCTGGCTAGATATCAAGGATAAAGGTCTATCGAGAACTTATGCTCGCAGACGGGATCAAGGGTCTAGCTAGAACATGCACGCCTTGCTAGACATCAATGATAAATGTCTGTCGAGCACTCATGCTTGTAGATTGGAATGATGGTCTAGACGAAGAAGACATGCCTGTCTAGACCAAGGAATGTAATGATCGCCGAGCATTCTTATCCATCTGACAAGGTTAAGGGAAAGTCTCAACTAAGGCAATCTCGACACCAGAGACAAGGATATCTACAGAGCACTGTAGCTCAAAAGATAAGGATCGTCTTATGAGAGCTTCAACTCAAGGATTTATCCAGAACAAGAACGCCTAGATATGTATAAAGGAAATGTCATTTGTCCAAGTACCAAAGAAAAGGAGTCTAACTCGACCAAAGAGGCTCACCTAAGGTAAGGATGCTTAGTTGAGCCTCAATAATAAAGGTAACTCCTAATTTAAGGTAGGACTGCTCGACCAGGCCTCCCATATGGGAGCATATTTAAAAGATTTATAAGGGTTACGACAGGTCTATACGACCCCCGAACTCCTTTAAAGGAGGTTACCCTACAATCAATGAGCGACCGTTTCATGATTCAATGAGAAGATTTCAGAAGACCTAACGATAAAATGAAACGACGTGTCAGGAACAAAGCGACGTATCGAGGAGTCAGGACTCATGGAATAGTGACCCTCACCCTCCTCTACGCACACCTGCGTGCCATTAATTCTCCACTCCCAAGTGGTTAACGATCTCAAAATGAGGAAAATATGAAACGACGCATGCACGACAAAAAATGTTAGATAATTAATTCCATCCGGTTCAGTCTCATTTGGCTAATGAAACTAAAGGCAAAAGAGTAAGGTGCCTAAGGCAGATAAAGTTTACCATGCCAAAGTAGCTCAAATGATGGAGTCTTCAATCCTGGGTATAAGAGGCCACCCAAGTCCTCGACTGGGGGTTACTTTTATGTGTATTTTTTCTAATCACCAATGACCTGATGACACATGTCACAACACAGTAGAGTGCCAGTAGTAAAATATCAAGAGGAAAAGAATCGACCTCACGTGGTGAGTACCGAGGATGCTCGGGTTGTACAGACCCGAGCACATGTAAGAGCAAGGATGAGGTACAGAAAGAGAGCTCGGACAACAGGTCAAATAGTTATGACAATATGTCAAGATAGCCTCATTCTGGTCATTTCGACATGTAACGTTGAACGCTTTATGTCAATGTCACCTTTCTTCTGTCCAATCGAAGATAGGCATCGTGTCATGTGAGGCTTCCCTAGCACACCTCCGAGATATTTTTTTGACACGCTTCCTCCCACCTAAAGACTCAGGTATAAATACATCTACCAATAAACAATGTAGACATTCTCTCCCCTAAGGAAATTATGCCAAAAATTATTCAGGATATTAACTTAGGCATCAAAGGCTTTTCGTTGAGGAAACCACCCTCCAGTTCTCTTCATCTTAGAGTTCTTTATCTGTGTTGTCCAGGTTTCGGCCCGAGAGGACCTATACGTGGAGAAGAGATGGCACCTCACTATTGAGATTTTCGGTAACAACAAGTCTTTAAACTATAACAAACGTAAGTGCCATTTCTTTCCAACATTCTTCTAAAATAATATATATGTGCAAAAGTTCTAATAAAAATACAAATATGTCATCAAACATATTACCAGCATGTATGTAGAATAGAAATAACAGACTAGACTTAAATTTCCACCTTTTATTTTATTGTTGTTCAAGGTTTATCTTGCACGCATAAGAGTCAATATATGATTTGTTTATTCACAACCAGATACCGCAAAACCGCGGTAAAAAAACGGTATCAGCGGTTTATCGAACAATATAAAAAGTTAAAATACAACAGCGATTTTGGGAAACCGGGTAAAAGTAAATATATAACCGCCGTACAGATTATGTATAAAACAACATATACCGGCGGTTTGCTGAACCGCAGTTAAAACCATAGTAAATATAGTATACAAGATTACTAAATCCCTAAATCCCATATTATCTCCAATACCCATGACTTTCTTTTGCCCTTAAACCTTCTCAAATGATTCGCTGCTGCTCATCCTCGGTATTGCTCACCGGTCAGTCCTCATCTTTCGTCAAATAACTCTCTCTCTGAAGTAGTTGCCTAGATCTACAGTTATGGTATCCATGGAGATTAATAATCGGGGATTTTAACATGGCTTGGAGGACTGGGACCTTTTCAAGTATGAAAACAAGAAAATAAAACCACAAGCTGCTGAAAAGTAGAAGTGTATACTTGGTCGAAGTGTCACAGCATTTGAGAAATGTATACTTGTGAATAAGAAGCCTTCATATATTAGATAATTAGATAATTAAAATGTAGTTCATCTTGTTTTCTCACTGTTCTCATGGTGTCCTATTGTTGGAGTAACTGATGATTTATATTTGGTATATACAATAGTTATGAAGTAATTTTGTGTTGTTAGTAGACCTTTCAGACGTATTATAATCTTGTCATCACTTTAATCTTCTCTAATTTCATTGTACTAAACTATTTATTATAATGTGTTTAAATTTATTTTATGATGGATATAAGTTGGATTCAAAAATCTCAAGTTAGTCAAGAGTACCTTGATGGAGTTAATGATCAGTTTCTTGATTTTACTTTTGAAAGAGATTTTATAGAAGGTATGATTTTGTGTCTATGTAAACATTGTGTAAATATGTTGAGAATGAATAGATTGAGTGTGAAAATGAGCACTTGGTGTGTAATAGGTTAAGCATTGGTTATATACATTGATTTTTCATATAGTGAATCCATATTGCAAAATTCAAATGGAGAAGAGTTTAATGAAAAGTCATGTGAACTATGCATCTGTCCATCAAGCTTGTAATGACAATATGCATGACTTGTTGCATGATGCATTTGGAGTTGTGGGTAATAAGGGAGAAACATATGATTTTATTCAAACAGAATCAACTACTAATAGTATGAATCCGCAATTAAATGAAAATGCTCAACAAGCAAAGGTAAATGATTTCTTGACTTAGTTTGAGATAATAATGAACCTTTGTATCCATGATGCAAAAAAATTACATAACTTTCATTTATTGTATATCTTTATCACCTTAACTGTATTCATTGATTAAGTAATGAGGCACTATCAGTGTTGCTTGAGTTATTGTGTAATGTTGGATATGTGTTGCCAAATATATATTATGAAGCTATAAATTGTTTTAAAAAAGTTGAGTTTTGGGAATGAAAATAGCATGTTTATCCAGATGAGTGCATGTTTACTGTACGTATTTTTATCACCTCAAGTGTTTTCATAGATTGAGTAATGAGGCATTACCAGAATAGCTTGAGTTATTACAAAATGCTGGATGTGTTTTGTCAAATATATTTTATAAAGCTGTGAAGATTATAAAAAGTCGGATCTTATGTATGAAAAGATATATACTTGTCCGAATGACTACATGTGATATTGAAAAAAGAAAGAACAAGATCAATCATATACACTTGTGGTACTTTAAACGCCACACATCTCCACACATCTCTAGGACGGAGATTAAAATCGCCGCTGTTAGTGGTTTATTTTTTAGTGTAAAACAAGGGCGCACTCTTGTTTTAATTTAATGATCAAGTACTTCATTTTTGTCAACAAAATGAGTGTGCATATAAAATACTCTACGAACTTGTTAAAAATCATTTGTCTCAGGCGTAGCATCTGCATTGTACCTCAACCAATCAGATGTGTTGGGGCTGCCGGGCTAAAACTCAGAGTTAGCCTAGAGGGTGGAAACCATTGACAACAGTATTAGCGCTTAACAAGCTGGGATTAAGGAAAAATAATGAAGTATTTTCTATTCTAGATTCATGATTATAATTCCACAAGGCTCGTCAACAAGAAAATTGGTCTTTTAGTTAGTATCATTCTTAAACAAATAAAAATAAAACAACCAAAAAAGAAATAATGTATGTATTTGTGTGTTAAAGAGACTCTAGTACAAACGGGTTTAGATCATTAACGAGGGTTACATCGAACATAACTACTCAAATTTGAAACTCTGAAATACAAAATTTTAACGACTATTATAAAAATAAGTCAATCCAGCGAATTCAAAGGATGAAAAGTATTACGAGAAATTGAACAAATAAAACTCTATAATAAATTTGGGGAATGCGCATGACATGTTGGGGAGCATAGTTGCTTCGATTGAATGTTACTTAACTTTTGTCAAGTCACTAACATGCATGGAAAAGAATGATATTATTCTGAAGGAAATATAATAAAAAAAGTCCTTAAAGAAAAGTAAAACTTGTCCTGTTTCATGAATGAGTACTTAAAATCAATATAATTGACCATCAGTCAAAAGACTCAAAACACAACTCAATTGAAAGAAATTATAGAAAAAAATAAAAGAAAGAAAAAGAGACACTTCCATGAAGTAACGAAGCTACAATGAACATTCTTAGTTCATCAAATTTCTATATTTTAAGTACACAAAATTCTATTTGGTTATGTCATATTTTTACAAAGAAAAGTCGTTAATTAATCCACTAGTTATTTTTTTAAGGAAATAAAAAGTTTTGTGGAACGGTTAAGCGGTAAATTTATTTACATTAAGCTTTCCAGCTAGTATAAATACATGAAGCCATGCACCACTTTCTTCACACACTCAATATCGTTTGAGCCCTATTAACCATACTATTTGTCTTCTTTGCACTAATTAATTAGCCAATACAAATGTCTGTCCAAATTTCATCTATCCCTTCTCCAATAGCTAAACCAGGTGATGCTGATCGCCGGACGGCTGTT
>QANY01011202.1:0-16439 GCA_003255025.1 Datisca glomerata | reverse complement strand
TATATAAAAAAGTCAATACATATGCTTTGAGGCATAGCCTCCAACAATATCCCACTTGCCCTAAAGCAAATGAAGCATTTCTCTCAATCCCATGTTACGCACCTGACCGTGAAATGACTTCGCATGAAGTGTCTTTGTAAAAGGATCAGCAAGGTTCTATGCTGACTTTATCTTCATAATAGTCGCATCCCCTCAATTCACGAACTCTCTTACAAGATGATATTTCCTCTCTATGTGTTTGCCCCTCTTGTGACTCCTCAGTTCCTTGGAATTGAGTTAACTGTTATGACGGTACAGGAGCAGTGGCTTGTCCATATCTGAAACTACTTCCAGATCAATATAGAACTTTCTAAGCCATACCGCTTTTTTCATAGCTTCACAAGTCATTATATATTCGGCTTCCATAGTGGAATATGCAACGCTTGATTGTTTAATACTTTTCCAGACTACAGCTCCTCCAATAAGGGTGAATATTGATCCAGACGTTGACTTTCGACTATCTCTGTCTGATTGAAAATCAGAATTAGTATATCCAATAGGGTTCAGGTCTCCACCTGAATAAGCAAGCATATAGCTTCTCGTTCTCCTAAGATACTTGATAATGTGCTTTACTGTAATCTAGTGTTCCAAACTGGATTCGATTGATAATGACTGACAATTTCCAGTGCATAATAGATGTCCGGTCTTGTATCATGTTCTTCTTGAGGTGTCTTAAGACATTGTTTCTTGGAGATGACAATTTCATGTATGGCCGGTAATTGACCTTTCTTGTAATTCTCCATAGAGAATCTCTCCAGCACTTTATCAATATAAGATGCATGAGAAAGTGATAAGAACTTATTCTTTCTATCCCTTAGGATTTGGATGCTTAGAACATAGCTTGCCTCTCATAAATCGTTCATGTAGAATTTCTCAGCTGGCCACTTCTTTACCTTTGACAATGATTCTACATCATTCCCAATGAGTAGAATATCATCAACATGAAGAACTAAGAAAAACACTATCTTATCTTCGATGTATTTATAAACACAGGCTTCATCAACATTTTGCTCGAAGCCATAAGACTTTATAATCTTATCAAAGGTCAGATTCCAAGATCTAGTTGCTTTAATCCATAAATGGATTTAAGCAACTTGCATACTTTCTGATCTTACCTATTTTGTACGAACCCTTCTGGTTGCATCATATTGATGTTTTCTTCTAGAGAGTCATTCAAAAAAGATGTCTTGATATCCATTTACCATATCTCATAGTCAAAACTAGTGGCTATGGACAAAAGGATGCGAATGGATTTTAGCATGGCCACATGGGAGAATGTCTCTTCATAACCGACTCCCTCCTTTTATGTATAGCCCTTGGCTACTAACCGTGTCTTGGAAGTCTCTACTTTTCTATGTGCACCTCTTTTCTTCTTGAAGATCCATTTCCATCCAATGGATCAGACATTTTTAGGTGGATCTACAAGTTCCTAGACGGAATTGGAATACATAAATTTCATTTCCTGGTTCATGGCATCTTGTCATTTCTCCTTTTCAGGATCATCCATTACTTCTTTATAAGATAATAGATCGTCCTTATTAATGTCTAACACTAGGACATGTGCCTCTAGTTCGTGGCGAATTGGTTATCTCACAACCTCCCACTGCGATGTTGCACAGGGGTTTCCTTTACAGGAACTGTGGTTTCTCTAGTTTGTCGTTTATCAGTAGAAATTGAAAGTGGTCTGATCTCATCTGCTGTTAATTCCTCGAGAACTGCTTTGCTATGAGGTTTGTAGTTTTGCATATAGTCATGCTAAAGGAAGGTTGCATTTGTTGATACAAACACGTTCTGATCATTGTGACTATAAACATACCCACATCTAGTTCTGGAGCATAGCCTACGAGTATGCATACCTCAAATTTCAAGTCTAACTTTCCTGTCTTGGGTCTAAGAACGTGAGCTGGACACCCCCATATATGAAAATGACACAAATTAGATTTGGAGTGATTTCATAATTCTAAATGCATCTTGCTTACAGACTTAGAAGGTACTACATTCAAAATGTATGTTGCTGTATGTAGTACATATCTCCAAAATGTAAGTGACCATGATGAGTAGCTTAACATCGACCTAACCATATCTAATCAGGTTTGGTTTCTCCTCTCTACGACACCATTTTGATGTGGTGTTCTAGGTGCTGTGAGTTGGGATAGGATTACACACTCCAACAAATAATCCTTGAATTCTAAATCATTGTATTCACCACTTCGATCGGAACTTAGGGTTTTCAATGATTTACCTAATTACTTTTCTGCTTTAGCTTTGAAGTCTTTAAACTTTCCAAAAGTTTTAGACTTTTTTGAATTAGGTAAGTATAACCATATCTTGAGTGATTGTCAGTAAAAGTGACGAAATACTCATACCCACCTCTAGCTTATACATTGATCGATCCACAGACATCACTATGTATTAGCTCAAGTGATTCTTTGGTTCTTTGGCCATTTCTTGTGAAAAGTCTCTTGGTCATCTTACACTTTAGACATGATTCACAAATAAGAAGAGTTCCAACTTTTAGTTCTCTCAAAGCACCATGCTTTCTTAACCTGTTTAACATATCTAGATTAATATGTCTCACCTAAGATACCAACATTATGTGCTATCATCATCAGAAACTCTATGTCGTTTGCTACTTTTAACAGTGGAAGAAGGCTTTTGCTCGACAAAATTTACCTCGCCCTCTTTGGTCATTCTAAGGTTGAGTGACTCAAAAATCTACAGTTCATTCAATAATTGAGTCATATTGAATTGTAACTTTGTCACAACATAATTTTCATGAACGCAGAAAATGCTGGTGTGAGCGACTCAAGTATAATGCTAGGTTTTAGCGACTCATGGATAAATATGGTACTCGGTTCATATCAAACAATGGTCACCCCATGTACTTCAGCCTCGTACATTATGTTGATTATGTTCAAAACATGTTCTCGCACAGAAGTACCCTTTCTCATCTTAGTTTTCATATAGCTCCTAGTGGCCTCATGATAATTTTGATCAGACTGCTGCCCAAACGTAACATATAGAGATTCATAATCTCATAAGCAGTCTCCATGCTTTCATACTTAGTTCTCAAAATATCATTCATGCTCACAAGCATGTAGCACTTCACCTTGTTGTTTGATATGAACCGAGTATCATATTTATCCCTAACATTCTTATGGGCATTAGCAGTGGGCTCCTCATGACATTCCTTAGTAAGAACGAACTTATGGTTCTTTCAAATCAACATTAAGTTCATATTTGATTTTCAACGTACGAAGTTATCACCATTCAATTTCTCAAGAACGAGTAAAGTAGTAACAAGGTTGCCCATGGTAGACATAATAATGATAACTAAAATTTAAAACATACAAGATTCAATATAATTGATAAATATCTAGAATTCAAAAAGTAAACGTGATGCATGAATGTAACATAATAAACACACAAATTTAGCATTAACTAATCACGACAAAACAACCCAATGATTAATGTATTGTCTTAGTATTAGTCAGTTTAACCTCAGACTTTCTTTGAGACATTCTCATCCTTATTATTTAAAACTTAAAATATCTCATATTTCCTCTTTTAACAATAAGGTATCGCTTGTTTGGCCAACTCACAACTATTCACATGAAAGCTTAATTGTGAATTTGTGTATAACCGATCATTTCAGATTCCATGTCTTCATTTAGAATATGTCACCTTAGGGTCAGTCAAAACTAAACTACATCAGTTCCTCGTATCTTCTTAAGAAGTCCAACCTTGGTATTGGTATGGCTTGAAACCTTCCTTAACGGGATAAAAACAAAGCCATCTCGAGGCCCTTACTGCACTTCACGGTGTTGTACTAATGATGGAGACCATGTGTTACATTGACATGTCAACCTTCTCTCACTCACTATTTTAGGATTATGTATTTCTATTTTAACTAATTAATTAACTCCAAATTAATCATTGGTTAAAATATTAATCCTATGAATATTTAATAATCAGTTATGTCAATTTCATTGGTCTAAGTTCATTGAATCTTCTAAAGCGCTAAGTCAAATTAAGGTAAATTTAGATTAACTAATTAATTATATTCATCAAACTTTAATAAAATCCTTTTACTAAAGCTGGTTATCTTAAAGGTTATTATTGCCCTTAGTGTGGCGTGGTTACCAAGTTTTAATTAATTAAAATCTAACATTTTACATGTTATTGATTTCATAAAATAGTACATATAAACTTATTAGGACAATTCCTAATAAATAATGTCTTGACTCCATATTCAGTAGAATCATTTCATATATAATGTGTTAACCACAGAGTAGAATCATTTCATTACATACACAGATTCGTATATGTATGAGTACCATATTTGATAGAAATGATTAAAGAATTAAAGACCTTACACTTGTCGATTGAAGTTCTACTATAGGTGAATCCTTGTGCTAATGACATACATACATGAAAATTCAACTACTTCAAACATCAGTATGTTTGAATCGTATATATGGATAACAGATAATGGAGTTGTAATATCACAATCAACAAATCCTTCTGTGTCTTCACTTCTTGTAATACATTAAATCACCTCACAGCTTGTTATCTTCACTAAGTTCTAGTTGTGGGCTCTCTCCCACTTATACTTCTGCAGTAGCAAAGACACAAAAAAATAAATAACTTTTCATATTACTAAGAATTAAATGAATACTAAAATTATTATATAACATACTCCTGAACAGAAGCTCTCACTTCACCTGATACAAGTAAAATTAAAACAATAATGCATAGTGACTGGTGAACGAAGACAGAACTCTATGAACTGAAATCTCACAGACCTCATCTCATCCAAATAATGATAAGTAACTGAGCTCCACCAGACACCGACAGTGAAACCATACATTGTATGTTGATTCATGCATCTACGTGAAAGAAAAATCTGAAAAATTGAGAAACAATCTATAGAAAAGACTTGAACTATGAGACTTACCGTAATTTTAGACAAAAATAAATAAAATCTTAGAGGTGAGGGAGATGAGGAGAGGCAGATCGGAGACGAGTAGAGGCAGATCTGAGACAAATAGAGGTAAAACTGAGACGAGAGGGGCGAGAGAGCCGAAGAGAGGCAGATTTGAGATGAGAGAGGCATATGAGGAGAAGAATGGTAGATTTGATATGAGAAAGGTGAGGGAGATGAAGGAGAGGCAGAACTAAGATTAGAAAGGCACGGGAGGTGAAGTGAGGCAGATCTGAGACAAGAGATGCGAGAGAGATGAGGGAGATGATGACATTGACTTGCTCCGAGAGAGAGGATTTAGAAAAGAATTGAGAGAGAAGGACTGAAGTTTCTGAAAATCTGAGAGGAATCGAGCAAGAGAAATATCGCTATGAGCTTCTCTCTAAAAATCAACGATTTAAATTTGTGAGAGAGCTCTAGAAGGAAACAACGCTTAAGTCTCAAATTACATCGCCTCCAGTATTTTTGAAGTTCCACTTTTGCTTAATTTGGCTCCCATTTTTTTTACTTTAACCAGAATTATTTTTACAAGATTCTTAATAAATCTGGTTGTTTTGAGTTTTTAACAAGAGGAGACTGTAAACCCTGTAATTAAATCTTATAGAATGTCTTAGTTCTTGTAGTGATTTCTATGTATTCGTGAACCACAAAATTTATTGAACCCCCACACGTATTTTGTGAACCCTCACATGTATTTGGTGAAACCCAACATGGATGCCAAGGAGGTATGGTAGAATTTTCCATAAAAAGTCAGTGCAGTATGTTTTACGTTGGTCAAAATAAGGGTTAGTTATGTGTGATTGAATGAAAAAATTTGGATCAATCATAACTTACCACGTCATGGTTGGTAGGTCCAAAATTGACTAGCTTAAAGTCCCAAGTTGTCATCTTTAAATATCAATTAAATTATGTCAAATGTCAAATAAATAATTAGACAAGACATTCATTTTAATGACAAGTGAGAAGTTACCACATGTCTTGATGACACATCGTATAGATGAGACATTAACACGTAATTTTGAATAGCTAGTAAAAATTTGTAAGACTAATTAGTCATCATGACGTACGGGCAGATAGATTAGTGAAAATGTATTTATTCATATTCTCAGTGTCTATACGGATTCTTTCGCCTGGCTCGGAAAGACCTCAACCTTCCGGTTTATTGCCAAAAAAAGCTGTCCAACCAAACCGAGATGTTCGCCCCGATACGGTAGATAAATGGATAGGTTCACGATAGGAGGACTAGCCCTTCACTTGCATGGGATATCGAAGCCTCTCCAATCCACTAGAAAAAATAAACCACATTCTTAGACTCAACTAAAATGTGTGATTGAGCGAAGCCGCTCCTTCACTCCTATCAATTCTATTACCTTATCCTTACCCATGAGGTTCCAACATTTGATCCTTAATTGATCTAGGAGTTGTTCCCAGGTATCCTAAAAAAAAGGTTTGTATACATCCCAACCACGTCCCTTGGAAAGAAAAAGGTAGCACCGAAGAAAGGAAAAAAAAGAGGATCTTACTTTGTTCATGCACCGTCTTTTAACCCCCCTACCGCCGGTAAAGTTAGCAGCCTAATAAAAAGGGCCTCTTTCTGCTTGTTAAGGCAGCACACTGGTACATTTTCATTGACCACTGCGTTCAAACTCAAATGATTCCACATGAAAGAGTACTCTCTCTTCTTGGGGTTCTCCTAAACAGAGCAACTCTCTGTTTAGTAACATTGTGTATGACCCCTCGACACACGTCGAGATTGTTTTTGAGAAGTACAATATCCTAGTGAATGACTTTTTCTTAACGTGTGTGCCAGAACTGTCTCCCATCCCTATGGAGGTGGGCCTAAATTATCATTGTCCATAGACCTCCCTTAAATATTGATAAATAAGTGGCAGTCTCATTTCACATAAAATGGTTTTTCGTTAACAAAAAGTTCTCAGAAGATAAGAAAGTGCTATAAAGTTCATAGAGAATATATTAAAGAGTTTCTACGAAGATTCACATTAATTTCAAGTCATACATCGAGTTAATTGGTCTCTTAGCAAGCAGAAAGTCCAAAAATTAAAAAAGAATTCATCCAAGTCTACTCCCACAAGCTCCAATGAGCCAAAGTTCAGAGAGAAGTTTCAAGAACACTATAAAACTTTCACATCAAGATCAAGCTAAACAACAGGTTCAATTGATCTAAAAAATAGAGAAAATTAGAGATTCAAAAAGAATTTAGTCAATTCTTCTCTCATACGAAGGTCCATGTTCCTAAGTGAAATCGTCAATTCAAGTTCAAGTTATTCAAAGAGATCCATTGTGCTAATCAAGCTTAAAGCCTAGAGATTCGAGAAGAATTCATTCAAGTATTTTATCAGCACAAGCATAGAAGATTTGACTTTCAAATCGAGAACTTCACTGCCAATTAAGCTTTATATTTATGATTACTTAAGAGAAGGATATTGTTGGAGGTTATGCCCTCAAAGTATGTGTATTGACTTTTTGATATGAAATTTGATGAGCATTACATTTTTCTTATAATTGTTCTTTTAAATTATTGTTGAATAATATATATATATATATAAAGATTTCATATTCATTAATAAGACTATGATCTCGTATTAGTACGAGAGGATTAAGATCGTAGATAATGAATAAAATTATCAGTAACATATTAAAGTATGGAAACTTTAATGAATGGTTGCTAGTACTATTCACTAAGCATTATGTATGTATGTGATTTAGATCTGAATCATTGATGTGGATAGAAATCTTAATGAAGGTACTTTATATAATGAGATTATATATGATTGGACCGATGTGAATTAACATATTTATCAATGTGTCGTTTATCATAAAGATTGCATCCTAAGTAGTCATGAACTCCTATACATGTCTACTAGATCTTTTGATTCACTCGTTAAGTATTGTTTGTAAAACAGGCTAGTGACTTTTATTTTAGAGATTTAGTGATATGCATGGCTGGGAACATGATCTTATAAGATTTAGAATCTAATATTTCTGAAAAGATCGTATATTGGTTCTCTTAAGTGTTAAATCTGAAACTGAATGGTTATTGAGCTCAAATTTATAATAGGATTATAAATTAGTCATTTATTAGTGGATTAATGGTACTTAAGGATCAAGAGGTAATTAGAAGGTTAAAATGGTAATTTTGACTAATTTTAATTTATGAACCAATAATTTGAGAACAAAACTACTTAAATTTATTATATCAGTAGACTACACGAGAACACTCTGTAAATATAATCTATAATCTCTAAGAGTGCAATTTCATATTAATAGTAGAGTAATAATATAATTAATTAATAATATTATTTTATTAAACAGTTTAATTAATAATCTAGTTTATTAGAGCTTAGGATTATAGGTTTGTGGTCTCTAAATCACCTCTATACTACGCAGTCTATGGTGTGAATATTTCAGGACATGAGAAAAGGACTCACTTGAGATAATTATGTGGGATTAATTAATTGGATTATTTATATATATAAATGTAATTTTCAGAATTAATATATATATATAAATAATTATCGATGATTTTTAATNGTATCAAATATTGACACGAACTACTGTAGTGCCACGAGGCACTATAGTAGTTTGGGTGCAACACCGTAGTGCCAAATGGCATTGCAGTGGTGCCATGACCCATAGAGTCGTGAGGCACTATGCTACCTCACGGTACATTGCAGTGCCATGTGACACTGTAGTTGTGCAACATTGTACAGTGGGTCCCACTGTATTGGGTAATTTGAAATTAAATATTACTTTTAATTTTTAATTATTCCTAAATATCTGATACGCCATTATTTAGAATAAGATATAAATTTTATTCGAATGACCTCTATTGATGAATGAGTTGATCAGGTCAATAGTTGATCAATCAGAGAATTTAGTTGTGATATCAATTGCTTAGAGTGATTTTTCTCTACGATTAATAGTTAATCAAATCTGTAAAAGAATAATCATCACGTTCTTTTAGAGAATCGTCTCACAAAAGTCATTCTCAGTATATCTCTAGATCTCATGTGTTAAGAACATGTAGAGACAGGAAAAAAGTGTCTTGTAACATTCTACGTGCCCACACACGTCCTAGTGCATTGAGGATGGATTTGGAAGATCTTGGTGTGAATCTTAGAGTCTATTGATCATTGGAATGGTTTCGTGGGACGGAAGATCGATCAGTTTTGTAAGGACGTTTGATTAAGACTACAAGAGATATATGATTCTTAACCTTGTATGTTGTAGATTTAATATATAAATATATATAATGGATCCTGACCGATTGAAAAGGGTTTTCAATAAAAAGGTTTTTTGGTTATCGTGGCATTGCACAATTTTTATTTAAATATTTGATTTTTATTAGAAGTTTAATTTTTAAAATGACCATGCGCCACACGTTTCCACCGCGCACGCGCCGCGATGACCATCAAGTGGTATCAAAGCGGTCTTTATGTATTTATATGTTAAATACTGTGTGAGTTTCTTGTATTATTCATATAATATGTGATTTGTATGAATGAATGAATAGTTATATTTTTTGAGTGTATGAAAAATAATGGATCGTTAATTGTATGGTGATTATTGGGTTAGGCTTTGTTCTTTTAATTTTTCCTTAGATCTTGTGTAAGCCATTTTGGGGCGTAGAAATTTTTGTAATTTTATTTTGAATATTTATTGTAATTATTCCGATCACGAGAAGACAAAGAACGCACGAGTTAAACAATGGAAGAAAAAGAAAAGAAATAGGAATTCTTTTAGAATATGGGCCGGCACCAGAAATTGGATTTCCGGTGTTGGTGCCACCGATTATGGATTATCTGCAATGTCACCGAAATTTACTGTTCTGGCGACGTCGCCGGAAAAATCAGCGCCGATGGCTATTGATGACGGTCAGTGACGGTGGTTGATGGCAGTTGTGGCTGACCGCCAGTGGTGGTTGATGGTAGTTGTGGCTGGCCGCCGGTGGTGATAGGCGGCAGTAGGAAAGTCCTATTACTGGTGGCAACAATTGTCATATTTGGGGATGTTTCACAGAAACCCTAATACCAACCAATCATATCACTATAATGTTTGATCATAACCCTAACCCTATTTATTATCCTTTTAAATTTTGAAATTAATGTAATTTTAAAATTTAATTTTTAATTTTTAATTTTATGAAAATTTGAAATTAATAGGTTGATTGGGTTTGACCCAAGTTTGACCAGATCAAATAAACTATTTATGTTAATTTAATCCAAGTCAACTAATTTTAAAGGGATATTTATAGAAATGATTCTATTGAATATGACGTTGATGCCTTCAAGACGGTAGACTTGAGGACATGGTAGTTGAATGTTTTATCTTCCACTATATTTCTTGTGCTTTAATATTTCAACTTATTAATTTCTTCCATGCTTATAAGCTTTCATATCCTTAAGTTTAGGTTATCAAAACCGTTTCAATATCAAAGTCCTCCAAAAGTGCTTCAAAGTGCAACATGGGAATTTCAGGTTTTCACTTGTCCTCTCTTATCTCTGAATTAATAGAGGTGACTAATTCAATGCATAACTTAGTTGTGTTTCTTGTTTCAGTGAAACCTTTTGCTACATGTTTCTATAATAGTTTTTATTTTTCTAGTCTATGTTTTGTTTGATGTGCATGAGTGGTATATTATTAGCTCATATGACATTCTCTAGTGGTGAATGCTTAGAGGATTCCGCCTTCACATGTGTCCTTATTGTGTTTTCTCACTTTTTCCACTTTATAGTGATTTTACTCAAAGTTAGTTCTTCTTATTGGTCGTGGTTCTTATTGTGTTGTTTAAATGCATGCAGCTAAAGCTTTGAAACTGTTTCTGCAAGATCTATATGACAGGACATACGTAAGTGATGTGTTTATTACCTGTTTTTGTTGAGTTACTGGAAAAGAAAGGAAATGGCATGTAACCTTTTCTAGCTCTGTTGAAATTGGTTTAATTGGTAACTGGGAATATTCTAATTTTCTATATCCTAAAACAGCTATTACGAACCATAAACCACTTATCTTTGTGTTAGTTGAAAGCAGTTCAACTATCAAATGAGTTTTTCAATTTATTGAACTTCAAATGGTACTTATGATGAATTATGAATAATATAGTACTACTAACAATTTGCTTAGATAATAACCATCATTTATTTGTTAAAATTGTTGATATTCTGAGCAGGACTTTATTCCTATATGAATAAAAAGTCTAATTGGTGATTATATGAATAATATATTGTTTTGAAGTGCAGAAAGAAATTTCATTTAAGTCTCTTTTGAGCTGAAAACTGGTTTTATGAATGCCATACTTGATTTCTTCTTTTTCAGATAGGTATTTTGCTAGGTGATGTGTCTGAATCATTGGCACTTTCATTATCAGTATGCATTACCATGATGCTTCATGTGTTCTTGCAGACTCTCAGGCAGATGACTTAAGGTAATTGTTTGTTTAACTATCCTCCTGAACTATATGTTCTCTTCACAATTATTGGTATTAGTTTTGAAATAAAATTCATAAATTACGTAAGGTTGGATAGTTGATTTGATTTTACATGTTTGCTTATCTATGCAGGATGAAGTTGAGGGTCAGATGATCACATGGCTGACACCTCATTCAATGCACCAAATGTTGACTGGTGATGTTGATTTCACTGTCATTCTCAACTTCATGGAATTTTATGAGCTTAAGCCTTGACCTTATGCCCTTTTCCTATTTATTCATATATTCTTCTTTTCTAAAGCCAAAGGGTTGTATAAGAGTTGGTCAGCACATGTGCTCGCATTCTATTCCAATATTATTTTCAGATTATATCAGCTATTACCAATAAAAAAGATTGTATTAGCTATTATAACATTGCTTAGCAATTATGATATAACTTTTAGTAGTTGTGATGAGAGAGTAATTTTTAGGCAATGTCATTGGCGGGTTGGAAAAATGAGCTCCATAATTAAATGCCAGCATTCTGATTAACTAAATGAGATGTATAAGTGTTGTTGATACCTTGACTGGCCTAGTAATTGTGACTTATTTCTTGCCTTGTTTCATTGTATAAGTATTGCTCCATCTAGTTTCTCCTTAATTTGGTTGATGCTTTACTTTCTTATGGAGGATGTATGCACAATTACTAAGCTCTAAACTATCTTGCTGTCAGGATGGCAAAGACCATAATAGATGTAATTTTGTAATCATGAGGATTGAATAAAGGGGGAGGATTCAGTTGGGTAATGGCTATTATGGGAGAGGCCAAGCTCTCGAACATCTTGGTATAAGGGCCTAATTTCATTGTTCTTGGTGAAGTTCACCATTTTTGAGTAATCAAGGTTGTTTTTCTTCATTGTTTCAGGCTGTAGCTTCTCTGTTTTCACTATTTGGGCTGCTGTTGTGGTTAGAATAGTGTTTGTTTGCAAGGAGACTTATATTAGCTACAAATTGCACTATCCTTATTATTTGACTCTACATTTCATCCTAATTTCTTGGTTATTATGGTCTAAAATGCCATGATTATGCTCATTCTTATTCATTAACACTACCCTATTCATTCCTCAGTTCGCCTCACCTATGTAATTTTTATCGGTGCAAATCGGTTTGTTTCTTATACTCACCAACTAATTTCTTGGTTATTATGGTCTAAAATACCATGATTATGCTCATTCTTATTCATTAACACTGCTCTATTCATTCCTCAGTTCACCTCACCTATGTAATTTTTAATGGTGCAAATCTGTTTGTGTCTTATACTCACCAACTAACAACTGATCATGGTGTTTTCCTTCTGTTTGTTTCTTATACTCACCAACTAACTAGTGCTCATGGTGTTTTGTGGCTTTGGGAAGGTCTGAAGGCACTACATACCTCATTGTGAAACACTACCATTCAACTTAGATTCTTCATTTTTCATTTTCTAGACTCAAAATTTCATTTTTTATATTTTTCATTTATTGGAACAAGTTTACTTGTATATTTTGAGGATAAGTTAGTTTTCGAGTTAGATTTATTTGTAAGTTGATCAAATGAATAATGTAAAACTTTGTTGAAATGATTAAATGTTAATGTTGTCAATGATTATATCGATGTACTTAAATTTATGTAAAATTATCTTTTGAAAGTGTTTAATATGAATACTTGACTATAATAATGAAACTTATGGTATCTCACTTTATATGATATAAAATACTTGTGAATGTTAATTCACAAGTATTAAAAACACATGTTGAATACATTCAACTGGGGTTTGAAAATCATGTTAAACAATGTTCAACAGGAGTAAAAAACTATGTAAAAAGCAAGATACCACAAGGGTTTTCACAAGAGGCGTTGCGCCTCGTGAAAGATTTTTAATATGAGTGGTTGTCACAGGCGCCGTATGATCCTTGTAGTTTACTTTTCACGGGGATAACCATCTTTTGTAGAATGTCATTTTTCTTGTAGTGAATGATTCACCAAATACGTGTGGGCTTTCATAAAAAACCCCAGCATCCATGCCCGAAAAAAAAGTCTTGGTATGTAAGAGTGACCCACTTTTTTTAAGGTCAGTCTTACTATAATTATTTTTTCCTCTAAACAAGTAAAGGCATGGCACCATCATTGTCTTCAGAGTCGAAGTAACAAAATTTATAGTACATCAATATTATACACTGAACACATATTTGTGCTTTTTCTATTATATAAGCTTTCGGGAAAGTATGTCAACCTTCTTGTAATATGCGGGTACTAATTACACTAAAATTTTCTCTAATTTTATATTCCCATATTTTTCAATTTAGTCAGTACATATAAGTCCATATAAGTAATGAATTGTTTATGCAATCTTCTTTCTCAACTGCCTCCACTTGACATTTCTTATAGTACTAACATGGTAGGAAGCATTTGCTAAATCAAAATCCAAGGCATAAAAACTATATTTTGAAGCAAATACTTCTAGATTTTAAACTGTCAAAGTTTTTTTTGTAAGACATACTCTTACTAATATGTGAATATTCTTTACTATATTCCACAATTTATTTGTGAAGTTAATTATAACTTATTTATACCAAGTATGAATGGTAATGGATTGGTATTTTAGGGTATGGGTAATACCCTACTCATATCCATCTTAAATTCTTATTACCCATACCCTATTCATACCCATGATAAATTAAATGGGTGAGTATAGGTAACACCCATTTAAGACATGGGTATCCTAGTGAGTACTTATATAATGATGATTAACACTAGATTAATTTAGTTTGGAAGTATTCTTATTTAGAGCGTATAAATTTTCACTTTGAATTGATTTTTCAAGAGCTACTACTTAATTTAAGAATAATAGTTTCTTCCATAATCACACCTTATACTAATATTTAATTTCTGAAATCATCATGAATTTTTCGTTTCCTTTTTTTCCTAAGCGTAATAAATTTTTTGCAATTTTTATGTTATTTTTTCCCTAAATTATAATAGATATTTATTTAAAAGGAAAATCCTTTTACTAATAAATTCTAAATTGGATTCTAATATTCTATGGAGAGGTCTATAAACGAAACTGAAGAAGGGAATTTAAATAATGGTCGGGGTCAGGTCATGCTCAAGCTCAGGCTCGAGCTCATGCTCGGGGTCGAGGTTGGGGTCATGCTCGTGCTCGGGGTTGGGGTCATGCTCGTGCTCGGGGTTGGGTACCTAGTATCCATTGGGTATTACCCATACCCTACCCATTAATAATGGTTAAAAAAATACCCACCTAATAAGTACTTATATCCATTTATAATATTTTATACCCACCCATTAAGTCAATTACGTGCGGGTATTTGTCATCCATAATATTAAGTGAGACATGTCTAACCTATTTTTCTTTTCTTCACTACAATTTAAATATGCTTAGATTAAGATAAGATGTGACATCAATTGGTGAAGTTTTTCACATTATGTCACTAGGACTTACTTACGATGAGGGAGCTGAGTAGTTAAGGTAAAATACTTTGAAGTTTAATGTAACTTAAACTAATTTTTATCAAATTAATCTCTAAGAATGACGGCCAGGTGTAGAGTTAGAATAAAGAAGACCTAGACAACAACAAAGGCATCAGTACTTACATGTCGTTCAAGCCACTGCAACAAGCAAAAGAATGAAGACACCTATCCTTACTACGCAACATCAACGTGCAAAAATGCATACCCTCACTAGGCATCATCAATTATTTCCTTTTATAGATGCAAGGTTGATGTGAATGAGTGCAAGAGTGGTCTAATCCTTAGCAAGTAACCGGAGCAACTCTTGAGAACACTGGAGATGACGCTGGAAGGTGAAGAGGGAGCACTTCAAACACTCAAGGGTGGTTACAATATGCTCTCAAATGAGAATGGTGTTTTCTCTCTCTAAGGAAGGGATAGAAATGGGACTCTCTCTCTAGGATTTTTCTCCTTTCTCCCCTAATGAAGGAGAGGCCCTCCTTTTATAGATGACAAAAGTGGGGACCATTATAACTAGTCCCTTGATTATTTACAAGCTCACATATCCAAGTGTGCCACCTCAGCTAATTAATCACGCTGAGGTGGACAAGAGTAGGATATAAGGTGTACAAATTAGAGGACACCACGTGAGTCTCGTGGAGTGACCATGATATAAGGGAATACGCCTAGCTGATGAAGCTCAAGGGCAGTATCCACCTAAAACCTCCTCTAAAAAATATCTCTTAAGACTAAACCCCCTCTCCTAGGGTGAAGGGTAGCACACCCTTCAAGTTCAAAGTGGTTGGAAGAGGTATTCTCTTTCCATTACGACATAGCTTCACCCTTAATCCTGCCAGTCCACAGCCTCCCAAGCGTTCCCAGGCAACCATACATCTACTCAAGTTTTTATCACTCGACTTAGTAGTTTGTGAATTTGTAACACATTGTAATAGCATAGTATTACGTCTTACTAGAGGTGCATTATTTTTATCTTCGAGTTGTATTATGAAGGTGATCTAGGCACCTCCATGGTACACCCATAGGGGCAGCACCCCATGGTAATACCATGGGGAATGAACCCCATAGGTACTTCATGGCGACACCCATGACTGCTACCTCAAGGGTGGGACCCATGTGTGCTACCTCAATGGTGGCACCCATGAGTTCTACCTCAGGGGCGGCACGCCAAGGGGTGCACCTTAGGGGCGGAACCCCAAGGGGTGCACCTTAGGGGCGGAACCCCAAGGGGTGCACCTTAGGGGCGGAACCCCAAGGGGTTCACCTCAGGGGCCATGGTTCATCCATGGGGTAGGCATTCCTCATACGTCATAAGAGTTGTAATTCGTGATGCAACGTCGAGATCGTCAACTCTCGTGGACACCCTTAACCAATTTTTTTTCCTTTTTATAATGATTTGCTTAGCTCCTCTAATAGCTCTCCTCATGTATTTTCTCTTTCGCTTGTTAAATATAGAATACAAAT
>QANY01011200.1:15291-50574 GCA_003255025.1 Datisca glomerata | reverse complement strand
TGGTGATTTATAAACGTATGGGGGAGGTGGTGATGGGGATGGAGGAGGAGGAGATTTGTAGACATAAGGAGGAGGTGGTGGAGGTGATTTGTAGATATAAGGTGGAGGAGGAGATGGCGAGAGTGGTGGTGGTGATAGAGATGGAGGTGGAGGGGACTTGTAGTAATATGGCGGTGGTTGAGAAGGTGGAGGGGGAGGTGACTTGTAAGCATATGGGGGAGGTGGAGATGAATAAATGTAAGGTCCATCTGCAATCACAGTTGTAGCAATAAGGCAAAATGCCACAGCAGAAAGCCATTGAGGCAAATGCCCTGGATGTCTCAAAGACACCATCCTCTCTTCTCCGAGAAATATTTGTTTGGACTGATTGTCTTTTAATTGCATTACCACAATGGGTTCTATCTCCTTTTATAGTGTTTTTAAACAGCCATTATTGGTACAAATATATTTGTTTAATCAATCTAACCAGCTGGATTAATTATGCTTCAAATATTCGATAAATCTCTCATTGAATTGCATTTTAGGCTTTTCACATTGAATAAAATCAACATTGACGCTTGCTTTCATTAGTTTTTTTTATTTATTTTAAAAGTTGATGCAAAGATTGAAGTCAATGAGCAATTAGGTGAAGTGGTCTGATGGCTGGAATTATATATATGTTATGCCCGTTCAAACCAAACAGGGACGTTTTTAATATATATTGGGGCCCTATGTCGGTGAATTAAACTAATAGCCGGCAAAATGGAGATTAAGGGTGTGCATGATGTTTGACCTATACGTTTATCTTGATGGAGATTAAGGTTTTTCTTAATGAAGATTATGTGTATCACATAACAATGACGATTTCTGTAACTTAATCAGATTCTTTTTTTCGTTTAATAAGTTCGAACTAAAAATATAACAGATTGAATGTAAAGGGTTTACTATATGTATTAAAACAACTCTTTAATCTATATAATTAAATACTGCTAGTAAAATGTGTACGTCAAATAAATAGATTAAGAGTGAGTGAATGTCTGTTTTTGTTTGAAAGCACACTACTTTTGTTCATTTAAAACCAATATTTGGGCACACATTTATGTGATAAATATTTTGTTAAGAGACATATCTTGGTGCTCCTCTCAAAGCTCTATCAAGTGTTTTTTTAGAAAGCAACCGAAGTACTATCAAGGATATACTCCTGTGCATTGGGTTATTACCCATTGACTAAAGTCATGTGACATTCAGTTTGATTAAATTATAGTTTTGTTCATTTGAGGCTCTTAATTTTTTTTGTATGAAACCATTCAATTTTTCCAAACAATTATGTTTTTAATGATTGTCAAAATAAAGCGAATTTTCAGTTTGGGTTGATGTGTTTCAACATGAGTGGATTTGTATACAAGAGGATTAATTTACAAAATATTTTAAAGATTAATATGTACTAAATTATTTTTTTAAAACCAAAATATGTCGAGAGATAAAAGTTCAATTTTTTTCAGGATTACGTTTGATTATTTCAGATTGAGATACATATTATACTGGATACAGCTAATATTTGTCACTAGCTGGTAGAAATCGACATAGGCAAGTTGCAAAGACTAAATTTTTGGAACTCTTTAAAAAATTTTGAGACTTATAAACTCAAAACTTTGAAGTATTAGGAAAAAATACACAAATCAGCAAACAAATCAATAAAATCTAATAACATTTTAACCCAAGTAACTTAAACAAGTAATTTTAGACCTATTAAATTATATATAAAATTTTAATTGACTAAGTGATTCGTCAATCATTTTCATATTAACTTGATAAATCATTTAATAAATAATAAAAACAACATATGCATGACTAAAATCTTATTTGATCAATTAAAACTTGATCTGTAATTTAATCACAATGTATAATTTACTCAATTCAACTGAAACAAATTTTTGAAGGTCTTAATCATGCAAAAAATTCTAATGTCAGAAACGAAAGGCTCATTATAAACATTTTTTTTTGTAATTATTCAAATTTACACTTCTTAAATGGAAATAAGATTTAATGGTCCAAATGGGAGAATTTCCAAGAACAGATTTGAAACATTTCATTAAGTAAATTGGTCATTTTCATTTTTTCAAGTATTCTTCAATATACTGATACAGTTTTCTTAATGATGTATGTCAGATTACAAACACAATAGAATTTCATAACCCAAGATTTAAGACACTGATACCACAAATGGCCCAATAGCATTGGGTGCATGATCCATGATGAGAGAGTCACATGAAGGTCACATGTAGATCATGATCTGTGGATGAGACGTCCAATCATAATCTGAGGATGAGGCATTCCCTAGGCCATGGGGTGAATCATGGCCCGTGGATGAGGCGTCCCCAAGGCAACGGGGTGAACTATGGTTTGAAGTTGAGGCGTCCCCTAGGCCATGACTGAACCATGGTTTGGGGATGAGGCGTCCCCTAGCCAATTGTCTGAATCATGTCCCATGGATGAGGCATCCATAATGCCATGGGATGAAAGATCACTACAACAAATGTGAGATTCTACAGCTTTTAAGCACAAGATTTGTAGTTTTCTCCTGTAAAATAAAGTAAACCACTACCATTTACATAAACCCTGTTAAAATGAAAATAAAAGGCGGGACTTATAATTAGAAAATGACATAAAATTAAAAATGTCAGGCTTAAGACTGGTTGTTCCATTTTTTAACATAACCCTTCTTCTCTCAATCTTTCTTTCATTCTAAGATAGTGAGTTGGGGTTCTCAAAAGTGATTGATTAGAGTTTTCTCGAAGAGCTTTGCCTGAGAAATCATTTGTGGGTTCTCCTGAGCTCATCGTCGTGGCTCCCACTGGTTTTCGTCGAGGGTCTCATCACTGTGCTTGATTCTCATCATCGTGGGTCCTATTTTCTTCTCTGATTTTCTCTGTTTCTTTCACCACGAGTCATTGTTCTTGGTCTGATTTTCCCATATCCGTGGGTTTTTCTCACTTTCTTCGCCTGAGAGATCGCCCGTGGGTTCGCTTGAGCTCTTCGCCATGGCTCTCACTGGTTTTCATCGTGAGTCTCGTCACGGTGTATGGTTCTCATCATCATGGGTCTCATTTTTTTCACTGATTTTCTCTGTTTTCTTCGTCGTGGCTCACTATGCTTGGTCTGATTTTCACATACCCATGGGTTTGTCTCATATTTTCTTCTCTATTTTTTCTATAGAATGAAGAAATGGCACGAACGTACTGTCGACACAGCTACTGCGCCGCGCCACCGAGGACACTAAGGAACCCTAAGGTACCTCTCCCTCTCCTCTCATTTATCTTTCATGATTTTAGTTCAATTGTGTCCTCTTCTTGTTGTAGGAGTCTAATACATTTTGCTAGTTTTGCAGGTTTTTCAACTTAAGGTTAATGTGGTAGTCTTTAGGTTGATTTCAAAGTCTGGTCAAGTAGAAAATGCACCAAGGGTGAGTAATTTTGCTATTTGGAGATGTTAAGCGTTCTTCTCTGTTATCGAGTGTGATCAATATGTGGGTGTGGGTATTAAATTTGAATCTTTTTTTGCTCTCTTCCATACTTCATAATAAAGACGAGAATGATTGATTTGAATATTTAGCTGCTCTCTTTTTCTGATCAATATGTGGGTGTGTGTATTTGTATGCATGTGTAGTAGTGTTATATTATCAAATTAGACATAATTATTGATTCATACAGACTCTCACAAACATTTTCTTCTTCTTTTCTTTCAATATGAAATGAAGAATCACATAATCAACTTGAACCACTAGCTAGACGAAGCCGGTATCATATTTAATGCTTGTAAAGTTTCTTTTCCTGGTATTAGAGTTAATCTGTGAAAACTTGTTATTCATGACTTTTAAGGAATTGTTAAAAATTGTGGAAGATGGTTTTGTAGGAGAGCTGCTTGCTTGAATGCCTAAAAGAAGAGCTGTGTTTGTATGTGAAGGTATGGCGATGCAAGATTTTTTCCTTGAGTTTTCGAGAAAGTGTGTTGGAGCTTGCTGTAATTTCATTGTTGGTTTTGTTTGTGGAGATATGATTCTTAGATTTTGAGCATTCGTCTCCCTCCTAGTCTCTAACGTATTAGGCAAAATTGTCCATTCTTCTTATGAATTGTACATGGAGCTTGCGATATTAGTGGCTTTTATGGTTGGAATATTGGAATGCATAATGAGACTCTTGAGATAATTCTGCAGTTTTCATTATTGGTCATCACATTGTTACCCTTTTGCTATATAATGAGATTCCATCAGGCTAGATAAAGTCTTAGACACATTTGAATACTAGAGCAACTTAATACTGAGGCTTGTTACTTTTACATTCTGATGTAAAAAATGTAACATATTGTTAGATCAAATCAGTACTTATATTGATTATCATGCATGTTTTTAATTTTTGAAATGATTTTAGTTTTCACTTATTTTAAGATGTATGTCCAATGTGCAAGTTACTATGTGGTTGTTGAACCTAGTAAAGGTCAGTACTTGAGATTTACTCCAATGAATCTTCTTGCTTGCATTTCTTCTCATTGGTGCATTCTTTTTTAAAAAATTGAAAATTTTGATATTTAATAAGCTGATAAATTTAATCTTTAAATTCTCTCAAACTTATCTTAATTTAACATTGCAAGAGCACTCGCCCTATTGTTTATTAGATGGTTACAATAGGAGCTGCATAAATTTGAATGTTAGTCACACATTGGGTGCTTCTTTTTTCTAGTGATATTCTTGTGGCAGTGAAGTAATCTTAGAATTACTATTCCTCTCTTTATATTTAACCATTGATTGATCTGTTTAAGCCTTTAATCCAACATGGTTGCATCCTTTGAGTTATCTTACAATTTTGGTGGATTTGGCATTAGAGACCGTCAAATACATGTTTTCAAATATGTTTGATTCGTCGAAACTTGAAGGGGGCTTTGATGTCAGGTTCTCTTTCTACATCAGTAATGATTTGGGCATTCAATTTTTTATCTTTGGTGCCTATTAATAGGTCTTTTGTTGTTGTTTCTTCAACCGTTAATTGGTTCATTTATTTTACTTGGTTAAGTTCATGACCATATATGAGACCGTGAAGTTCAAAGTTTTGAGTGGGATAGACCAATATGAGATAAGAGAAGTTAAGGTGTTGTTTTATTTTCTTCTATTATCTCTTTGATGTGTAATTTAATGTGTAATATATGCTAGAACTTCTTAGCTAAATGTAAATTGTTGGATTGGAATTTTTGAAAAAAAAATTCATTGGTGAATTCATAGTACTTGGGACTTAGTATTTTATATTTTCATAATTTTACATTCGTATGACATTGGATTTAATTCATTATATTCCTTTCAGAATTTATAATTTTTGAAAACAAAAGTTCATTGATGAATTCATAGTACTTTTAAATTTAACTAATTTGTTCATTTTGTTTCAGATTTTTGCTACATAAGGCTTAATATGTTCATCTTGTAGTTGTAGTGTATATTAGTTGTGACAAATTTAAACATGTACAATGAATATTCTCTTTAAAATACAACATTTAGAATCAGTTGAAGCTTTTCAACATGGCAAGTTAAGATATGAAACTGTCATTGAAAATTTAAAGTTATTTTATAGCGTCTATGAAACTTTTAGATGCATTTTATTTTTTGAAACGAAAGATGATACTATCATATTAGTAGACAAAGTGCTTATACTTTTAGATGATATTTTATGAAAATAAAATGATTTGTGAATGCCTTTTAGTGTAGTAATGTATTAAGTTTAAATGCTTAAATAAGTATGTAAATAAGTGAGTATAAATTGGTTGTGAAAAAAATAGCACTTATAAAATGCCAGGAAAAGTTATTTATAAGAGGCATAACTTATAACCAAAAACATTTTCAATGAGGTTCATAAAAGTTTATGATATCTGATTTAATAGGATACAAAATTTCTTGTGAAAACTCTACCAAACAACGTTCTGCATGGTCGAAAAATGTGTAAAAAGTGACACACGGTTCTTCACAGGAAGTATTGCGCCTTGTAAAAAACGTAGACTTTTAATATGAAGGGTTGTCACAGGCGCCACGAGAACTCTGTAGATTACTTCTCAGATAATTTATGTCTTTTGTAGAATGTCATATTTTTTTGTAGTGAATGGTCCAAGGATGAGGCGTCTTTAAGGCTATAGGTTGACCATGGTCCGAGGATGAGGCGCCCCCTAGGCCATGACCAGAACCATGGTCTGAGTATGAGATGACCCTTAAGGCCATGGGCTTAACCATGGTCTGAGGTTAAGGTCTCATTGATGGATAAATCTATGATGATGGATGAAGACACATCACCTCTATGACCGATGCTACCATCATGGTCGAGGTCATTTCCTCCATAGACGAGGCTACCATGATGGCCGAGGTCCATCACCTTCATAACTGAGACTTTCATGATAGAGGTTCATCACCTCCATTTCTGAGGCTACCATGATGGTCAAGGTTATATTCTCGATGACCAAGGCTACCATGATGGCCAAGGTCCCCCACCTTCATAGTTGAGGCTATCGTGATGGTTGAGTTCCATCACCTCTATATTGGAGGCTACCACTATGGCCAAGGTCATCGTATCGATGGTCGAGGCTACCATGATGGTCGAAGTCCACCACCCTCATACCCGAGGCTACCATGATGGCTGAAGTTCATCACGTCCATGTTCGTGGCTACCATGATGGCCGGGGTCCATCACCTCTACGACCAAGGCTATCATGGTGGTTGAGGCTAACAAATGGTTAAGGCTTATCTCCATCTATCAACCTAGCCATGTATTGTAACTTTTGTTACATGAAAATACCAGTTAAAGAATTTAACTACATGTAAGGTTCTAAATACCCTAAGTAGAAATTGATCTATAGAAGGGATCTCCACAATTATGGAAATCATCCATGAATAGTCTTCCTTCAATATTAGAATAGGGAAGAGAATCATATCGAACATGGACAAAACACCATGAGATATCCTTATATATAGATGTTGCTACTTATTCATTCGTGTATCCAATTTTTCCTCAATGCTATTATTCTAAAATACTCCATTGACTTGATCGTTAGAGTATAAGGTGGAGAATCATCCTGGTGGCACGTCAACTCTCACTACTTTTTTTTCATTTTATGGATCTTAAAAAGAATCATAGGATGACGCACGGCTATTATCTGACAGTAAATGAAAGGCATTTCTTTTATCGCAACTACACAAAATACATTGATTATAAAAATATCCATCAGTGTACGCATTTGGATCATGCTCGTATATACGGAATTGGATTGGACTTGCCTTCTGTCATAGAAAATGGCCAAGATTTTTTATATAGGTCTCACATTATTATATTTATGAAGTTAGCAATTTAAAGAAATTAGTGGGGTGAGTCCAACCAGGATCTATTTTTTCTCTTGAGATTCTAACAATTTAACTAATTCATAAACTAATCGTGACCGCAACTTGTATTCTGATCTCTCTTATTATTTCGGGTGTTGAAAGTTCCATCAATGTAAATTTAATCTTCATTTTAAGTATTTTCCTTATTCACATGAATTTTTGCGTTAATGTTGAGATTTTTCCCTTACAGCACTAAGTACGTAGTTTATGTGCTATGAAGTTTAAGTTCATATGTACAAGATATATTAAACTAAGAGTTGTTTAATTACGAATTATAAATAAACATATTCACAGTTTAATAAAGTTGGACATTCACTTGAAAACTGTAATACATTTACTTTATATTAATATATTTAGAATGCATTGAAAGGACTACCGACTTTGATTGGTGATAAAATACTATCTTAGAAGATCAAATGATTTATTGTTATTATTTTATGTGTGCTATTAATCTTGAGATGGTTATGAACTCGTATTTTGTGACTTAATTATTTTGGTCACTAGGAGTGAGACTCTACGAGTAAATATACTAGTTAAGTTAGATGACCAAGGCACTAGATAGTGAGGGCATAAATCTTCAATAAAGAATTCATATAAGCTTCTAGAAAGTGATATGCATTCTTAAGGTTATTCATTTATTCGATTATAGTAATTTAAGTAGGTATTGTTTCTAAGAGGGAAATAGCGCGTCTTGATTATTTTAATTAAGGTATCAAATATGAAAATTGTGAAATATGGTCATTTGAAATATAAACAAATAAGTCATTCATAGATTGGGTCGATAGTGTTTTACCCCATTATATATGATGGTTTAATATATAGAGTATCACGCAATGAGTAAGAGATCAAAGATAATTATTTTGAGTAATATAAAATACGCTTCAAATGAAGTTATGATTATTTTATAGAATTAATGATTATTAATAGTTAATAAATTTGATAATGTGGATGGTCAGTAGACTTTATTAATTATTATAGCATATTATTTGCTAATGGTCCCTCTTCTAGCAATGGTTAATACTTTTGTAATTGGTCTTGGAGCTTCTTAGGAATCAACTAAATGCATAAGCCTATTCCTTATTTTGGAAATGACAAATTTCATTAGTTTTAGAGAATCGTTCAAAAAGAATGGCCGTATACTCTTTTTTTGTAAGTGTGGCCGATTTTTTGGTGAGCTGTGTTTATTTTTTTCAATAAAATTACTTATTTTTCCTTTTTCTGTATTTATCTATCTTTCCTTTTGTCTTTGTCTCTCTCAACAACACTAATCTCTCTCTTTGTAAAGCCCTAAATCGTGTGGCTATATCATTTAGCTGTTACATTTTGATATTAAAATCTCTATCCTCATAGAAATCCAAGATCGCACAGCTCCATCATGTTTTTACGTTCTCATGCTTCTTTTCTGTCAAATCACACAGCTCCACCTTAAGCTACGATGACAATCTTCTATGTTCTGATTGTCCGTCAAATCATGCACATCCGTCGTGCTCCGCCTTCATCGTACTTCTTCTTTGTTACGGCTATTGCCGCCAAGTTGTGGTTTCGATATTATATTTACTATAAAAAAAATTCTAATATTTTATACTATAGTTATCAAATATTGTAAAAAATTGAAGATAATTTGTGAAGATTGAAAATGATATCAAGGAGAAAAATAGTGCTTCATTGAGTTTTGTTGTGGTGCAAGTATTTAGTGTTATTCTGGAAAATAAACAATCCAGAAGGTTGGTGTGCTTTACTGAGTGTTGGCTTTGTTTGTCTTTTTTGGTGAGAAAATTTTATTTATGATGATTGTACAAACAATTACTTACGATGTAATCAGTTTATAACCTTAACGTATATAGTTTATTTACTATAGGTAACTAAATTATTTCATAGACTTGCCTTCTGAGGTTGAACGACTGTGTTGGGAAGTAATTTCACTTTGGACAAATTGAAGATCAGGGGTTTCAATTAATTAACAGATGTCAACTCTACAGGTTGGAAGAGGAAGATAATAATCATCTGCTTATATACTGCCTTTCACGATTATGCTTTGGAATTTTGAGGAAGATGGGAATTGGCTGGTGCATGCCAAGAAGAAATGAGTCAAAGAGAGATGGAGAAGAATCAGTTACCTTATCATGCAAGTGAATTTTTTTTCTACGTCATTAAAGATGTTAACTTCTTACATAATATAGATATGATTTACTTATAGTTAAACCTCATGTGGTGTAAATTAATTAGTAACTCAAATTAAATGGGTTCATTTATGTCGTATATAAATTACCTACACACTGTCAATAATTTAGTTACTTAATTACTAAGCGAGTGCGTTATGGAAAAATACATTGTTTAATTCATTTATATCCTATGGGGAAATGCTCATCAATTTGATTCCAACCTCACACAAAAATAGATATTTATTATAAAGTAACTAAGTATTAAAAAAGCTAAAGAAATCTAAGATATATATTAAAAAAAACTAAAGACAATGTGCATTGTGCGGTGTGCATTGTGCGTAATGCACAGTGCTACTCGTACAGTGCACCAGCACATCGTGCGAGAGAGTTAAATAATAAAAAATATGAAAAAGGCTAAGGGAGTGCGCAGTGAAGAAATGAATTGTTTGATTCAATTATATCCTGAGGGGAAATGCTCATTAGTTCGATTCCAGCCTCACATGTAAACGAAAATTTATGTGTCACGCGTGTCCCCACGATTTTTCATGAGGACCAATCTGTAATTTCATTCTATTTTGTCTTATTCACTTGAAATATTTCGGTCATTTTGTAAAAAATATTGGGCCGGTCATTTAGCTACATAGATAGCCCAGATGGGCCATTTATGTGGTTCTCCCTTCCTTATTTGGCTATGGGCTTAGATGGTGTCAAGTGGACCATAAGAATCGCTAATGGGTCAGTCTACGAGAGAAGAAAAATACCAAAACCCATATGAGTGTCCATTTATATTGTTGTATATGTAGTGCACATGGCAGGTCGTTTCATTAGGAATGAGAGAATGTTGTTTTGTAAAATTTAGGATTGCCATTACTTTGTTTATAAAAGTCTTCGTCTTCTCTCATGTTGAACTTTTTTTTACATATTTGGCATGTGTTGTTATGGAGGATTTAGTGCACACACACTATGTTGATCACCCAGCCAAGGATAGGAAAGAGAAATTTGTTCAGTTTTGATAATGCACACTTCAAAAGTAAACAATAATATAGATCTTTGAATGAATGGTTATTTGAACAATAATATAGATCTTTGAATGAATGGTTATTTGAACAATAATATAGATCTTTGAAACAATATACAAAAGGAAAGGACAAAAGAAAGAAGATGAAAGAGAGATGAAACTGAATCTTGTGTAATAGATGTATACTGTCATTTACCAAATGAACTAATATAACAACTATTTATATCAGTAGGATTACAACAAGAAGAAAGATGCATTAAGCTCATTAACACAAGGGAAGAAAGAAGAGAGAGCTAACAGACTAACTTAAAGGCAGCTGATATAAACCTCCTTTTAACTCCTTCAAGCCTCTATCTGTCAACCTTGTTGACTATGGAATTGAATAGGACAACTCAACAATGTGTGTTTACTCATTTGTTAAGTTTTCATGTGAGGTACTCTTATCATCCCCCTCAATCTAAAGGGTGAATTATTGATCCGAACCTTGTCTTTAAGATACATGAATATAGGAGTAGAAAAAGCTTTAGTAAGCAAGTCTGTAGCTGATCAATCGAAGTCACAAACCTGACTTCCAATTGCCTTAGTTGGACTTTTTTCCTGAGAAAATAGACATCAAGCTTTACATGCTTTGTCCTAGCATGTAGAATAGGGTTGGAGGCAAGTACTAGAGCACTAATATTATCATACCATAAAACAAGAGGTCTTGAACACTGCAAACCAAGTAAACTTAACACAATTTTAAACAACTGAATTTTTTAGGCTGTACTAGAGAGAGCTCTATATTCTTTTTCTATAGCCTGTTTCTTAGAGGACCAGGACACAAGATTACCTCCAAGAAAAATAAAAAAAGCTTCAGTGGATCTTGTATCATCAGAATCTCCTTCCCAATCTGTATTAGAGAAGGTCTGGATGTGTAGATTGTCTGATGGTTTAATAGTCAGTCCTTCATTCATTATCCCTTTTAGGAACCTAAGACGTCTTTTACAAGCACTCCAATGAGTTTACTGGGCTGATTAATGAATTGACCCAGTCTGTTAACAATAAACTAATGTCTGGTCGTAACAGATACTGCAATGCTCCAATTGTGCTCCTAAATAAGGTGACATCTTTCATAGGCTCTCCAATATGCAAAGAGATTTGAATAGATGAGTTGCAGGTGAAGGAGATGGTTTTGCATCCTCCATTTTTATTTTCTTAAGTAGGTCTGTGTAGTACTTGACTTGTGAGATGTATCCCATTTCTGTCTCCATGAACCTCAACTCCAAGAAAGTAAGGTACAAGCCCGAGGTATTTAAGTGTAAAAGATGTGTTAATCATGAACTAGTTGCCTTATGAGAATAGGATTATTACCTGTTAGAAGAATATCATCTATGTACGCAAGAAGATACAAAACAGTCTGTCCATTCTTGAAGATAAACAAGGAAGTTTCAGATTTAGCATTAGTGAAACCCTAATGAACAAGACATAACTTCATCCTTTCATACCAAGCGCTAGGTGCATGTTTGAGATCATTGAGAGCTTTATTGTGCTTGCATGCAAAGTCAGGTCTATGAGAGTCTATAAAGTCTTCTAGTTGAGGCATGAAAACTGTTTTAGTGAGATAGTCATTCAGAAAGGCATTCTCCACCTCTAATTGTTTCACATCCAAACCAAAGGTCATTGTTAGATGGAGAACAACTCTAACGGTAGAGATTTAACTACTGGACTAATATTCTCAGTGAAATAAATCCTAGGAGTTCAATGAAATCCCTTTGTAACCAACCTAGTCTTGTGTCTCTAAATGCTTCCATTAGAGTTAACCTTTTGTTTAAATACCCATTTTTACCAATTAGAGTCATAGAAGGATGACAAGACACTAATTCATAAGTGTCATCCCTCAGAAGAGCATTAAACTTAACAATCATGCCATGTTTCCAGTAAACATCAATAAGTGCCTATTTGAATATGGGAGGGGGTGTTTGGTTGTTGAGTAGGCTTTTCACTTAGATTTCCCATTTTTAGACCTGGTGACCATGGGATGGTGTGAAGTTGGCTCAAGGTGAGTCTTTTGTGCAATGATTTCAGTCAGGGTGTTCTGAGCAGCTTAGGTGTTGAGATTGGATAATGGTGAGGTGTGTAAGTAAATGACTAATTATCAGCCAAAGAAGGAACATTATGTGCAGGATGTAAGGTAATGTGCTCAGTCGATAAAGAAGGAGAATGAATGAATGTATTGTTACCCGATGAAGGACTAGGTCTGGAAAAGCTACTTTGCCATGAACCTTCAGATGGAAAAATTCTATGATTGTTGAGATTTGGTTCAGGTAAAGCAGAACCAAGTTTAAAACTAGGAATAAAACTTGTAAGTGTAGGTAAATTTGATAGATGAGTACCTAACTAAGTTTCTTTTGGTTTCTGGTTAGTAAACAATGACTTATAAGGAGAATATGATTCAAGAAATACCACATTCCTAGATATGTACAACCTTCTTGAAGAATGTAAACCCTTAAACCATTTGTGATTTGGTGAATAACCCAAGAATAAACACACATCAGAGTGAAAATCTACTTTATATTTGTTATATGATCTAAGGTGAGGAAAACAAACACAACCAAATATTTTCAAAGTGTGATAATCTAGTTTTGAATTGAATAGCTTTTGATAAAGAGATATAAAATTATGTGTTGGTGTAGGTAGCCTATTTATCAGGAGTATGAAGGCATCCCACAAAACAATTAAAGGCATTTGGACCTGAGAAAGAAGGGTAAGGCCAGTTTCAACTATGCTTTGTGTTTTTTTTCTACTTTACTATTTACTTGATGAATATGAGGACAAAGATGTCTAAAATGACTTCTCTTTGTTTGTAGAAATGAAGCAAAATTCTGGAACTCACCCTCCAATTAGATTGTAAGGACTTTTATTTTGCTACCAAATTGGTTCTCTACAAAGATTTTGAAAGTCATGAAGATACCTAAGGCTTCATATTTTAATTTCAGAGGAAAATCTAGGAAAGCCTGCTTTAATCATCAAAGAATCAGATGCAATACATGTATCATTCCTACAATACCGTAGGAGAGGGTCCCCATAGATTAGTGTAAACTAGTTCTGATGGTTTTGAGGTTCTAGAATCAGAAATAGGGGAGGGTAGAACATGGTTTTTATCTCTTCAAGATGAGAACATAGAGGTTTTTTTAGTGTTTCAGATTGTAAGAATTTAACACTTTGCTTAATATAGGTTGTGCAAGGTGTCCTAACCTTCTGTGTCATATTTTAGAGATATTACAATTATCAGTAGTTTTCAACTCTTTAGCATGCAAAGAATTGCCAAGGTTTTGAGAAGTATCAAGAGAATTACAAAGTTTGATCCTGTTAGTACTAGTATCAATAGTATCTAAGATTTTAGGCATATTTTGACATAATTGATTATTATTAGTGAAAAATTCACTTTATGTACATAAGAATTGTTGGCTGAGACTTCTATGGAGTTTAGATATGAAAGAAGGTAAAATTCATCTTTAAGTGTCCCTTGCAAAAGAGCATTCCCGTGGCCTTGTCCTTAACAAAATAAAATTAAGCATGAAATTCAACAATCACATCATTATTAGAGGTAAATTTAAATATGCTAATAAGGTTTTTCTTGATGTCACAGACTCTTAAGAGTTTATCAAGTGTGAGAGGAGATAATTTTGAGGGTAATAGGGCAAAACTTATATGGGAAATATGTACACTTACCATTACATATAGCCAATTTTTCAAGACCATGATACTCTTGTGCAAGGCTCATGTTTCTCAATCTGAAGTCACATAGTTTGTTATTGCACTCTCAGCATACCAAGCTTGATCACACATTGAATCTAGAGATGTTGTATATGTAGAAGGGGAAACCATATAAGCTAAAGGATTTCCTGAAAATGAACCAGATTGTGCTTGAGAATTGCCAAGATTCCGACTTTGAGACTGTTCATGGTGTCCTTTATCATACCTGTAATAGCAAACTTTTCCTGAGTGTCCAGGTATACCACACACTTCACATACAATTATGTCACCACTTGATCTTCCCCCTCTTTTTGCACTCATACTTCCTCTAAAACTTGGCTAACGAGAAAAATTCCTCATCTGGTAGTTTCTTGACTGATTCTTGCCAAAATCAGATGAACCAGATCCACCATTGAAGTTTTTTTTAATCCAGAGTTTGATACTACATTTGCACTCATTTTCAAGGTTGCTTCATTCAAACTTTGCTGCTTCTCAAGCCTTCTTTCATGGCACAAAAGCATGGCTTTCATTTCTTCCATTGAGATGTCATATGCTCTCAAGATAATGTTGATCACAATTGGATCAAACTTTGATCACATCCTATTCATTACATACTTCATGAGGTCCTGATCACTGATAGGTTGACCTGCAACACTTAATGCATCTGTTGTTCTCCTCATATTCTTACTGTAGTCAGTCATCGAATCACTTCCTTTTGATAGAGTTTGAAGTGAATTTATCATTGAATAATTTTTGCTCTTGATTGGCTAGCAAATCTTTGTTCTAGAATCTTCCAAACCTGAGATGAGGTCTCATACAAAGCAACCATGGCTAAAATCTCACTTGCTTGGAGGCTCTCAACCAACTTAGCAACAAATTGTCCTTTCTCATCGAAAATTTGTATTTTGAGTTTTCATTACCATTTTCTAATATCATCTAAGGTTTTCTTGAGTTTCCAAGCACGATGTCATCAAACTCGTGCCCAATCAATTCTGGAGTGAGTTGTGATTTCTAAATCACACAGTATGGTGTGAAGCTGCTCGAACCAGAATTCTCCACAGTTTTAGTGCTTCTCATTTTTACCATGATCTTAGTCTCATGGCTCTGATACCATGAAACAATATACAAAATGGAAGGAAAGAAGAAAGAAGATGAAAGAAAGAGGATACTGAATCTGGTGTATACTTTCACTTACCAAAGGAATTGATATCATGACTATTTATATTAGTAGGATTACAACAAGAACAAAGCTACATTAATCTAATTAACACTAGGGAAGAAGGAAAGATAGTTAACAGACTAACTGAAAGGCAATTGATATACACCATCTATCAACTCATTCAAGCCTCTATATGTCAACCTTGTTGACTGTGAAACTAAATAGGACAACCAGTAGTGTGTGCTTACACACTTGTTGAGTTGTCATGTGAGGTACTCTAACAAATCTTTAGGGTTTCTGTGAAAATTCCATTAATTGGTTAAAGCTAGACTTGATTTTTTTATTATTAAATATTGAGTGTGAAAAATGAATCTATATATCCTTTGTTTTTGCGAGGATCAAAATTTATATGTTAAATTTCTTTATAGGTCTATTATTATAATTAGAAAATCGTAAGACTCACCACTTTTGGAGGGCAACTCTACATAAATGTCCTTTTTTTAATATTGCAGATATGATCTTTTTTTGACAAGTGACATTGGCCTTGAAAAATTTTCCCTTTCTGCCCTTATCTTCCTCACATAGTTTTGACCTCTAGGGTTTTGAACAGCAGTCATGTCTTCCATAAAGAGCTCCCGCCGCTCCATGCACGCTGCCGCCTGCTCATCGCCTTTCTGTCTCTATTTTTCTTGCTGCGTGTGTTGGCCGGCGACCTCCCTCCCTCCCTCGCTGTTCTTCTTTGAGTTTTTAGAATTTGTAAAATTAACTATTAGTGCGTTGTTAGGGTTAAAATTAGTTATTTGTACATAAGCTAATGTGTTGTTAGTATTGCGTTCTTGGATCTAAGGTTTTTTTTCTAATTATTTATTGAATCTGAGATTTTTCTAGTCTTTTTCGCGTGAGTTTTCTGATTTTTTGCGTAGATTTTCTAGGTTTCTTAATGAATCTTGCAATTTTATTCAGAAAATTGCAAGACGCTGTGGTATCAAAATTAGATACCTTACGTATGAAAATTAGATACCATACACATAACTTTTTTTCAACGGAATCCACGTGTCACCCACGCTACAGTACGCGCGTGGAGTTGTTGGATGCATACTGTAGCGCAGTTTTTACCTTTTTCGTTAAGGTCTTAATGGTAAATGACTACTCATCCCCCTCTTTTTCTTATTAGAAGTTGGCCGTTCCTGCAATTAAACATAAAAAGGGACATTTTGCTACAAGAATGGCCTAAATGGACCATTCTTGTAGTTCTCCCTATTATAATTTTGATGGATTCCATGTGTCACCTGTTAGAGATTTGTTCATAAATGTAGTGTAATGTATGCATATAAAAAATATAATGAAGCATAATTTACTAGGACAGAAAATTACTAACCCTAAAAATATGTTATTAGGTGTTTTAATTAGGTTAATAGAAAATCAAAATTTTAATTGTAATAATTTAATGGATTTATTATTATTAATAATGGTGAACATTAGAATTTGATTTAAACTTAGAGGAACCTGAATGAGCATATTTAGACCTAATCGGAAGTTGTGAAGTATTGACTAACAAGTTTTAGGTAAATAATAATACCAAATATTGTGGATTTAGTAACATATCTAAACTAAAAGCTATGACCTCAACTATTGCACTATAGTAAAGTATTTGGGTACCTTGTCTCCAACCCTCGTAGCTCCTTGAAGGAGGGTACATACTCTTATCACTAGCTATAAATATGGTTTTCTCAAAGGATTGCTTGAGAATTTTTTAAGTATGAGTCACAAACTTAGCACAAATTTTAGGGTAAAATAGTAATACACATTTAACTCTATTTTGTAATATCTTTCTAAAGAGTTACTATTACTCGAAGTAGAGGTTAAAGAACTACGATAATTAGTTTTACTAGGCATTAATACAAAATTAGTGGAGTACCTGGTAGTAATCGAAAATTAGGTATCTAACTGAATCAGATTATTATTCTGCCTAACTCTAAAATTTTCAAGTTCCCTAAGGAAGATTGTAAGTGTGAAAATTAGGATACTGTTGCATATGATTGAATATTTGTTTTTGAGTTTTTATTTCATATGCTAAATTTAGAATGTGCATTTTTATTGCATTATTTAAAGCCAATTCACTTTATCAATATGTCATTCAACCCTCATATTTTAAAATAAGTTAGAAATAATTAATCAACTTCACACTAACTTTGGTAATTCTCCAAACCATAAAGGAAGAATGTTCATTGTTACTGAATCAATGTTCTCTAGCTCTTTTCTAAAAGTTCAACTAAAAAGAGAGAGATGCATATCATTTCTGGAATAAGAATTAGTTTGTCACTACATATTAGGGTATATGCCAAATGTGTTAAAATAGCATCCATTCTTTTAATTCCACGACAATTGATATTATACTCTATCTTCAAAACATTGTTTGAATCTTAGGTCATTGATTAATGTGAGAATGTCATTCAGAATTCCATTGAAGATCACATGGTTGTTAAACTCTCGATTTAGATTGTACGATCGTTACGGTCCTATCTAACCCTCATGATCTTATTCATAGGTAGAATCTTAAACTAGGAGGATCTTACGATCCTATTATATTTTTTTGTCTTTGATTGGTAAGATCTTACGATCCTACTACGATCTTCGATCTCACTAACCATAATTTTGTAAGGTATTCATTAGAAAACAATATAAAGTTTATGTAATCTGTTCAATTTTTAAGTTGTTATTTATTTATTTAAATTGCACTTAGTAAAATAGTAAAATTTACCGTTGATTAATTAACTACATTCAAGAATTTTAATATATAGTTTGGTAAATTATATTTTTCATAATATTACTAGTATATAGTAAGATTTTATGATATACGATTCGATCTTATGATCTGACTCGCGAGACCTCTTCACTATCTTATGTTGGATCACGATTCTAACAATCTTAGAGTCCACACATATAAATTCAATCCTTGTTCTTGTTAGTGAGATGAAGTTTTTGGAAGCTGAGATCGACAAGGAAACATAGGTTGATACGGTTTTCATGAAGCCTAGTTGGAGCGATTTAATAAAAATTAATCTATGGCATGTAAACAAATAGTGAGTTTTATTAAATTGATGACATAACCTAGAAACTTTAGGGGTATTTTCACATGACCAACCAACATAAACATTTTCCAAAACACCTATTCTATTGAGCTTAAGTTTAATACCAAGGAAACAAAGATGTAGAAAGAGTGAAACAACAACAACGTGTGTAAAGTAGCGACAAACATAGTGTTGCCAACAGTGAAGAAGAAAACTTTTCTTTGTATTCAATTAATCACAAATTACATCAAGTATATAATTAACCTTAATACAAGTATATATAGACATTATAGACTTAATAATCACGCTAACTAGACTACCTAACTAACTAAAAATAGTTAGGGTGGTTTGTCGACGTTGCATGGTAGTTTGCAGGATTGTCCTATGTGTACTCTCTCAATTGCACACTCAGCATGTGATGATGACGTTGCATGGCAGTTTGTAGGATTGTCCTTTGTGAGAACATCAGCGGTCTGATCTTGAGTAAGTACAAACCTGACTTCCAATGTTTTGTTAAGAACCATGTCTCGAATGAAATGAACATCTATTTCAAGATGTTTAGTGTGAGCATGCAATACAGGGTTGGCAGCCAAAGAGGAAGCACTCATATTGCTGCACCAAACAATAGGAACAATGGAGGGAGAAACATGTAATTCAGTGAGTAATGATTGAATCCAGGTGATTTCAGCTACAGTTTTGGCAAAAGCACGATATTCACTTTTTGTACTAGAGCGAGCCACAACGTGTTGCTTTTTCGATCATCCATATTTGATGCCCAATCTGCATCAGAGTAGGCTTCTATAGTAAAAGTAGAAGCTAGTTTGATCAGTAAACCATCATATATTGTTCCTTTCAAATAATGAAGAATGTGTTAACATGCTTGCCAATGTGTGATTGTGGGCTTCTGAATAAATTGAGAAAGCTTATTGACATGATAAGCAATATTTTGTCTAGTTAAGACAAGATATTAAAGCCCACATAAAATAATTCTGTAAAAGGACACATTTGAAAATGCATCTAAAGAATCATTATAAAGCTTCACAGAAGTTGTAGAAGGTGTGGGACAAGACTTTGCACTCCTCATATTAGCCCTTTTTAGTAGCTCAGTAACATATCATGCCTGTGTGAGATGAAAACCAGATGAATTCCTTACGACTTCCATGCCAAGAAAATGATGGATGTTGCCTAAATTCTTTAAAGCACATTTGGTGTTAAGATCATGGATAAGATGTACAATTTTCTCTAGATTGTTACCTGTCACGAGTTTATCATCAACATACACAAGCAAAATGATTAGAACTTCTTTACATTTGTAAACAAATAAGGAAGTATCTAAAATAGTGTTCCTGAATCCCCACTATACTAAAGTTGCCTTCAACCTATCATACCACGCACGAGGCGCATGTTTAAGACCATATAATTCCTTCTTTAGCTTACACACATGAGTAGGATGATTGGTGCTGAGATAACCCTCTGGTTGTACCATATACACAAGCTCTTCAAGTCTACCATTGAGGAAGGCATTATTCATGTCTAGTTGGCTCACTGTCCAGTTAAAAGTTGTTGTTAAAACCAATATAACTCTGATGGTAGTTGGCTTTACAACTGTGAAAAAGTCTCTATATATTACAAGCGAGGGGTTTGATGAAAACCCTTGGCTACTAAATGAGCTTTTTGTCTTTGTATTGTACCATCAGCATGATATTTTAGCTTGAAAGTCCATTTATTACCCACTAAATTCATTGAATTGCAGTAAGGAACAAGCTCCCAAGTATTATTGTCTATCAATGCCTTATACTCTAAATCCATGGCTTGTTTCCACTTAGGATTAGTAATAGCTTGAGAAATTGAGGTAGGTTTAGAAGAAACTTTAGAGTTTTGCTGTTTTGGACACACAGATAGAAAAATCTTGGGTTTTGAAGACCCAGTTTTTTATCTAATGATCATGCTATGTCTATTATTTTGAGGAATAGAGATACAATTTCTAGGTAACAGAGGTATAAACAAAGGTTCTATGTGGGACTCAAGGGATTCATTTGGTGAATCTATTTTGTAGAAAGGAACCTGAACTAAAGGGACAGTGTTATCTGTGTCACTGGATTGAGGGACAATCAAATTAAAATTATGAGTAGGGAGTGAAGAATTACCTGAAGAAACTTTATGCTCAAATGTTGCTAGCAAATGAGTGTTGAGCTGACTTACTGAATGAATTGAAGTAACTGTCTCAATAAGATCACTTGCACAGAACTGAAAGCTAGCTCCATGGTTTGGTGAAATAATGTTGTAACTGGTTTTGGTATTGGGGAATCTATGAGCAAAAGGAAAGAGAAGCTCATGAAAAATAACATTTATAGCAATGTATATACTGCCTGATGGATGAAGGTAGAGATAGCCTTTTTGAGATGAGGAGTAACAAAGAAACACACAAAGCTCACTCCTTAATTGCAATTTATGACTGTTATATGGTCGTAAGTATGGATAACATGCACATCCAAAGGGATTGAGAAAATGATAATTAGGTATCTTATGATAGAGAACTTGATAGGGTAAAGAGCCATTTAGAATAGGAGTGTGAAGTCTATTGATTAAGTACACTACTGTGTGAAATGCATTCCACAAAAAACTAGTAGGCATAGAAGCTTGGCTAAGCAAGGTTAAACCTTTCTCAACAATGTGTCTATGTTTACATTCCAGCCTTCCATTTTGGTTATGAGTTATGTGGATATGAATGTCTAAATTTAATGCCTTGTGAGATCAAAAAACAATAAACACTCTAAACTCCCATCCTCAATCGAATTGTAGAATTTTTAAGGTAGTTGAAAATTGATTGCAGCAAGCTTTTTGAACTGAACAAACACTTTAAAGGAGTTAGATTTGATTTTAAGAGGGAAGATCCATGTATACCTACTAAAATTATCCAAGAATATGATATAGTACTTGTATCCTTCCTTTGAATTTATAGGGGAAGGTCCCCATAAATCAGTATGAACTAATTGGAGTGGGGCAGTAGAATGGGACTGAGACAAGTTGTGATGTTGAATATGACTTTTGCCTTTAGGACATGTGGTGTAGGGTGAGCAAATTTTCTCTGAAACATGTATATTATTTTGTTTAAGAACTTGAGAAACAACATTGGGTATTGGATGACCAAGCTTCATGTGCCCAAGATCAAAAGATGTGGTTGGAAATGCATTTTTATTATAGAACTTATTACAAGTTGTAGTGCTTACAAGGGACTTACAACAATGTTTTGAACATATTTACATTGCTTATAATTGATAGAATTCAAACTGAAACATGATGAGTTTCCTACTGTATTATAAAATGCAGAAGGTAAAGAGTGAGAATGGCTTACATCAAATTAAGAATCAGAAGAAGGTTGCTTAATAGCATGAAAAGGAATGGGTGAGTTTTTTGGTTGATTAGCATCAGTGATCTTACAAGTCAAGGCAGCAACTCTATTCTGCCTAGGAAGCAACAAATCATACAATCCTTTCCTAAGCCTCCCTCTAAGAAGATTTTTCTTGGTGGCTTCATCCCTCATAAGACAGAAATTTGAATGAAATTCAGTAAACAACTCATTATCTTTTGTTAATTGAGAAACACTTACTAAGTTCTTTTTGAATTATGGGACCCTCATCATGGATTTAAGTTTCAGAATTAAGGATTTTTGAGGAATTAGAAGAAAGGAATGATCAATGTGAGTAATCTGAAGTGTTTTACCATCCCTACCATGAGTGTCTCCTTACCAATATAATCTTATGCAATGTGGAAGTTGTTGAGGTCTGATGTAATGTGATTTGTTGCACCGATGTCCACATACCATGCTAGATCAGTACTCATTTCAGATGTAGCAACCATGGCAGATGGATAAAAATTGCCATTTTGTCCACCTTGAAAGTGAGGAACCTGACTTGGAGAGGGTGAGAATTGAGATCCTTGATTTGGATTGAAGCTTTGATTATAAGCTTTTTCAAACCTGTAATAGCAAGTTAAAGCACCATGGCCTAGTCTACCACATACTTGACACTGTAATATGTTTCCATTTCGACCTCCTCTGCCTCTCCTTCCTCCATTGAAGTTTCCACGAGAGGAAATTCGATTAAATCCTCTACCATTTCCTCTTCCAAAAAAATTGTTTCCCTAGACCTTCTTTCCTGGTGTACTGCCTGGTGCACGAGAGGAGTTTTGATAGAGTATGCGAGTCATCATCACATGCTGACTATGCAACTGAGAGACACGTAGGACAATCCTGCAGACTGTCATGCAACTGAGAGACACATAGGACAATCCTGCAGACTGTCATGTAGCATTGGCTGACATTTGATTCTTTACTAATTGCTCAATTTCTGTATTCATTCTCTCAAGTCTACATTCATAACTCATTAACAATGCTTGAACTTCTTCTACAGTGAGATCTTCAGATTTTGTCGTGGCATTAACAACTACTAAATCGAACTCTGATCTAAGTCCATTAAGAATGTGAAGCAATAAATCTTGCCCACTTAGTGAATGACCTATAGTAGATAAATAGTCTGCTACATTCCTCATCTTAGCACAAAAATCTGTAATACATTGATTACCTATCTTCATAGTTTGAAGTAAATTCTTTAATTAAAGCATCATTGCCTTTGATTGATTGGAGTAGTTTCTCTCCAAAGCAAGCCACAGATATTTCGAGTGACTATATTGAAGCACAGTTCCCAGCACTCTCTTGGTCATGGAAGACCTTAACCAACACAACAACAATTGATCACTCCTAAACCAAGCAATATATTTTGGATCCATACTACCATCAGTTAAATTTTGCTATGGTTTTGGTGAATTACTAAACAAGAAATCTTCCAATCCATGTCCTATCACTGCAGGGATTATTTGATGTAATTGTCTCTATCTAGTTTGACGAGTAAAGATGAATTCAAAGAAGAATTCATTGATTTTGATAATACATTGTTTTCCTGTGAGCTACTCTAAGTAGTGGTACTTGAAGAATTAGCCATTGATGGAGAATCACTGCATGCACCTCTAATACCAAGTGAAACAACAACAACGCGTAGAATAGGGGAAAACTGAGTGTCGCCAACAGTGAAGAAGGAAACTTTGCTTTGTATTCAATTAATCACAAATTACATCAAGTATATAATTAACCTTAATACAAGTATATATAGACATTACAGACTTAACAATACGCGTTAACTAGACTACTTAACTAACTGAAAATAGTTAGGTTGGTTTGTAGATGTCGCATGGTAGTCTGCAAGATTGTTCTATGTGTACTCTCTTAGTTGCACAGTTAGCATGTGATGATGACTCACATACTCTATCAGAAAGTCATTCACAAAATGGAAACCTAAAAAGGAAAGATGGGAGAAAATACAACTGGAAGATGCTTACACTATGATAAGATTGGACAACAGAAGGCCAAACATGATGTATTCCGGGCCAAGAAGAACAAATAATGTAATACATTAAGTCATGCTTAATGATTAATTCTACTAGCTCCTTGAGTTTAGAATCTATAACCACTAATCGCGCCTGTAAATTCTTCCTGAGGTTCAAGGAAATCATAAGGCTTTATAGGTGAGGGTTGCATATTATTTTTAGAACTAAGGCACATATCACAATAACTTCATTTGGAAAATGAAATTCTTCACTTTTATGTTTTTTAGGAATCTATCTTTATTTACCAAATAATAGATTTAGTTTAATATTATTATTTTTCTTTCATTAGCAATGTTAGAGTTAATTTATTTTAGTAAGTTAATTGATAGTTATTCCATAAATCATTATTTTTGCATGACTTAAAGTTAAATAATAGTAGGGAGAGTACACCAAAAAGAAAAGCTTCTCAAACTCAACTAAATATATCTATGATATTTATATCTAGACCATATTAATCTAAGTAGGATCCAAAGACTAAAAAGAGATAGACTTCTTAGCCTAGAACCTTTACAAAGCCTATCAATCATGATAAGAAGGTAACATGACCAAAATCACTCTAAAAGTCGAAAGGACAAAGCCCCTTAATCACTAAAGTTAGTGCATAGTACTTTATGGACTGTTGAAAGTCCAAGTAAGGAATGACTATCAATATTTTTTCACTGTCAATTATTGAAGAGATATAACTTATATCTAATACATATATGAAAACTTTGAGGAATTCGAATTATATAGACTAGAAGTTGAAAATGCATTAGACAAATAGATTAGTCTTTTCAATATAGTCAAGGAGATATAGAAGTCCCAGCAACCTTTACAGTCTACTTAGTAAGGAATGAGATTACATTCTAGTTGATAAAACTTGAGTTATCTTAGTGATGTAGCTAAAATGAAAAGATCAATAGTTCTTTTAAACATAGTGAGGACGATGTGAATTATTTAAATCTTCATATTTCATTTAGGTATAAGCGTTGGAAAAATATTTATACCTCTTGAACCTAGTATAATCTAATACAATATCTAGGACACAACTAGAATTACAAAATTTTCATAAACCTAGTGTATGTGGAGGTCTATCACACTTGCTTGGAATAATACTGTCAAGCTAGATCTTGGATAGAAGGTATGCTTGTTTGAAGGCTATGCAAAAGGAATGAAGGAATATTTGTTTTATAATATTGAGAATAAGGAAGTAATTGTTAATACAAAAGCTATATTCTTGAAATATAACTATATTTAAAGTTTTTAATAAAAGAGAAACATACTTATAGAAAAATTTTACAATGAAAAGTATAGCATGCAAAAGCAAACATTTATGCAGCGGAGTCCAGTAGTTAGTGGTTCCTAATTTGTTCAGAAAACCAAAATGAATTACTTATTAGCATTACACGACCACGTGTAGTGGGAAAATATTTCACACACATGAGACATGCATATTCTTGGGAGAATCGTAATATATTCTCCTTCACATCCTAGTAACTATAAAGAAAGATGTTCAATGATGCATACACATTCATTGGCATAAATCGTGAAACTGTTGAAATTCTAAGGATTGATGTCGTACGAGACAATAGTTCTAGAATGCATGCATATCCTAAACTGTAGAGATAAATAAGATTCTACAAATGTTCACAAACTATAGAATCTCTTTATGCGCGCTATATGACACACTAGAGAAGATATATATTTAACAGTTAGCTTGGTCAGTAATTAATTAGCATTTCAATTCAAGTAGAGAACACTTGATAATACTTAAGTATATACTCAAGTATCTTAGTCGAATGAGGGATTATATGATTGTCTATTGAAGTGAGGATCCCATACCTTTTGGGTATACCTGCTCATTGGTGTGCCTCAAAATATGTTTATCGTCAGAGGTAATGTCAGGTATCGACATATTGATAGGCTCCTTATCAGATCTGAATCTGTGAGTAATAGAGTAATTGCACATTCCAATGGGTCTCAAAACCACATAATACGTAAGCAATATAAATTTCTTATAATTACATGTACACATTTTTAGTACAAGGTCCATAAGTATAATGTACGTAGTTTATCTGCTAAAGAGTTTGAGCTCATAGGCACAAGATATAAACTAAGAGTTCAGTATGACTTTCAAATAAAAATATTCACAGTTTAATAAAGTTGAGCACTTCACTTGAAGATTGTAACACATTGGTTTTATTATGTAGAGTGACTTATGTAGGTTAATATGGAGAGTACATAATTAATGTGCTAGTGAATTTGAAATGTATTAAATGGATTAGTTACTTTGACCTGTGATAAAGTACTATATCTCAGAAGATTAATTGATTTACTGAAATTAGTTTAATGTATGCTCTTAATCTTGAGAGGGTAATGAACTCGTGTCTAGTGAAAATTTTAGTCTAGTAAGAGTGAGACTCTATGAGTCAATATACTCGTTAACTTGAATGAATAAGGAACTTGATAGTAGGTCATATATCATCGGTAAGAAATCCTTAAACACTTCAAGATAGTAATAGTATCTCTTAATTTTATATGTGGTCATAGTGATCTAAGTACCTTGTGACTTTAATGGTAAACTAGAGTCTTGACTATATTACTTGGTATATCAAGCATAAAAAACTCAAAGATGACTAGTACAAATTCGATCATTAGTCATTTACTTCGATTATACATAATGCTTTATTATGTAGGAGCTTATGCAATGAATAACATGTCAAGAATGTAAATGAAGCAAAAAATATCCCACTCGTAATATATATAAGTTGCACATGTAGTGCGCATATCCGACGATTACACTAGGTAGGGAAGGAGCTTGTTATGTGACTTTTAAGATTTGACATTATTCTCTTTATAAAAGTCTTCTTCTTCTCTCTTGTTTTTTTTAACAAACATCGTAATGAAGTTTATTAAGAGCAGTCAGGGTGGTCTGAAACCACCAATAACAAAGAGTTTCACCTTATCTATACGAGTTGTAATATTACAAGGTATGTCAAGAATCCCTAAAGTACCACAATTCTGACTAGAACTAAACCTAGCTATAGCGTTAATAACTAAGTTCAGATTCCTACTAACCCATCTAAAAATGCACAACTCAAAATTACAAGTAAATCTCTAATATCAGCAACAAGGTTGACAAATCTCCAATTAGGGCAGAAACCAGAAGATAACCAACTAGATGCATCCTTATAATCAGTCTCGAAAATAACCAGCAAGAGAAGTAAGAAATAATCCTTCTCTAATAGCAATAAGTTCTACATTGTCAATACCAGAAGCAAAAATTTGTTTACCAACGGTACTAATAGGAACTCCATAACAGTTTCAAGCAACCACACCCACAGCAGCAATATCAAGACAATTTTTAAAAGTAGCATCACAATTTAGTTTAATCACACCTATGTCTGGAGGAAACCAAGAAGGAAGATTAAAAGAAATATTACTACTGGAAGTCATTGTACTCAACGAAGCCCAGAAAATAGAGAAAGCTAATGAAGCTTTTTGCGGAGAGACAATAGGATTGGCTGTAGAACCTTGAAAAATAACTTCATTTCTCCCCTTCCAGATGTACCAGCAAATAAAAGAGAAAAGAGACAAGGCTTTTTTGTTACTGTCAGGGTGATTTTTTTATATCACTGATCCTACGCAAAATCCAGGAACCAATAAATTGTTGCTGAATTAAGGAACAATTTAATTGCAGTGATGAACTCCTCCAAATTATCGAACTCCACTCACGACAAAAAATAATAATGTGTTCAAGAGACTCTAACTCATTTTTACAAATAGGGCAACTTGCATCAGATATAAGACCTCTACTATATAGATTTTGTCTAGAAGGTAAAAAAATTATTGACTATTCTCTACATGAAATATTTTATTTTAGAAGGAAGAGAAATGTTCCATAAACAAATCCACCGTTTAGAAGAGAAGCCATATGATGAAGAAGAAAAACCATTAACTTGATACCTGTCAGCAATAATAGCGTGGTATCCAGTCTTCAAAGAGAAAAAGCCATTTGTAGAGAAAGGCCAAATGAAGTTATCATCTCGATAAAGAGAAATGTGTAAGGCTAATATCTCCTTTCCAATCCATGGAGGAAAGATATTCTGAATCATCTGTCTGATCCAGAAACCAGACTGATTAATTAACTCAGAAACCTTAACCAGGTTATTGACTCTGAAATCCTCAAGATTAAAATTGGGTTTCTGCCAATTATATTCCCAAATATGTACGGATTGACCATTACCAATATCCAAAGCCCTTTCTTATTGGATAATATTGTTTATCTTTACTACTTTTCTGGTATTTAAGGGTATTTTTATTTTTTTAACTTTCTTTTCCATGTGTATAAATACCCTATGTACTATCTAAATTTTATTGATCAATATCTCTTTTAGCTTTCTAGTTCGTATCAAAACCTAGCCCTAACCCTAACCCTAATCTACCACCCATTACTGCCACAGCCACCAGACAGCGCTGACCACTGCCACTCGCGCCAGCCGCCTCCACCCGCTGCCGCCCAGTCGCCGACCACGGGCGCCGCCACCTCTGGCTGTCGGAGCTCTTTTTTTTACTGTTTTCAGCTTTTTTTTCAAAGTGGTTGGGTTTTCCTAGGCCGTGTACTGACCAGACCTAGGTTTTTCTATAATTTTTGGATTACTGTGGCTTAGACCACATTTTGGTCACTCGTTTGGTGACTTTTTCATGATATAGACGGTCGTGTTCAATCTTTCTTCATCTCTCCATCATATTTTCTTGGTAATTTGTATTGCTTTCTTGGATTCATGATGTCTGAATCTTCAAATACTGCTGTTACGGCTGTTGCTAAGCCAGATCTGACTTATCCTATGTCTGGTGGAAGAGTTACTAGTGTTCTTTTAAATGGACGAAATTTTACTACTTGGTCTCGATCGTTGAAGTTATTTCTTGGTGGACGGGGAAAGAGTTTTTGGCTTCAAGGACGTGTTCCTCGCCCTAAAGATGACGATGCAAAGGAAGCAGAATGGGATGTTGATAACTGTTTGATATTGGGATGGATATTTGGATCTATAGAGTCTTCGGTCTATAATATGTTTATGTATAATGAGACAGTTGTCGATTTGTGAAATACTTTGACTGCCATATATGCCCATTCAAGGAATGAGGCTCGATATTTTGAGTTGTATCAGGAGATTGCTAGTGCCAATCAGAAGAAACTTGGATGGAATGTTGCTCAATTTTTTGGATATTTACGTGTACGGTGGGATGAGATGGCTCAATATGAACCAGTCAGTGACTTTGGGACAATGGCTCATGTAGCAGTCAAGAGGTTAGATCGTCATCACACATATGCATTTCTGATGGGGCTTAAGCCTGAATTTGAGTCACTTCGTAACCAAATCCGTAATTCCTCTCCTGTACCATCCTTGCTTGAGACCTTTGCCATGGTTGTTGGAGATGAGCGTCGACGTCTTATCTCGGTCCCGACTCTCATCCCTGCCACTGCTAGTAATAATGATCAGAAGGCCTTTGGTGCTCGTGGTTTCTCTAGTTCTCGTCCTCCACCTAGGAGGAAATTTTGTCATTATTGTGGGAACAATGGTCATATCAAGGATACTTATTGGAAACTTCAACCCGAGTTGTGCGCTCAATTTTTGAAGAAGATTAATATACCCACTAGATCGGCAACGATAGCTAATATTTCTATAGCCACCAGTAATTTGGCCAAGTCATCTGTCCTCTCTCAAGTAGCAACTTTACAGGCTCCGGTGTCTCATCTTATTTCTCAGCAGATTCCTACTATAACTATTGCTCTTGTCTCTGATCCTTATACCTCCACTGCCTCAGGTATTCCCACTGCACTTTATATTCGTACTGAGTCACCTACATGGATTTTGGATTCGGGGGCAAATGATCATATGACTGGTGAGTTTTTAGTTTTTTCTACACCTTTGGAACCTGTTAAAGGTTCGGCACAATTATCTGATGGTTCTCAGACTGTTGTGAGCGATAGAGGGACTATACAATTGTCTCCTGAAATTACTCTTACCTCTGTTTTTCATTTTCCTCTGTTTTTCATTTGCCTAAATTTACTATAAACCTTTTATATGTTAGTCTCCTAGCCAAAGCTCTAGATTGTGCTGTCATTTTTTTGGCTGATCGTTATTTTTGTAGGATCGTCGTACGAAGAGGATTTTTGGTAGGGGGTATGAGCAGGATGGACTATACTACTTTGGCGATCCACCTCCCCGTCAACCACCAGATCCTATTATTCGAGTTGCATCTTCTATTATTTTTTATTTTCCTGTTTCCTTTTCTTTTAGAGACTTACATTTGTGGCACGCTCGTTTGAGACATGTCAATTTTCAATATATTTGTTCGTTATTTCCTTTGCTGATTAATGCATGTAAACACTTTCAGTTTAAATGTGAAATTTACAAGTTTTCGAAACATTGTCATAAGCCTTATATTGGGGTCCATCTCCTGTTACTGCTGTGTCTGGACACCAATATTATGTCACATTTATTGATGAATTTTCTAGATGTACATGGGTTTATTTTCTTAGGAAAAAATATGATGTCTCACATGTGCTTAAATAATTTCTTACTATGATCAAAACCTAGTATCAAACTGTTGTTTGATCGATTCGTTCTGATAATGGGGGGAGTATATTTCGGGTGATCTTATCTCTCATCTTTCTAGTCTTAGGATTCTTCAGCAGCTTACATGTCCATATACTCATGAACTAAATGGCGTAGTTGAGCGTAAGAATCGCCACCTTATGGGCATTTTTCGTTGCCTTATGAAGGGAATGTCGGTTCCTCAAATTTTTTAGGACATGTCTGTTCTCACAGCAACATATTTGATTAATAGAGTTCCTAGTCGAATCTTGGGCTGGAAAACTCCTTTAGTTCTTCTTCATGAGTAAAATCCTTTTTCCCTATTATTCCTCATATCTTTGGTTGTGTTTGCGTTGTTCAAAATACGAGTCCTACTCAAACAAAGTTAGACGATAGATCTATTCGTTGTGCATTTATGGGATACTCATCTCAGTCCAAAGGGTATCAATGTTACGATCCCTCATCTAGACGGTTTATTTCTTCTTTGGATGTTACTTTTTGGAAGAATACCCCATTCTTTTCTGGTTCCATTAGTGTTAGGACTGGGGTCCTATCTGTTGAAGATCTTCCTCGTCCTATCCCTATTCTTAACCCCCCTGATATAGATGCTCCCGTTTTTTCTCCTACTTCTTTACCTCCCATTGCAGGTCCTCCTACCAAGGTGTATAGTCATCACTCTCATCTCCCTATGCTGAACTCCTCCACGAATGAAGGTACTAATCATCCCCCCTCTCGATGATATCCTTTGCAGGATCGTCGCCCCCCTAATCGCCTCACTTTATCATGTTCTACTGACCACCCTATTGAGAATCATACTTTGTATAGTGCTCTGTTCAGTTCCTTTCAGGAACTTGTCATTCACATTGATTCTACTGTGATTCCACGATATGTTGGGGAAGCAACACGAGACCCACAGTGGGTGGCCGCTATGCAAGATGAGATGAAAGCCTTGCAAGATAATCAAACTTGGGAGTTAGTTGCTTTGCCTCAGGGGGAGAAACTGTTGGATGTCGTTGGGTATTCAATCTTAAATATAATGCGGATGGAACTGTTAATCGGTACAATGCACGTCTAGTCGCCAAAGGTTTTACTCAGATTCTCAGCAAGGATCTCAATGCAACCTTTGCTCCTGTTGCAAAACTCACTAATGTTCGTCTTATTATCTCTTTGGCTGCTTCTCACTCCTGGCCCTTGCATCAGATGGATGTCAAGAACGCCTTCTTGAATGGTGATTTGGATGAGATTATTTATAGGGATCCGCCTCCGGGTTTTCAGGCGGGGAATATTCAGGGAAAGTATAGCGTCTCCGAAAATCCTTGTATGGGTTGAAACAGTCTCCGCAGGCTTGGTTTGCTCGGTTTAGCGAAGTGGTGCTTGAGTTGGGATTTCTTATATGTCATTCTGATCATACATGTTTTATCAGACGGAATTCATTAGGGCAATGTGTCATCCTCTCTGTGTATGTGGATGATATCATCTTGACTGGTGATGACAGTATTGGCATTACTAAGGTCAAGAAAGATCTTAGTTCAGCTTTTGATATCAAAGATTTGGGGTGGCTAAAGTATTTTTTGGGTATTGAGGTTAATCGTTCCGAGATAGGTATCTCTCTCTCGCAGCGGAAGTATGTTCTTGACTGCTTGGTGACACTGGGATGTTGGGATGTAGACCTGTATCTACACCTATGGATCCAAATGTCAAACTTTCAGCTGAATTAGGTGAACTATTAGCAAATCTGAGTATGTATCAGAGATTGGTTGGAAGACTTATTTATCTAACTAACATACGTCCCGATCTGACTTTTTCTGTTAGCCTTGTGAGCCAGTTTATGCATGCTCCCCGTACTTCACATTTGGATACATTTTGAGATACTTGAAGTCCTGTCCGGGCCTTGGTCTTTTCTATTCCTCTAAAAACACATTTGATGTGTCTTGCTTTACTGATGATGACTATGCTGGGTCAAAGACAGATAAGAGATCTATATCTGGTATTTGTACTTTTTATGGTAATCATCTTCTCTCCTGAAAAAACAAGAAGCAGTCTGTGGTTTCTCGGTCATCTGCTGAGGCAGAATACATGGCAATGACTCAAGGGATGTGTGAGGTTCTTTGGCTTCATTCTATTCTAGGGGAACTCGGTTTCTTGCCCTGTTTACCTTCCACATTGTACTGTGACAATAATTCGACCTTAATTTTAGCTTCAGATTCTGTTCTTCATGAAAGAACCAAGCATATCGAGGTTGATATTCACTTCATTCGAGAGGAAGATCGGTCTGGAGCTATCTCTACAAAGTTTGTTCCTTGATCTGAGCAAACTTCTGGAGCTATCTCATGTTTCTATAATGAATTCGATCCCCTAATTGGATCGATGGAAAACTCCCACCAAAAGATCATTTGGATTTAAGAAAGGGTCGCTTGGATTTATCCATGGTTTGTTTATTCCTTATCCTGAAAATCCTATTTTGATCAGATCAAAATTGATTTAGAATTAAGAAATATGATTTTGTTTGTTTGTATTTAAATAAAAAATATGTCTAACATATGTCATTTGTCATCTTTCTTAGAAGGATGATACACAGACGGTCGGTTGAATCTATTTCTTTATCTCCCCATGAATGCTATGTTTGTAACGAAGAGGACATAATTTTCTCAATTCCAATCAACTAGGTGTGTTGTGTCAATTCTTTTGAGTAATATATTTGGAAATCTCCATTGATTCTTTATTAACACCGTTTCGAACAGAACTAATACGTTCCAAAATAATCGTTACTCAGGCATATTTACCTTTGATTGTGAACCTCCTTTGGATTTTTTATTCACACAACTATTCTATTTTCAGATCCAAAATGAAGAAAAGAAGAAGGCTCGAGTTAGGAATAACCAATTCATGGGACGGTTGGAGTATCACAAGAGGGACTATAATGAATCCGACTATTTGGAATTACGAAGGTGTGGCCGGAGCATATATTGTGTTTTATGGCTTGTGTTTCTTTGCACCTATCTGGCTTTGGGTGTATTGGGATCTAGAAATAATATGAACCTACAGTTAAACCCTCTTTAGAATTGCCAAAGATTTTTAGAATTCATTTATTTCTCTTAGGGATGTCTTGCTTTGGTTTTGGCACATTTCATGTAACAAGATTGTATGGTCCTGGAATATGGGTGTCCGATCCTTATGGATTAACCAGAAGGGTACAATCTGTAAATCTAGCGTGGGGTGTGGAAGGATTTGACCCCTTTATTATGGGAATAATAGCCTCTCATCATATTGCAGTAGGTACATTGGGCATATTAGCAGGCCTATTGCATCTTAGTGTCCATCCTCCCCAAGTCTATACAAAGGATTACGTATGGAAAATATTGAAACCATCTTTTCAAGTAGTATCGCTACTGTCTTTTTTGCAACTTTTGTTGTTGTTGGAACTAGGTGGTATGGTTCAACAACTATCCTGAATAAATTATTTGGTCCCAATCGTTAACAATGTGATAAGGGATACTTCCAGCAATAAAAATATCGAAGAGTTGGTGCTGGGCGAGCCGAAAATCAAAGTTTATTAGAAGCTTTTTATGAAATTCCTGAAAATTAGCTTTTATGATTACATCGACAAAAACCCCATAAAAGATGGATTATTTAGAGCAGATTCCATGGACAATGAGGATGGAATAGCTGCTGGGTTGTTAGGACACCCTATTTTTAGAGATAAAGAAGGGTGTGAACTTTTTGTACGGCGAAGGGCAGAATCATAATACAGAGACATAATTGTTAGAGCTGATGTTCCTTTTCGAAGGGTAGAATCGAAGTATAGCGTTGCACAAGTAGGTGTAACTGTAGAGTTCTATGGTGGTGAACTCAATGGAGTCGGTTATAGTGATCCTCTTACTATGAAAAAAATGCTAGTTATGCTCCATAAGGTGAAATTTTTTAATTTGATCGTGCTACTTTGAAATCTGATGGTGTTCTCATAGCAGTCCTAACGGTTGGTTTACTTTTGGGCATGCTTTGTCTGCTTTTCTCTTCTTGTTCAGATACATTTGGCATGGTGCTAGAACCTTGCTCAGAAATGTCTTTGTTGGTTCACCGTCGGCTGATTATTTATTCCATAAGGGCTTAATCGATCTAATTGTACCAAGTAATCCCTTAAAAGGTGTTTTGAGTGAGTTATTTGAGATCTACTTTTTCTTTCCTTTGAATCGAAATTCAATCAAGTAGAACCTTAATAAATAATTTTTTGTATTTCTAACGAACAAGTAGTTATTTACTTTATAGGAATCAAAATCAAAATATGAAGAATGGATTTGATTTTCTTTGATTACAATAAAATATTTTGTTACCGATTTTCCTGATTAGTAAGTAGGAAACATTTATCCAACAAAATAAAAGAGTGAATTCTGTCTTATGTGAAACTAGGCATGGGGAATAAAATGAATTTCATGTTCCCTTCTTAGATATGTATATAAAATTTAACTATAGAAAATATGGGAATAGAGTCTTCATCTTTCTTTATCTCCCAAAGGTCACTATTTTGACTAAGAATCCATGTTGTTGGATCGGATTATAACAAACTTTTGGGGAATTAGTAATAAAATCTGTATGAAATTTGAATAAATTTCAATTTTAATTATATTACAAAATAATAAAAAGAATAAGAAACTCACAAAGTAGATGATCATACATATATTTTATTTAGTTCTATGTTCCTTTTCTATATATATATATATATATATATATATATAT
>QANY01011200.1:1182-14474 GCA_003255025.1 Datisca glomerata | reverse complement strand
TAATTTTTCTATATATATACTCACGTATATATACTTATAAAATTCTAGATGAATTCTAGGGAATTATAATAATTATACTCACGTAGATAGACTTAGTCTAATTATATCTAAATCTAATTATTTATGAATTACTAATTATATATGAATTCTAATAATTATATATATGAATTCTAATAATTATAAGATACATTTATAACAATTAATAATAGGTAAAATTATCAATATAACAATAAATAATAAGTACAAATATTAAGTCGATGTATCCATTCTATGACAACTCTCAACAACTTACCCTCTATTTTTGCGCCTTTAGTGGGCATAGTATTTTGAGCAATTGCAATGGCTTTCTTTATCTCTTCATGTTCAAAAAAATAAAAAATTTAAATATGATGATGCCAAATCTTGTATATATATATTCAAGACTAAGACTTGTACCATAACACATATATCTATTTACTAGAATAGAGTATAACATGTAGTTTACTCTGAGCATAAGTGATTATACATGTGTAAACGTGATATCTGAGTAAATGAATTCTAAATATTTAAAAATAGATAATAACTAATAGAATAGATCAGGATCAGGGTGAATGTTTAAGATATAAAGTCAATATATCTATATGTAGGTATCTATAGGAAATCATCTGAAGCTGATGTTATGATTTTAGATCTAAGCAATTCAATGAATTACTCCTAAAAGTTTACATCAGAATAGTGCTAGTTGATGAGACTTACTTCAGAAACAAAAAAATTAAAGTAAATTTTATTTTGGTTATTCTCCCAATTCCAATAAAATACAACTAGATCTAGTATGAGTTGACGATCAGAATATATATGGATAGAATTTTTAAGAGGATCCCGAAAGACAAGCAATTTGTATTGGGCTTTTATCTTCTTTTTTTAGGTTCAATAAGGTTTTTATTGGTTGGAACTTCCAGTTATCTTGTTGGGGATTTGATATCTTTATGGGGATTTGATATCTTTATTTCCATCTCAGCAAATCGTTTTTTTCATAGGGGATCATGATATCTTTCTATTGGATCACATGTCTCTTTGTTAGCTCCAATTTGTGGTGCATCATTTTGTGGAATGTGGGTAGCTGTTATGATCGATTCAGTAGAAAAGAATGAATAGTTTGTATTTTTGGTTTGGAATTTCATGGAAAAAATCATCGCTTTGTCCTCCAATTCCTTATGAAAGACATTTAGTCCATCATAATAAAAGTGAAAGAGGGTATTTATGCACGTCGTATCCTTTATATGGAAATCTGAGGCAGTGGTCATTCCCCTAACTCGTTCTGATAACAATTTAACCCCACAAGAAATTGAGCAAAAAGCTGTTGAATTGGCATATTTCATGTGTGTACCAATTGAAGTATTTTGAAAAATGAAATGAAAAATGAATGCTTTCTTAGTTCTTTAAAAGAGAAAAAAACAGCAATTCAAGAATACTTTTTTTTCTATACTATAGTAATAGCATAACTTGACTGAAGTTTTTTTAGAACACTCATTTGAACCAAAACAAACATATACATAACAGCCACAAAACGAAACAATTTTTGTCCAAAAAATCTATTTTTTAGCGTATGTTAATCCACTCCACCGTAACAAAACAAGTAACAAATTGGAAAAAATAGATTCATCAATCAAAACATTTCGAGAGAAAGAATTTCTCTTTTGTTTTTGAAATATTTGATATTTTGATAGAAAGTGACTTCTTTCACCGTGAAATCCAAATAATATTCAATACTTGAAGTGGTTCTTTCGTTCAGTCATTGAAAGGGGTAATTGCTTCAAATTTGAGAAATTGCTCCATTTGGAAACAAGATTTTGTTCTTCATTCGAATTTGAAGTGGTCTCTTTTTATTCTATTTTTGTATCGTTTTGAAATTCGGACTAACCACTGAATCACAAATAAAAAATAGGGAATAGATTCATAATAGGCTCAATATTATATAAATTGTGTATTTTTTTCACTTGTCGTGATTTATTATTCAATGAATGACTGGAAAATAATCCACTGATTCAATTTGAATGTTTGTTACTTTGTATATAAGTAAAAGATTCAAAATTATACTTATTTCTTCTACCCATCCAGGAGGATTCTTCCTATATTTGAGTAAAAATATTTCAGTAAATAGCATAATCATGAATAGTGAACTATACGAATGACCTACCTAATTTTATTGTAATAATTTTTAGGATCGATGATTGGACCATGCAAACTAGAAATATATTTTCTTGGATAAAGGAAGATATTACTCGATCCATTTCCGTATCGTTCATGATATAGATAATAACACATGCACCCGTTTCAAATGCATATCCCATTTTTTGCACAGCATGGTTATGAAAATTCACGAGAAGCCACCGACCGTATTGTCTGTGCCAACTGCCATTTAGCTAATAAGCCTGTGGATATCGAGGTTCCACAAGCTGTACTTCCTGATACTATATTTGAATAAGTTGTTCAAATTCGTTATGATATGCAACTGAAACAAGTTCTTGCGAATGGTAAAAAGGGAGCTTTGAATGAGGAGCTGTTCTTATTTTACCTAAGGGGTTTGAACAGCCCTTGGTTGTATTTCACCCAAGATTAAAGAAAAGATAGGCAATATGTCTTTTTAGAGCTACCATCCCGCTAAAAAAGTATTCTTGTGATAGGTCTTATTCCTGGTGAGAAATATGTGAAATCAACTACTAAGAAAGATGTTCACTTCTTAAAATATTATATATACATAGGCGGGAATAGGGGAAGGTGTATGATTTTCGGAAGGGAGTAAGAGTATTAATAATGTTTTTAATGCCACACAAGCATGGATTGTAAGCAAAATCTTACGAAAAGAAAAAAGAGGATGTGAATTATCCATAGCGGATGCATCAGATGGACGTCAAGTGGTTGATATTATCCTTCCAAGACCATAACTTAATGTTTTAGAGGGGAAATCTATCAAACTTGATCAAGCATTAATGGGTAATCCTAATGTGGGTGGATTTGGTCAGGGGGATGCAGAAATAGTACTTCAAGATTTATTACGTGTACAAGGCCTTCTGGTATTTTTTGCATCTGTGATTTTGGCAAAAATCTTTTTAGTTCTTAAAAAGAAGCAGTTTGAGAAAGTTTAATTATTTGAAATAAATTTCTAGATCAATATTGAATTTCTAGATCTGTGGATTTATCAACATCGAGTTCATAAAAAGAACAAAATTCTTGTTGGCAGTTCTATAATTATGTATGATAAAAAAATTATGAAAAACTTGTTATTATATTCTTTTTCTACCAGATTTCAGGAATTACTTGTGCCGCATTACCAGTCATAATATTTATATTGTGAAGAAGACTATTTGACATCTTCTTTCTTTATTCCAATCCAAACGGGAGCCGTGTGATTATGGCACTAGTGTCCGATGGAAATGTCACAAAATCTATCAATTTCTATTCTAATAGAATCAAATTTGATTCGATATGAAAAATAAGATAAAGATAAGTAAACGACTAATATAGAATAGAAAAAATAACTTAAGGGAACAAAGGATTCTAAAAGGAATTTTTCTGTGTCAAAATAATAATTCATTATTCTTGATACGCTTCGTCAAAGATCTCTATTCTTAGTTTTCATTTTCATGGTTTATCATAACCCTTTTTTTAGATTTATTACATAAGTAGTGAACAAAGAAAAAATAGAGGGAAATGAATTAAGCAAATAGAACTTTGTCAATAAACTTAAAAAATGGCAACTTTTATTCTATTGAAATCAATAGAGTAAAGAAGGTTCTTATATTATGGAACGGGTTTGTATGATATCTTATTGATATAATTGTATTCTTGTTTTATTGTGATTGTTTGATCCATAAGTAGGGAATCGAGTGATCTTCTCTTACTTTTTACTTTGAAAATATCGACAGATACTATAGAGAAAGAGATGTTTTGAATCAATTTTTTTGAAGAAATTAATACTTAATTTAATGAAGTGTATTTTTGAAAAACATTATCCGAAAGAAATGAAATGTAGTTTTTGGAAACATCGGAAAAGGTTATCAATTTTGTCATTTATACGAATAAAATGTTTGAATTAGTAAGAGCTCAACCAGACATACCCACTATTTTTCCCTAATTTGAGGGGGGCCCTATTGAGTTACTACGCTTTCGTGGCTACAACTTAGTTCAACCATTTATAACAGGGATGAACCAAATCTGGAATATGAACCATAAAAGAAAATACATACTAAACCAATCACAACAATACCAGTTACAGTACCTATTATCCAAAGAGGAATCCTTGCAATAGAATCAGCCATTTGTCCCTCATTTCATCAAGTGGTCATGCTAGAGACATAAACAGTCATAGATTATTATGAGATGATATCATTCCAAATAGGATAAGAGAATTCTAACTATTATTAAGTATTTTTATTTAGTATTTTCTTTTCTTCTATTAATATTAATTGAAGAAATAATTAGAAAATAAAACAAGTATAAAAATGAGTAATAATCCCCAGTAGAGACTAGTACGATTCAATTCAACATTTTATTCGTACGGGTTAGATTCTTGCATAGCTCTATAATTCAGATTTGGTTCATCGTCGGATGAACTGCATTGCTGATATTGACCCTAAAAAAGAAACAGTAGGTATAACTAGTCCGTGAACAACCAACCATCACACCGTAAAAATTTGGTCCTCCTGAAAAGATCTACTAAATTCATCGAGTTGTTCCAAAGTATCCAATGGCTAGTTATTGATGAAATTTGTTTTCAGCTCTCTATAAAGTAATTGTTTGGAATAGGACTTCCAAATACATTGTAAGTTAAACATGTACTGATGAATAACCAACCTGCAATGAATAGAGAAGGTATAGTAATGCAATGAATGACCCAATATCAAATACTAGTAATAATCAACAAAAGAACGTTCTCCTGTGCTTTCAGACTTGCCGAGCTCCATATATTCTTCTGCAGTAAAATGGGATCAATTCCCTAAAAGATGAGATTAGTAAATCAAAATTAACTGATCTTCCATCTTTGTAAGAGTATACCGAATCAGTATAGCTATCCTTCTTCAAACGCAAGAACTTGGAAATTTCTTTCTTCGTTTCTTGTTGCTTGTCGATGTAGAATTATGTACCATTCAATAGAAAATTATTGAAATTACTATATTGTAGTAGTATAGGGGTTCTCTCAATTATTGGCTTCGGGCTAGACCTCCAAGATTGAGAGAATGTGGGGTTAGTTTATAATAACGCATGAAGGAGATTCTAATATTCCTAAAAAGCAATTCAATATGTACTCTAGAAATATTCCTTTTATGTTTGCACATGTATTGTTGTTGGAATTCTTTTTTTATATTTTAAGTAATTGGTCAGTCATCCAGTAACGGTAGTACATAGTATTCGATGAAAGAAAGAGAACAATGAATAAAATAATAAAATAATCAATATTCACAATGCACACATTATTGTTCTTGCATTAGACTTAAAAGGGTCATTCTTAACCTAATTATAAACATATGTATGAAAAGAAAATATTTCATTTAGCCTCTTCATGCCTACTATAACTAGTTATTTCGGTTTTCTACTAGCAGTTTTAACTATAACCTCAGCTCTATATATCATCTGAGCAAGATATGACTTATTTGAAATTAATTTACTATACAATTCATAAAAAGAAGTATTTATGTGGTATTCTAGATATTCTAGAGTTCTTTACCTGGTCAATTTTCAATTCTTGGTCATTCACATTCATGGACAATACAGATTCATATTTAAGGATAGATATTACCTCTTCTTTTCCTCGTTCAAATAAATAGAAATGATTAAAGTTTTGCTCTTTTGCATTAGGTCTAATTTCTATTACTTTGGCTATATTATTTGTAACTTCATATTTAAAATACAGACGTGGTGATCAGTTGGACATTTGATTAATTAACATCTATTTTTTTACTGACATCCTATTTAATCCATAGAAGGTCAAATTTAGATTGTTATTCAATTATTTCAGTGTAATTTTCGACCTACCAATAAAAAGAATGGCATCACACTCTGTAGGATTTGAACCTACAACATCTGGTTTTGGAGACTCACATTCTCCCGAACTGAACTAAGAATGCTTTATATCAAAATAAATGTAACCCTAATATACCTTTCATGCATATACTATCATACATATAGAACCTAATAAAATTAAAGAAAAAATGATTCTGTATATTCAATTTGAATTGATCTCAATTGATTCTTTGTTATTGTTCAAAAGATAAATAATAGGTAGGGATGATAGGATTTGAACCCATGATATCTTGACCCAAAACAAAAGCGCTACTAAGCTGCGCTACATCCCTTTCAATTTGTCTACATTGTCATTGTAGAGAATCACTGTCTTGCTTTCCACATTTTTATTTATTTCCTCCATTCCTATACACAAATTATGATATACAGAAATTATCTTGTCATTTCTTCTTTTTTTGTCTCATATCATATAACATATAATAATAAAAAAACTTATATACGTATTAAATAAATATGAAACCTGTTGTAGAAAGATGAATATTTTTCATAGGTGGAATGTGACATTTTTATAATATAAAAAGGAATATCTACTAAATTATTATATATTTATTTCAATTTTCATTAGGGATTCCGTGTACAATATAAGCGGTTAGTTACATATATATATATTATCATTATATATTAGAAATTACAATAAAGAAGGAAGGTTTTAAATGCGAGATCTGAAAAAATATCTCTTTGTGGCACTAGTAGTATGTACTCTCTGGTTTGGGACTTTAGTACGTCTATTAATAGAGATCAATCATTTACTCCCAGATGCGTCAATACTCCCACTTTTTTCATTCTAGTTATTGACCTAGGAAGGGGTGAAAAAGATTCGATAGTTTTTCTATGGATAAAGGATCTAATTCATGAATCATTGTGACCCTGGTTTTTTTATATTGAATTACTTTAATTGCATGGATGTTTATTCTATTTTTATCATATGGTTATTCTATTTTTAGCATATGGTTATCAACAGGCATAAATCATCTCTCTAACACGTCCACAAGAAAAGACCAATAAAAAAAGGAATGAAGATAGCTGATGTGGCAGCTCGGGAGAAGAAATAAAGACAATTTATTTAACTGGATGGGTAAGATTAATTTTGTTAATTAAATCTTATCAAATATTTTATTGATCATATTTTTAGTGGAATTAGATAAACTTAGTTAGATTTTATTTGATCATTTAAAACCCTATAAATAGAGACTAATTATAACCCCAAGGGGCATTTAATAATCAAGCAATAACATCCATATTTTCGATTCTCTCTCTCTCTCTCAATTGTTTTCTTATTTTTAAATGCGAGGAATTTTTTCCTTTACATTTCATGCTTTCATTGAGACCTGAGAATCAACTTGAGATCGGAAGTGGGAAACGAGACTAATGTTGTCAATAACCCCGTTAACCAGCCCCCACGAGTGCAGGACGTGATCCAGACCATTTTGACGGGAATGAAAAACATGGAGAACCACAATAGTGAAGCATTATGTAACGCATGACAAACTATGCATGATCAGATTGGAGCCTTACAACGGGATGTTGCAGAGACAAGAGTGGGGGTAGGTCAGAAGATCGTAGTTTGAGAATAGGAGAATGACAACCTAAGAGATGTAGAACGGAGAGAATGGTTGTCAAGAAACTGAATCTGGATGCTAGTCAAAATATCCACGTGACGAAAAAGAGGTGACGCGTGAGAAAGTTCCAGCACAATTAATGACGGAATGAATAGTTGAGAAGATGCTAGAAAGGAAGATGTTGGAGATGAGGAAGTTGGGTGTCGTTGGGGTGACGGATCTGGAAACACTGAAACGATCCCTTTTATGCCTAGAGATTTTAGCAGCCCGAATGCCAACAAAATTTGTTTCTCCTGAATTCAAGTGCTACAAAGGGAAAACGGATCATGTAGACCACTCACGTCATTTCAAGCAGGTAATGACGTTATATCAGCACGCAGATGAGCTTATGTGCAAAATGTTTCCAATGAGTCTGGACGGCAACACATTGAATTCGTAACATTCCCTACCCTCATGTTCAACTGATAATTTTTCTAGAATGTCTTATGTGTTTTTGGAACAGTATTCCACCTACCAGATGGTTATGGGGGACTCCAAATATCTGTTGATGCTAGCAATAATGAAGGGTGAATCCCTACGAGATTCAACACATTGAAGTTGTATCATTCCCTACACTCACTATTTTAAAGATAAGATGATGAAAGTTGAATATTGCGACGGCTGTATGGCACATCTAGCGTTCAGACAGGGGTTGGACCCAGACTCACCTTTGTTTAAGGATATGTCCAAGAATAAACCACTTACGATGGAAGAGACTTTCCACAGAGCATAGACATATATAACCCTAGAGGAAGAAAAGAAAAGCATGTAGAAACTGACTGAACAACGAAATCCAATCCAATGTCAGAATGGGAGGAGTTCGAGAATGGGAAAGCATGGAACTGATTAAACGAAGAAAACAGACGAAAAGAGAAATGAAGTTGAAAAGATACCAAGGCCGGCTGGTTGGGTCCACCCGAGGGAGAAAGTTTACACCCCTCTAACCATCTCAGTAAACTAGATTCTAGAAACCATCTAGGAAAAACCCTGGTTAAGGAGGCCAGCTCCACTTACCAAGGAGCAAAAAAGGAGATACGAAGACAAGTTTTGATCCTACCACTGGAGTGCTGGCCATTACACCAAGGAATGTTACCAGTTGAAGGACTACACTGAAAGACTTGTGTAGCAAGGGTATCTCAAGATTTTGTTGACAGAAGAGGTCAACTCCGGAAGGACATGAACAAAGAACACCCCAAGGAGGAATAGCCACTAAGGATCGTGGATACGATCATACCTCTCAAGGAACACAAAAGCACCTCAAGGAAAGAAAGAAAGATATATTGTAAAAAACCAACTCTCTATTTGAATGACGGGCCTAAAGAAGAAAACAATGATGGTATCCCCATCATTTTTTTAAGACTACGAAAGATGTGACAGACACAATGAGGCACTAGTGATTACTATTTAGATTGGGAACTATTTATTACAAAGAGCCCTAATTGATGACAGGAGTATTGTGAATATACTCCACCGATCAACACTAAAAAATGGCGATAGATGTTCCAAAGCTCCGTAGTGTGGGACAACCATTCGTTGGTTTCAACGGAACTAAAACTACTCTGAAGGAATTCTATCATTCCATGTACATACAAATCTGTTCAATCACATCATAAATTTTCTAATGATTTCCATGCCATCACCATACAACGCAATTTTGAGAAGAATGTGGATTCACAAGATAAAGGTTGTCCAATCAACATATTATCAAACGCTGAAGTATCCATCATCATAAGGAGTATGGATGATTAAAGGAGATCAGGCCGTAGCTCATTGTTGCATAGTAACGACTCTCGATTCCTAAGGAAGAGAGATGTTCCCATTCAAAATAACGGGAAAGAGATGTCTGAGAAATAGAAATTAAATGACGATGAACGCGAGAGAAATCCAAGATATGAGGCTGCAAGTAAAACAAATCAGTTGACATTGGAAATGGAAAATTAACCGAGATAGATGCGGAATTGGTCAAAGCGGAGAAAATTGAACTCACAGAGTTCCTCAAGGAGAATGTTGAAATCTTTGCGACTATGGCTGTCGAGATGCCAGGTATCGATGTGAGATTAATTTTTCATAAATTAAATGTAGAACCTTTTGTGAAATCTGTGAAATAGAAAAATAGTCTTTTGCACCCGAAAGGAAACTAGCCATAAAGGAGGAAGTAAACAAATTGCTCGAAGATGGGTTCATCAGAGAAGTAAACTACCCGGAGTGGTTGGCAAATGTTGTCATAGTAAAGAAGAAGAAGAATAGAAAGTTGAGAATCTACGTAGACTTCATAGATTTAAATAAAAGCATGCCCGAAGGATGATTATCCATTGTCGAGAATTAATCAGATAGTGGACGCGACATCCGGACACGAACTCTTGAGCTTCATGGACACGTACTCCAATTATAACCAGGTGAAAATGTTCTAATCTAATCAGGAGAAGACATCCTTTATTACTGATATTGGAACATTTTGCTATACTATGATGTTGTTCAGTTTAAAAAATACAGGGGTAACATATCAGTGACTAGTCAATAAAGTTTTGAAAAACAGATTGGAAAGCAATGTAGGTCTATGTCGATGATATGCTCGTCAAGGCAGAGAAGAAGACGTATCTTATCCTTAATTTAAAAGAAGCGTTCTTCGACCTCTGAACGAGCAATATGAAGTTGAATATGGAAAAGAATACTTTTGGAGTTGAGGTGGGAAAATTCCTTGGACACCTGGTCAACCACTAAGGAATTGAAGTAAATCCTGATCAAATCAAGGCAATCATGGAAATCAAGTCACCATGGACAAAGAAGGAGATTCAAAGTTTAACGGGAAAATTGCCAACACTACATAAATTTCTGGCAAGATAAACTAATAAGTGCAGGCCAATTTTCACCAAATTGAAGAAAAATTGTGAGTAGCAGTGGGATGAAGAAGGCGAGGAAGCACTGCAAAAACTAAAGCAATACCTAGCCTCTCCCCCGTTGCTGACTACACCATTGCCTGGAAAATAACTCTTTCTTTACCTTGCGATTTCAGAGATGGTTGCCAGTGTGGCGTTGCTCAAGATTGAAGGAGGAAAGAAAAGGTCGGTCTATTTTGTTTGCAAAAGCCTTGTGACTGCGGAAACAAGGTACGAAAGAATGGAGAAGCTGGTGTTAGCATTAATTGTTGCCGTAAGGAAATTAAGACATTACTTCCAAGCGCATACAATCAATGTGGTGAAAGAATTCCCTTTAAGGGGCCTTCTACATTCTCCAGAGATGACTTGAAGTCTTGAAAAATAGGTGGTTGAGCTTGGAAGAAATATAATCTGTTATGTACCGCGGGCTATGATTATGGCACAAGTTCTAGCATATTTCATTTCCAAATTCATCTACGAAGACGAACAACATGATCCACAAAAAGTGGAGCCCAAAGAGGAGACCTGGACCTTATTTGTAGAAAGAGCTTCCAGTTTTCAGGGAGCAAGAGTGGGAGTCGCGGTCCAAACTCCACATGGTGAAGCCATTGAGCAGGTAATATCTTTTGGTTTCCAAGCATCCAACAACGAGGCAGAATATGAAGCGCTTTTAGCCAGGCTCCGCCTCATGAATGAATTTAAAGCAACTAACATTAATATCTTTTATGATTTGACATTAGTTACTAATCAAGTTTCAGAAAAGTATAATGCCAAAAATAGCAGAATGGCAGAGCTTTGTAATACCAAGTATAATGCCAAGGAGATGTTACAATTGTTCAAAAGTTATGAAATCACCCAGACACCAAGAATAGAAATGCTAGAGCGGATGCACTTCCTGGTTTGGATCTTCGGATACTCCCCTTCAAAAGGAATGTCTCTGTAGATTACTTAAGCGAGCCTATCATGAAAACGCCCATAGAGATGGAAGCTGAAATCATAACGGGAGATGGTGGACATGATTGGCGAGAAGATATTGTTCATTATCTTCTAAATGGGGATCTTCCAACCAACAAAATGGAAGCCTGAAAGCTTCAACAATGGAGTGTCAGGTATACTTTGATTGATGGGAAATTGTATAGAAGATTTTTTCGGGACCACATGTAAAATGTCTCTCAATAACGGAGGCAATGTACGCATTGGCAAAAGTGCATAAAAAAATTTGTGGAAATCAATCAGGCGAAAGGTCTTTGGAAAATAAGAAATTGAATGAAGGGTACTATTGGCCAAAGATACATGAGGAAGTAGTATCCTTTGTAAAAAAGAGTGAAAAATGTAAACGGTATGCTCTTGTTCTAAAGCTGGCTGCTGAAGAGTTGCATACATTGATGAGTCTGTGGCAATTCATGCAATGGGGAATTGACATATTTATCCCACTTCCAATGGATCCCACTCAGTAAATATTTTTTCTAGTCACAACCGACTAGGGTTTAGGGTTTAGGGTTTAGGGTTTTAGGGTTTAGGGTTTGGGGTTTAGGGTTTGGGGTTTAGGGTTTTGGGTTTAAGGTTTAGGGTTTAGGGTTTGGGGTTTAGGGTTTGGGGTTTCGGGTTTCGGTTTTAGGGTTTCGGGTTTGGGGTTTTGGGTTTCAGGTTTCGGGTTTCGGGTTTCGGGTTCTGGGTTCCGGGTTCCGGGTTTTGGGTTCAGGGTTAAGGGTTCAGGGTGTAGGGTTCCGGGTTCAGGGTTCAGGGTTCCGGGTTCCGGGTTCCGGGTTCAGGGTTCCGGGTTCCGGGTTCAGGGTTACGGGTTCCGGGTTCAGGGTTCAGGGTTCCGGGTTAAGGGTTCCGGGTTCAGGGTTACGGGTTCCGGGTTCCGGGTTCCGGGTTCAGGGTTCCGGGTTCCGGGTTCCAGGTTCAGGGTTCCGGGTTCCGGGTTCCGGGTTCAGGGTTCCGGGTTCAGGGTTCCGGGTTAAGGGTTAAGGGTTCAGGGTTCCGGGTTCCGGGTTCCGGGTTCCGGGTTTAGGGTTTAGGGTTCTTCAGGGTTCAGGGTTCCGGTTCAGGGTTCAAGGTTCAGGGTTCAGGGTTCACGGTTCAGGGGTCAGGGTTCATGGTTCATGGTTCAGGGTTTAGGGTTCAGGGATCACGGTTCAGGGTTCACGGTTCAGGGTTCAGGGTTCACGGTTCACGGTTCAGGGTTCACGGTTCACAGTTCAGGGGTCACGGTTTAGGGTTCACGATTCACGGTTCAGGGGTCACAGTTCAGGGTTCACGATTCACGGTTCAAGGGTCACGGTTCACGGTTCAGGGATCACGGTTCAGGAGTCACGGTTCACGGTTCAGGGGTCACGGTTCAGGGGTCATGGTTCAGGGTTCAGGGTTGCGGGTTCCATGTTCCGGGTTCAGGGTTCCGGGTTCAGGGTTCAGGGTTCAGGGTTCAGGGTTCAGGGTTCACGGTTCAGGGTTCACGGTTCACGGTTCAGGGGTCACGGTTCAGGGGTCACGGTTCAGGGTTCAGGGTTCAGGGTTCAGGGTTCAGGGTTCAGGGTTCAGGGTTCAGGGTTCAGGGTTCAGGGTTGAGGGTTCACGGTTCAGGGTTCACGGTTCACGGTTCAGGGGTCACGGTTCAAGGTTCACGGTTCACGGTTCAGGGGTCACGGTTCTGGGTTCACGGTTCACGGTTTCCGGGTTCAGGGTTCAGGGTTCAGGGTTCCGGGTTCAGGGTTCAGGGTTCAGGGTTCAGGGTTCAGGGTTCAGGGTTCAGGGT
>QANY01011189.1:0-23044 GCA_003255025.1 Datisca glomerata | reverse complement strand
GGTGTGCTTGTTATCCATGCTTGAGACCCTATATGAAAAATAAGTTCTGTCCTAAATCCAATAAGTGTGTATTTTTAGGCTATGCAAATGCTCAAAAAGGTTTTTTATGTTATGATATAACTCCCCACAAATGCTGTACTTCTAGACATGTTTATTTTGATGAACAAAATTATCCATTTTCCTCTGATACTCAACATGGACTATCATCATCTCAGCACACTGAATTTGACAATTCTACTTTCAGGGATTCTTCTTTCCTCCCTTCTATTAATTCTGTCAATTCTATTTCTGCTGATTCTACTTCTTTACATACTGCTTCTTCTGGTTCCGCTACTGGTTCTATTAATTATGGTAATATTAATTATGCTTCTGTCCATTCTGTCAATACTAATAGTGCACCAAATAATTGTTTGATTTCTGTTCCTACTGCTACCGATGTTAGATTTCTAGATAATTTATCTGTTTCTGTTAACTCTTATTATTTTCTTGAGCATTCTGATCACAATCCTCCTCTGCCTGTTTATGCTACTTTGTCTGCTTCTGTTAATTATGTTACTTCTGGGTTAGACAACATTGCATCTTCATCACATGTTTTGACTGGTTTACACAGTCCTCCGCAAAATAGCATATCTCAGTCATTTTTTATCTACAATTTTACATACACACATTCCTCCCTCAGTTGCTATATCTCATACTCCTACTTCTTTACATACTGCTCACGATTGTCCAGATATTTCTGCTGCTATTACCTGTTAATTTACCTGTTTCATCTCAACATAATTCTAATGTCTCTTCCACATCTTCATCTACTGTTGCACAGTCTATTCATCCTATACAAACCAGATCTAAATATGGTATTTCTAAGAAACATGCTTTAGCTGCTTCTAGTTCTTTGAATAACTTTGTTTATACTAATTCTAGTTTTAGTGCTGCCTCTAAACGTCTACACTGGATTAAAGCAATACAAACTGAATATGATGCACTTCAGTCTCAAAGAACTTGGACTCTTGTTCCATTGCCTCCTAACAAGAACCTAGTGGGTTGTAAATGGGTTTATAGCCTCAAGTACAACCCTGATGGCACAATTTTGAGATATAAAGCTAGATTGGTTGCCAAAGGTTTTCATCAATGGGCAGGCTTAGACTATGATGAGACTTTTAGTCATGTTATCAAATGTCCTACCATTTTGATTCTTTTTCGTTAGCTGCTACTTATAATTGTCTTATAAGGCAACTTGATGTCAAAAACATATTTTTACATGGATCTTTAGCTGAGGAGGTTTATATGTGCCAACCACAAGGGTTTGTTGATAAACAACACCCTGATTATATTTGTAGGTTACACAAATCCTGGTATGGCTTAAAACAAGCTCTAGAGCTTGGTTTGAGCGGTTTACCAGTCATCTTCTTTCTCTTGGATTTTCGGTCTCTCATGCTGATAACTCTCTTTTATTTTGTGCTTCATCTCATTCTCTTACATATGTCTTACTTTATGTTGATGGCATTATCAGTAGTGGCACACATACTACTTTTATTAACCAACTTGTTCATAAATTAAAAAATAGTTTTGAGATGACTGATCTTGGTGATCTTAAGTATATCAACACTTACTCAGTTAGCTTTTTGCTTCTACCATAGAAGCCATGTTCAGGCATGTGGTTAATTGTACCAAGTCTAGTGATGTTTGGAGGACTTTAGATCAAATTTTTACCTCCCAATCGAAGGCATGAACCTTACAACTTCATCTCTAGTTACAAACAGTAAAGAATGGTGCTCTTTCAATTAATGACTACATCCTCAAAATGAGGTCCATAGCAGATAGCATGTCCTCTCCAGGTCAACTTATTACTGATGATGATCTTTTACTATGCATTCTGGGGGGATTAGGGTCTGAATATGATCCTGTTGTCGTCAATCTCATATCCAAATGTGACTCAGTAACTCTTCAAGAAGCCCAGTTCATGCTCAAATTCACGAAATGAGGATTGAGCAACTATTGAGCAGCCCCATACTTGAACTTGCAAGCCCAACTGCTCATATGGCCAAGTTTCAGCAAAGGAGACCACCATTTTCACCCTACCCCACTCAATCAGGTCAAAGAGGAGGCAACAACAACTACATGGGATGAGGAAGAGGGAGAGGAAGACCATGTCATTATGCATCCACCTACTACAACAGGTTTGATCACAACTTCCAGCCACCAAAATCAAACATTTCAACACTCAAGCAACTCAATCATACTCTGGTTCACATACTTCTAGCCATGGAAATGTTCACATGTCTCCCAATGCTTTCACAGCTTGAACCAATAATTCAGAAGACAATGTGTGGTTTTTGGACAGTGGTGCAAATCACCATATCACTTCATGAAAGATGATTATAAGGGTAAGGCTAAGGTTATGACTGGCAATGGTAAGTTCATGCCTATAACTTACACTAGTAAGAGCACACTACCCACCGACAACGAATACATTTCTCTCACATTAAATCACATCATTTGTGTCCCTAATGCTGCTAAATGTTTATTAATTATATCTAAATTAACTACTGATAATCCTGCTATTATTGAGTTTGATGATCATTGTTGTCTTTTGAAGAACAAAATTACGAGGAAGGAGCTTCTACAAGGTGCTTAGTTTATGAGAAAGTGAAGGAGGATGTCCCTGATCCAGTCAAGTATCTTGAACTGGTGATTGGTATTACTAGATACATTGATTCACACTTTGCCAAGGCATAAATTGTTGATTACTACCTATTCTCAATATAATTATATGTAAACAAGCTCAAGACTGTTATGAGCTCTGCTTGGGTTTTGATTGCTGTTGATTATGTAGCTGTGGCTTTGTGTGTGAATTGAGTTTCTATATGAATGTGTAAACCTATCATCACTTATACTACTGTTTGAAAAGTATTGCAACTATCCGTATAACATAAATATATGTGATATTTATATGTTTTTCATGAAAAAAAACAAAAGTGTTTATTATGTATTCTTAGATTAATTCAATAATAAATGAAAGTGACATGCCGCCCAATTGGTCTTGGTCGTGGATGACAAATTTCTATGTGCAAAAAAGCTTATATACTCTTAGAATGTTAAAAACTCAATACTATTCTATGTCATGCGTACAACTTTTAATAACTCATATTTTCTCTCCTCGTAGTATGAACAAGATATTATATATGAAGGCACATGATAGCTTGTGGCGTATACATAACTTTAATTTATGGTGACACTGTTAGATATAAGAACATAAGGTCAATCTCGATATTTTTCTTGAAATTTTTTAATATTCTAAAACTTATTTATTATTAATTTTTTGTGGTTATTCTTAATATTAATAAAATCAAATAAATCAAACCAAATCAATAAGTAAAAAAGCTCTAGAACTTTTAACTCATATAAATGTACGGACTCATCGATTATCTTCTTCTTTATTTTTATTTTATCCACTTCACGTATTCATGCATTTTTTTACAATTATTTTTGAGATTTTTCATTTTTGGTAAGTAGCTATTTTTATTATACTTCTTAACACAGTTGATTATGTCAATAGCTAATTGTCTTTTTTTTTTTTCTTTAAATCATAATTAGATGTATGATTACTCTAGTATAACCAAATTAAATAAAATTGAAATAGGAAATGACATTTCATACAAAACCATGGAATATATCATGTTACTAAATTAAAATATTTAAATAAGTTATGCATTTAACTTAATATCCAAGTTTTTAATTTTTATACAAACTACATTTCATTTTAGAGTATAAAAACATATCTGATTTATCTAACTTTGACCAATATATGTATGGCCATGTAACTTCTATTAATAAGATCAAATGAAACAGTTGAAATTGTGTACTAAAGCGTAAGAACCAAGTGAAAAGATAGTGTACAACGAAACTAATGTAAAGAACAAAACATATGTGAAAAATAAAATATAAGTACCACTATACCAAAAAACTTTTTCAAAAAAGTTACATACAAAATAATTTAAAGCAACGACTGGGTCATAAAAATAAATTATTGAGAGTACAATGCCAAAAGTTTGCATTAAAAGATAGCGCCATTGTCAAATTAGAGAAAGAGGGATTTAAAATCAAGATATCACTTTTTAAGGGATTAGGAAAGCACGTGCTCTTGAGCCATAGTGAATTACAAAGATGAGTATTTGAAAGTGTTCCATGAGTATGAAAGACTTGATCATCTGATGCTAAATAAGTTGTACACGCCCCACCTTATAAAAGTTTACTTGGAGAGCATAGGCATGATAGCAGAACCAAATGTTGAGATTACAAAGGTGGATTCATCAATTCAAGATCTATAGCCTATTCCTGTTGTGAAACTCATCGATCCAATTGGTTTTAGAAACAAGGGTAGCATCTCGAAGAGATGTTTCAGTCCCAACCGGACTGGCTGAGATCGCAAGGAGAGATCCATCCCCACAACAAATAAAGGTAGTCAAATCAAACAATGGTAAATCAATCAAGGGCTTAGAGGCGGTGGTTTACCCTATGGTGGATGTTAGAGATTCGAGTATGCTTTATCTCCAACTCATGAACTTAACCGATACAAAGCTATATGTGACACTCCATTTTTTTGTACGGTACTTCGATCTATGATTTATCATTCATGGACGTTATTAAGATCCTTTTATTTAGCAGCAACTTAGGATGACATAACCTTAAAGTTAAGAAATGAAATTTGAGATTCAAACAAGAAAAGGCTTACGATGGGTACCTAGGCTCCGAAAGACGAGGAAGGGCACAGTCAGTGACAGAATGCTTAAGGGAGTGAAAAAATAAGTGTATACTGGAGATTCCTGAATAGATCTACCATTCAATTTAGTGTTGAATCCATTGGCAGAAAAGAGACAACTTGGCGAATTGAAACATATTAGTAGTAAACGGAAAAGAAAGCGAAAATGATTCTTGTCATAGCGCTGAGTTGGGGGTTATACCCTCAAAATATGTGCATTGACTTCTTGATATGAAATTTAATGAGGATTATATTTTTCTCACAATTGTTCTTTTAAAATATTATTGAATAATTTATATAAATATCTGAAAATTTTATATTCATTAATAAGATTATGATCTTGTATTAGTACGAGAGAATTAAGATCATAAATAAGGAATAAAATTATCAGCAACATATTAAAGTAGGTTTAATAAATGGTTGCTTGTACGGTTCATTAAACATTATGAATGCATGTGATCTAGATCCGGATCATTAATGTGGATAGACATCTTAGTGAAGGTACTTTATATAATGAAATATATATGACTGGACCGATACAAAGTATTATCTTTATCAACGTTTCATTTATCATAAATATTTAATACACATCAGTTTGATGACCATATGTAGATCAGTCTGAATTCTGATAGTCGTGAACTCTTATGCATGTCTACTGGATCTTTTGATTCACTCGTTAAAATTTGTTTGTAAAAAAAGATATTGACTTTTATTTTGGAGATTTAGTGATATGGATGACTGGTAACATGATCTTACAAGATTTAAAATCTAATCTTTCCTAACGGATCGGATATTAGTTCTCTTATGTGTTAATTCTGAAACTGAATGATTATTAAGCTTAAATTTATAATACAAATGTAAATTAGTCATTCACTAGTGAATTAATGGTACTTAAGGACCAAGAGATAATTAGAAGGGTAAAATGATAATTTTGACCTGTTCTAATTACGAACAAATAATTGGAGGACAGAGCTACATGAAATGATTATATCAGTGGACAACATGATAATACTCAGTAAATATAATTTATAATATTTAAGAGTGCAATTCCATATTTATAGTGGAGTAATAATGAAATTAATAAATAAGATTATTTAATTAATGAGTTTAATTAATAATCTGATTTATTAGAGTTTAGGATTATATGTTTACACTCCCCAAGTCACCTTTACACTGCACAGTCTTGGGTCTGAATATTTTATGATATGAAAAAAGAACTAACTTGTAAAAAAAATTATTTCGGAAAAGTACATAATTATAAGATAATTATATGTGATTAACTAATTAATTGAATAATTAATATATATAAATGTAATTTTTAGAAATTACATATATATATAAATAATTATCAATTATTTTTTAATTATCGATAAGTGATATAAAATATTTAATTTGTAAAATTAGATAATAATTTGGATCAGCTAAATCTGTTATTTATGAAATAAAAGATAATTTAGTTGATAGGGATAATCAGATATGTTAATTTTGAATTAACTAATATCTAAATATTAATCTGATTCAAATAAATATTTAATTCACAGTAATTGTGACGTGTCAATCACTGATTGGGTATCAAAGATTAACATGTACTATTGTAATGCCATGTGGCACTAAGTAGTGAGGGAGCAACACTGAAGTGCCTTGTGACACGTGAGTTGTGCCCTATTATACAGTGGGTCCCACTGCATTGGGTAATTTTAAATTAAATATTAATTTTTCATTTTAATTATCTCGAAATATCTGACACGCCATTATCACAAAAGATATATATATATATATATATTATTCAGATGGCATCGATAAGATAAGTTCAATTGAATCAATTCATCGATAAGAGAAATTGGGTTGAAAACACAATTGCCCAGAGTGTTCTTTTAAAGAATCGTCTCACAAAAGTCATTCTCAGTAAATCTCTAGATCTAAAATATCTAGAGATAGAAAAACTGTTCCACCCTAGATGGTGAGAGTCTAGTAGCTGAAAGTATCACTAGCTTACGTTCTAACTCAAATAGCATTAGGCACCTGGAATCTCGTGTCAATCAGCAAGGACAACCTTGCAAGGATGATTACCCATGGATGACCAAGAGAGAAGTACTATCATGTGGAAGGGTGAAAAGGACCCCCTCAAGGAGTGAAACATAACATGAAACCATAAGCTTCCAAGTAGTGGGAGGAGACCATGACTCTAATCGCGTGACTGTTGAAGAATAAGTTGTGTCTCACAGGTAGTGGCTTGGTTAAGTTTCATGAACATTATTTCGTGTTACACATATGTCCCTTATACCATACTATGATACCTCCATGTTTCATTTAACTCTATCCTGTAAACTCAGCCTGCAATAAATGATAGCTTTTGTTGTTTGATTAGCAATTTTTAGTTAACGAAGCGCTTGTAGAAGGTTAAAAAAATTCTGTAAAACAAATGTAAGCTCGCATGTTAGGTTTTAACAAATAAGAAGTCCTTTCCAATAAAACACTCTAAAATTCACGTACATGTAAATATGAAAGACAAAAAAGACATATACTAATTTAAATATAGTATTACTTAAGACGTGCATTGGATGTGATAGTTAAACGATAAAAATAAATTAAATTAATATCCCAAAAGATGAAAAAGTACTAAGCGGAGTTGTGCATATGGTTGGTATTTTTAGAATTCATAAAAACATATTTCCTCACATATATGCTTGCTCCTAACTCACGTCACCACTGTAATACCATGTAGCACTGCAGTTGTTCACCATTTTATAGTGGGTCCCACTGCATTAGATAATTTGAAATTAAATATTAATTTTTAATTTTAATTATCCTAAATATCTTATACGCCATTATCAAGAAAGGTATACAAATATTATTCTGATGGCATCAATCAGATAAGTTCAGTTGAATCAGTTTATCAGTTCATCAATCAGAGAATTGAGTTGAGAACACAATTGCTCAGAGTGATTTTTCTCTACGATTAATAGTTAATCACATCTAAAAAAGAATATTCATCATGTTCTCTTAGGGAATTGTCTCTAAAAGTCCTTCTCAATAAATCTCTAGATCTCATGTGTTGAGAATATCTAGAGTCACAAAAAGTGTATTGTAATATTCTACATGCATACACACGTCCTAGTGCGTTAAAGATTGACTTGAAAGATCTTGGTGTGGATCTCAGAGTCTACTGATCGTTGGAACAGTTTCGTGGGATGGAGGATCGATCGATTTTGCAAGCACGCTTGATTTAGTTTAGACTACAAGAGTTATATGATTCCTAACCTAGTATGTTGTAGATTTAATGTATAAATATATAATGGATCCTGAGTGATTAAAAAAGATTTTTCAATAAAAAGTTTTTATTTGGTTATCGTGGCATTGCGCAAGTTTTTCTTTTTATAAAAAAGATTCGTTTTTATTAAATTTAAAATTTTTTTAATACGCTTCATCCGCGCATGCGCCGCGTTAACTAACTAGTGGTATCAAAGTGATCTTTATATATTTATGTATTAAATGCTATGTGGGTTTTCTTACATTATTCATATAATATGAGATATGTACGAATGAATGAATGATTATGTTTTTTGAATGTAACGAAAATAATGGATATTTAATTGTATGGTGATTACTGGGTTAGGCTTTGTTCTTTAATTTTTTCTTATTTCTTGTTTAAGCCGTTTTGGGGCGTAGGAATTTTTGTAATTGTATCTTGAATATTTATTATAATTATTCCGATCACGAGAAGCTGAAAAACGTAAGAGACGAATGATAAACAAAAAAGAAAAGAAATAGGAATTATTTTAGAATTCCCGCGCTAGCACCGGAAAATAGATTTCTGGCGCTGGCGCTGCCAATTTTAAGAACCAGCAATGTTTCTAGACGGCGACGATCGACGACGGTAGGCAGTGACTGACGGTGGTGGTTGGCTGCGGTTGTGGCTGGCTAGCGGTGATGGGTGGCGGTAGGAGAGTCCTATCATTGGTGGCAACTGCTATCACAATTGAAAAAGTTTCACAAAAACTCTGATACCAACCAATTCTACTACTGTAGATAACCCTATCTCTATCTATTATCCTTTTAAATTTAAAAATTAAAGTAATTTAAAAATTAAAATTTTACTTTTTAATTTATGAAAATTAAAAATTAATAGGTTGATTGAATTTGACCCAAATTTGAGCAAATCAAATCAAATATTTATTTAACTAAATCAAAGTCAACTATTTTAAAGGAATACTTATAGAAATTAATTTTAATTAAGAAAAAAATAGTTTTTCTTAATAAAATAGAATTTGGTTCAAAACTTTGTGATTATGAAGATGGACATAAGAAGAAGAAGGTAATATTTGAAAAATATGTATTCTTGAAGTCAGCTTGTAATTTTATTTTTTTATTTTGAAAGTTAAAATTTAAAAATACCAAATAGTCACGTGGTCTGTTATTATTTTATTTAGTTATTAAATAATTATTTAATTGTTATGTTTGATAACATGTCCATGCATTAGTCGATCACATGTTGTACATGAAAAGTTTCACACAATTTTATTTAATCATGCATCTCATTAGTAGAAAGATGATTTATTAGGATTGTCCTAATATGTTTATATGTACTGTTTTATGAAATCAATTACATATAAACTGCTAGGTTTTAATTAGTTAAAATTTGATAATCACACTACACTAAGAGCCACAATAACATTTACGTTAACCGACTTTAGTAAAAGAGTTGTATTAAAGTTTGATGAATATAATCAATTAGTAAATCTAAGTTCGTCTAATGATGACTTATGCGCTTTAGAAGGTTAAATGCACTTAGACCAATGAGGTTGGCATAACTGATTATTATGACTATTAGATATTCATAGGGTTATTATTTTAACGAATGATTAATTTGGATTTAATTAATTAGTTAAAATAGAAACACATATTCCTAAAATAGTGAGTGGGAGAAGGTTGACATGTCAATGTATTCTTTGGGCTCCATCATTAGTACTACACCGTGAGGTGCAGTGAGGGCCTCAAGATGACTTTCTTTTCATTCTCATAAGGAAGGTTTCGAGCTGTACCAATACCAAGGTTGGACTTCTTAAGAAGATAGGAGGAAGTTATGTAGTTTAGTTTTGACCGACCCTAAGGCGCCATATTCTGAATGAAGTCATGAAATTTGAAATACACTCACAAAGTAATGATTAAGCTTTCATGTGGATAGTTGTGACTTGACCGAACAAGCGTTATCATATTGCGAAAAGATAAAATATGAGATATTTTAAGTTTTAATTAATAAGGATGATAAATGTATCATAAGCAGTCTCAGGTTAATCTAACTAACCCTAATACAGCACATTAATTGTTGAGTTGTTTTATGATGATTCATAAATGTTAATTTTATGTGTTTATTATGTTGCATTCATGCATTTCATTTACTTTTCGAACTCTAAATATTTATCTATTATATTGAATCTTGTATGTTTTAAATTTCAGTTATCATTATTATGTCTACCATAGGAAACCCTGTTACTGCTTTACTCGCACTTGAGAAATTGAATGGTGATAATTTCATACGTTGGAAATCAAATTGGAACTCAATGCTGATTTGTGAGAACCATAAGTTCGTTCTTAATGAGGAATGTCTTGAGGAGCCCTTTGTTAATGCCTTTAAGAATGTTAGGGACAAATATGATGCTTGGATCAAATCAAACAACAAGGCGAAGACCTACATGCTTGTGAGCATGAATGATGTTCTGAGAACCAAGCATGAAAGCATGGAGACTATTTATGAGATTATGGAATCTCTATAAGCAATGTTTAGGCAGTGTTTGATTAAAGTCGTCATGAGGCAACTATGAGCTATATGGAGACTAAGATGAGAAAGTGTTTTTCTGTGCGAGAACATATTTTTAACATTATCAAAATAATGCATGAGGCAGAAGTATATGGGTCGACCATTGATGTATTCTTGAGTCACTCACACTAGCTTTTTCTACGTTCATGACCAACTATGTTATGAACAAGTTACAATTCAACATGACTCAATTGTTGAATGAACTACAGACGTTTGAGTCACTCAATCATAGAATGACCAAAGAGGGTGAGACAAAAGTTGTCGAGCAAAAGCCTTCTTCAACTGTTGTTAAAAGTAACAAGGGGAAGAAAATCAATTGTAAGGGAAAAAGAAAGAACTAGAAAGGGAAGAAAGCTAAAACATCGCCAAAAGCTCAGAGGAACAAGAACGGCAGGAACCCAAAGGAAAATGTTTTCACAATGGGGTTTAAGGTCATTGGAAGAGAAGCTGTAACAAGCATCTCTCCGACTTGAGAAAGAAAGGTAAATATGATTTACATGTACTTGAAGCTTGCTTAGTGGAATATGATTTATCATCCTAGATACTTTATTCATGAGCCACTAACCATGTATGTTCTTCTTTACAGATGCTTGATTCGTCAAGGGAGTTGGTTAATGACGCGATCATTTTGAGAGTTGGTAGTGATATGGTCGTGTCTGTTAAAGCATTAAGGACAATCTGTTTACTTTTTGGATATAATTATTTGATTTTAACTAGTGTTTATTATATTCCTGATTTTTCAAGAAATTTGATTTCTCTTTCTTTTTTGTAAGAACAATTATTCAAAGTTTCTTTTATTAATAAAGAATTTATTATTTTTAAGAATAGATTCGTTACTTTTCATGCTAAAGTTATAAACGGACTGTACATGCTTAAACTGACTAAACGTGCGCGTAATAATTCTGAATTATTTAAAGTAGCAAAATCTAAATGTATCAAAAGACAAAAAAATTTGATGATGATGATAACACAAATCTTTGGCATCTTAGTGAGATAAATTAATCTAGATATGTTAAACATGTTAACAAATTATGGTGCTTTGAGAAAACTAAAAGTTGGAACTCATCATATTTATGAATCCTGTCTAGAGGGTAAAATTACCAAGAGACCTTTCTCTAGAAAGAACAAAGAGCCAATCAACCACTTGAACTAATACATAATGATGTTTGTGGACCGATCAATGTACAAGCTAGAGGTGGGTATGAGTATTTTGTCAGTTTCGTTGACGACTACTCAAGGTTGAGCTAAAAAGTAATTAGGTAAATTATTGAAAACACTTCGGTCCGATTGAGGTGGTGAATACTTGGATTTACAATTCAAGGATTATTTTTGGAGTGTGGAATCCTATCTCAACTCGCAGCACCTGGAATACCATAGAAAAATGGAGTTTCAGAAAGGAGAAATCGAACCTTATTGGATATGGTTAGGTCGACGTTAAAATACTCATCACTGTCACTTACATTTTGGGGATATGCACAACACACGGCTACTTACATTTTAAATGTAGTGCCCTCTAAGTCTGTAAGCGAGACGTCTTTAGAGTTATGGAATGACTCCAACGTCATTTCTGTATATGAGGCTGTCCTACTCACATTCTTAGACCCAAGACTGGAAAGTTAGACTCAAGATCTAAAGTATGCATATTCATAGGCTATGCTCCGGAGACTAGAGGTGGGTACTTTTTTAGTCATAACAATCAAAAGATGTTTGTGTCGACAAATATAACATTCCTTGAGCATGACTATATGAAAAACTACAAACCTCGTAGCAAAGTAGTTCTGGAGGTATTAGCGACTAATGAGATCAAATCAATTTCAATTTCTACTGATAAACAACAAATCAGAGAAACCACAGTTCTGCAAAGGAAACCCCGATACAACATCATAGTGCGATGGTTGTCTTCACTATGAACTAGAAGCACATGTCCTAGTGTCACACACTGATAAGGACGAACCATTATTTTATGAAGAAGTAATTGATGATCCTGAAAATGAGAAATGGTAAGAAACCATGAACCAGGAAATGAAATCTATGCATTCTAATTCTGTCTGAAAACTTATAGATCCACCTGAAAATGTCAGGCCCAATGGATATTAATGGGTCTTCAAGAAGAAAAGAGGTGCAGGTGGGAAAATAGTTTCATGGCACGATTAGTAGCCAAGGGTTATACACAAAGTGAGAGAGTCGATTATGAAGAGACATTCTCCCCCGTGGCCATGCTAAAATCCATTAGCATCCTTTTGTCCATAGCCACTAGTTTTGACTATGAGATATCGTAAATGGATGTCAAGATAGCTTTTCTGAATGGTTATCCTAAGAAAATATCTATATGATGCAACCAGAATGGTTCGTACAAAAGGGACGAGATCAGAAAGTATGCAAGTTGCTTAAATCCATTTATGGATTAAAGCAAACATCTAGATCTTGGAATCTTACGTTTGATGAGATTATAAATTCTTATGGCTTCGAGCAAATTTTTGACGGAGCAAGTGTTTATAAATACATCAAAGATAAGATAGTGATTTTCTTAGTTCTTTATCCTGATGATATTCTACTCATTGGGAATGATATAGAAACTCTGTCAAAGATAAAAAAGTGGTTAGCTTAGAAATTCCAAATGAAAGATTTGGGAGAAGCGAGATATGTTTTAGGCATCCAAATCATAAGGGATAGAAAGAATAAGCTCTTGACACTTTCTCAAGTATCTTCTATTAATATAGTGCTAGAAAGATTCTTTATGGAGAATTCCAACAAAGTTCAATTGTCGACTAAACATGGAATTGTCCTCTCCAATGAACAATGTTTTAAAACATCCTAGGAGGAAGATGATATGAGAAAGGTTCCCTATGCTTCAACAGTTAGAAGTCTCATGTATGCCATGTTGTGTGCGAAACCGGACATCAGTTATATCGTGATAAATGTTAGTTGTTATCAATTGAATCCAGGTTTTGAGAACTAGATTGTAGTAAAGCACATTCTCCAGTATCTTAGGAGAAAAGGAAACTATATGCTTGTTTATTCAGGTGGTGACCTGAACCCCATTAGATATATTGATTTTGATTTTCAATCAGACAGAGACAGTCAAAATTCAACATTTGGATCAGTATTCAACCTATGTGGAAGAGCTGTAGTCTAGAAAAGTATTAAAAATCCAGCATTACAAATTCCAATATGGAAGCCAAATATATATCGGCTTATGAAGCTACGAAAGAAGCGGTATGACACAAAAAGTTCTATACTGATCTGGAAGTAGTTCCAAATATGGACAAGCCACTGATCCTATACTGTGACAACAGTGAGGCAGTAGTAAATTCCAATGAACTGAGGAGTCACTAGAGGGGCAAGTCCATAGAGAGGAAATATCGTATTGTAAGAGAGATCACGCATTGAGAGGATGCGACTCTTCTGAAGACAGCGTCAGAACAGAACCTGTCTGATCTTTTTACAAAGTCACTTCCTGCGAAATCATTTGAGGGTCATGTGCCTAACATGTGAATGAGAGAAATGTCACATTTGTTTTAGGGCAAGTAGGAGATTGTTGAGGGTTATTCCCTCAAAACATGTGTATTGACATATTGAAATAAAATTTAATGAGAATTATATTTTTCTTATATTTGTTCTTTTAAATTATTATTGAATGTTTTATATAAATATCTAAAAATTTTATATTCATTAATGAGACTATGATATTATATTAGTACAAGATAATTAAGTTCATAGATAATGAATAAGATTATCAGCAACATATTAAAGTATGAGGTCTTTAATGAATGGTTTCTAGTATGGTTCACTAAGCATTATGAATGCGTGTGATCTAGATTCACATCATTGATGTGGATACACATCTTAGTAAATGTACTTTATATAATAAGATTATATATGACAAGACTGATGCGAATTAATATCTTTATTAACATGTCGTTTATCATAAAGATTTAATACACATCAATTCGATAAGCATACGTAGATAAGTCTGAATCTTGAGTAGTCATGAACTCCTATGCATGTCTACTGAATCTTTTTATTCACTCGTTAAGGTCTGTTTGTTAATCAGGCAAGTAACTTTTGTTCTAGAGATTCAGTGATATGGATAGTTGTGGACATGATCTTACATGATTTAGAAATCTAAGCTTTCCTAACGGATCGTATATTAGTTCTCTTAGGTGTGAATTCTGGAACAAAATGGTTATTGAGCTCAAATTTATAATAAGATTATGAATTAGCCATTCACTAGTGAATTAATGGTACTTAAGGATCAAAAGGTAATTAGAAGGGTAACATGGTAATTTTGACCAGTTCTAATTTACAAATCAATAATTGGAGGACAAATCTATATGAAATGATTTTCTCAGTGGACTACATGAGAATACTCTGTAAATACATTATATAATCTCTAAGAGTGCAATTTCATATTTATAGTGGAGTAATAATGGAGTTAATAAATTAAATAATTTAATTAATAATCTGATTTATTGGAGCTTAGGATTATAGGTATATGATCCCCAAGTCACCTCTCTACTACATTATCTAGAGTGTGAGTATTTCAGGACATAAGAAAATTATTGACTTGCAAAAGAAATAATTATGAGATAATTATATGTGATTAATTAATTGATTGATTTTTATATCTATATATAATTTTTGAAAATTATATATATATAATTATCAATTTTATAATTATCGATAAGTGAGATAAAATATCTAATTTGTGAGACTAGATAATTAAATTACTATTAGATAATAATTTAAATCAACTGAATCTATTATTTGTGAAATAATAGATAAGTTAGTTGATAGGGATAATCAGATATGTTAATTTTGAATTAACTGATATCTAGATAATTATATGATTAAAATAATTATTTAATTTACAGTAATTATCACGTGTCAATTATTGATAGAGTATAAAAAATTGAGATGAATTACTGTGGTGCCACGTGACACTACAGTTGTGAGTGTGCAACACTATAGTGCCACATTTCTTAAGATGTGCATTGGACGTGATAGTTAAACAATAAAAATAAATTAAAGTAATATCCCAATGAAAAAGTACTAAACGCATACAACAGTTAAAAACATGTGTAAAAGGAAATTGTACATATGGTTGATATTTGTAGNTTATGTCAGAATTAACTAGAAATAAATTATAAGTAACTTGTCGATTAGTTATTCAATATAGTATAGAACTAATTTAGAATATTTAATTATTATTTATGTAGAGGGCAATTTAAGAATTCTAAACATAATTTGTATAGTGTCGTCCAAATTTTGAACTTTCATCGATAGTTTACTTTGCAAGGCTAGCTATTCCTGAGATAATTTTTGTCAAAAAAAGTTTTTCATCATAACTCATTTAAGCACACTTCAGATACCGGTAGAAAACACATGTTCTATAATTATTTAAAAGAGTTATAGATATGCATTTGTGTCTAATGATACTCAATATGAAATGAAGATATCTTCAATTTATCTAATGACAAAAGACCTAAGAAACTTTCTTCTTTATGTTTACTTAGACATAATTCAATAAAAAAATTTCAAACATAAATTAAATGCCAAAAAATTATAATTCCCATATAGGTTTAAACATAAACATTCACAATATATCTCATTCCTTTCACAATTGTTGAAGGAATTGTACCCAATTTAACCTTCATTATCGACTAATTTCTCTCATTCACCTACTTTCATCATATTACCAAATTCATCCTCAATTCACAATCCAAACTAATTAGCCGGTAGGTTAAGTTTACAAAAGTCTAGCATATTACTACTTTTCAATAATGACAACCCATAACATATAGAAGATGCTGATCACTACAAATGAAGCGAATACCATGAACATGAAACACACTAACGAAAAAAATCAAAAATCAGAAAGACTCTGCGTGGTCAAAATCTAAAAAATGATAAAATATAACAGAAGCTCGCAAATATGATGAAAGTAGATTAATGTATTGAAAAGGTGGATATCTCTCTTATAAATTATTTTCATGCTTGGCCTTTTGCTATGGATGTCGTGGTTTCCTATAAAGAGGCTTACACATAGTTGTGGGGTACCCAGTCTATGCTCTCTCGGTCAAGTAGCATTTGGAATCATTATATCCTCATTCTCATTCTATGTTGGTCTTGAGACTTGTTCACAATCAGTTGCCTACAAATGACCATTTGTCAATCTCCTACTCTCTAGTTTTAAACAACAGGTTCTGATGTTGAATGGTAGATCTTTTCTTTTTCGTGTTTCAAGTTGAGATTTAGCTTGTGAGTCTCCCTATGTGGATTGTTGTAGTACATGTTGTGTTTTGGGTGACTTGAAGTAACATAAATAAGCTTATTTTTAAGAAGGAGAGGGTTAATTTTCATTCTTGCCTTCTATTAAGGAGGCTGATAATTTTATAATTGGTTCTATGTCCAATAATGTTGATGATCTTTGATTCTAAAAGCCTTCAATTGGTCGTCCCTCTAAAGCTCATGTGTCTTCTCTGATTCTCTGGCATCCACCTTTACAAGGACGGATAAAGGTTAATAATGATGGTACTTTTTTGGATGTCCCAGGTCCTAATGGATTTAGGGGCGTTTTCCAAACTTATGGACCTTATGTCAAAGGTTTATTCTTGGTTCTTCTAGATATGGTCTTTGCCTTTGAAGCAAAGAGACATACACAGTTATTTATGTTATTGATTATGCTTGAAATTTTTGTTGAATAAGGATTTTGCTTAAAAGTGATTCTTCTTTTGTTGTATCTGTAAGATTCCCTAGAAAATGAGGCAGGCATGGAATCATTGCCTTTGTTTTATTTCTCTTAAGGACTTCAGGTGCCACATCTTTATATGGAAGATAACCAGGTTGTGGATACTTTGACTTTTCATGCTCGTTAGGCTTAATAAATAGTGGTTTAATGCTCTTAACTTTTGTAAGTGACATGTTGATGACAACTTTGTTGGTCGTATATAACTCTTATTGATTTAAATGATTATTTTTTATGTCTGTGTGTCTTACTTCTTTTAGACATGTGTGCCATGTTTTTATTTTCTCGCATGTTCTAGCTATTTGATCTTTAATTATTTTTTCTTTTAACTAATATATTAATACTATGGGGAGATTTTTTCAGTATATGATTGATAAATAATATTTTTTCCCTAAGTCAGTACGCTTTAAAAAAAATTACATCCATCAAGCAAACATTATATAATTCAACTTACAAGAAGAACTGTGAAATCCAGATTCAAACATTATATAATGGAACGTGTGAAGAATAAGGAGCCATGGACGTTTATTGGCTGCCTGATCATTTTAAAAGATTATCAGGCAGGTACTCAACCTTCTGAAGTATATTTCAATAGTTGCTTGATGTGGATCCAAATCCATGACTTGCCTCCGGATTGGGTAACCATCTTTGTGATCAAGAAGGTTGCTTCTACTATTGGGTCTCTTGTTCAAATAGATGAATATACTTTGAATGGTCCTCTTGTCAGATATGTTCGGGTTTTATATTATGTTCAATCTTGATAAGAATTTGATTTCTACTTTTAGGGTTAAGAGAAGGGATCGAAACTCGATTTGGATTGATATAAAATATGAAAGGTTACCTCAATTTTGTTTCAAATGTTGTAATCTCAGTCATGATGCTAGACCTTGTGATGACAAGAGTTGTTTGGAGGAGGGTTTGCATATAATTGGTGACTGGTTAAAACCATAGACTGATTTGTAGACTCCTTTGTGTGTAAAGGATTTCTTTCAGAATAATCAAAATCATGGTATTCATAATATTGTTTCTCCCTGTGAGAAAGATAAGGTCTCTTATTTGGATAAAGGCAAATGTAGTGTTAACCAAAATGGTGATTATGTTTCTTCCTATCAAGTTGTTCAAGCTATGAATTGTTCAAATTCTGAAGGCTCGAAGGAGATCTTGCTATCTGGTTTTTGCTTTTCTTATGAAGGAGGGAGATCTTCTTATAAAAGAAATGGTAGGGTGGGTAAACAGCCTAAGAAAGATGCTACTATGAAGTCAGCTGAAAATATTTCTACTAAAAAAGATAGAATTGATGTTGGGGAATGCTTCTTTGCTAATCTTCAAGACATTGAGGTGGTGGATGCTGAGGGTGTTAATTTGGGGGCTATGGTGACTTGCCTTGAAAAGTGAAAAAAGTCCTAAGGAATGTCTTGATCTGGAACTTTCAAGGTTTGGGAAATTCGTTGACAGCTCATGCTTTTAAGGATGCTTTGCATTCTTTTAAACCCTATTTGGTCTTTGTCATGGAAACAAATACTAAAAAAAGGTTGTTGAGAAGCTTGTTAGACGTCTGCATTATTAATCCTCTTTCATTATTGATCATGTTAGCCTTTCTGGTGATTTTGTTGTGTTTTGGCTTGCTTATTGATCTGTCAGTAGTGTTTTTGGCTCTAGCAACAGTATCAATCTCTCCATTGACAATATTAGGAGGTTTTCTTTTGTTTATGGAAACAAGAATGAGAAGCATAGGTGGAAGATTTTTATGGTCTGGTTGATTCTGCATCTGTCATCAATGAACCTTGGTTTATAGCAGGGGATTTTAATGAGTTGACTTACTCTAATGAGAAGTTGGGAGGTAGACTTGTGGACTTTAATAAAGCTGTTAGATTAAGGAATTTCATTAATAAGTGTGGTATGTTGGATGCTAAATCTAAAGGTTGTTTCTATACTTGGAGGAATAAAAGAGATGGTTATGTCTTTATCCAAGAGTATTTGGATAGGGTTCTTGTCAACTCTATTGCACTAGCTACTTTTCCTCATTTAAAGGTTCTAGTTTCTCCTGAAGTGGGTTCACACCAAAACATGTTGATGCTCAGTTTGGATGGTGTGAAGGTTAAAGCTAATAAGGTCTTCAGATTTGAACCTAAGTGGCAGTTAGAAGATGGGTTTAGTGACAATTTATAATAGTTGGAGTAAGTTTCAGAACCAAAGAGGTATGGCCAATTTTATTGGTAAAATGAAGTTCTGTAAGAAGGAGATTAGATTTTGGTTGAGGAATTTTAGGGGTAATCCCAAGCAATAGATTGGGGATTTGAAGAATGAGCTTAGTTCTCTTAATGTTGAACTTGATTCTCATAGATCTTTAAAGTGTTCTATTCAACATAAGCTTGATCTTTTGTGGAGGAAAGAGGAAATGCATTGGGGTATTAGAGCCAAGAAACACTGGTTAAAATTTGGTGATAAGAACTCTTCTTATTTTCATGCTTCTATTCTTAAAGGGCTGTTAACAGGATGTGCAGGCTTAAAGATCATCATGGCACTTGGTTTGAAGGAGATGGGGAGATTGCTAAGCTTTTTGTTAATCATTTTGCTTCTTGCTTCTTTAGAGAGACTACTTCTTTAAATGATTCTGCCTGTCATTGATGCTCAATCTAATGAGATCCTTACTTCTCGTTTATCTTCTGCAGGGGTTACGCGTGTTGATTCTCTCTTGGTGTTAAAAAAACTCCAGGTCCTAATGGAATGTTTGGAGTTTTTTCTCAGAGTTATTGGGACAGAATTGAGTTGGATGTTTGGAAAGCAACCTTTGATTTCTTTGAGAACTGTTATTTTCCAAGATCTGTGAGTGAAGCTTTTATCTCTTATGTCCTTAAAGTAGCTCAGCAAGAGTCTCCTTTACATTTCATACTTATCGGTTATATGAACCTCACCGTCGCTTTGTGATGAAACCTGAAAATAATGATGGTTCAAGAACCCAATGATCGATTTTAAAGAAGAAGAAACCTTGACTCATTTTCTATGACACAAAGAGAACCTTAGGTATAAGAACTAAGACCCAAATTGATGCTTCGAAAAAACAAAAGGTATGGTTTAGACGCCACAGTCAAGAACAAGAAGGAAAAATAAAGATAAGTTTAGGTTTTACACGCCACAAGAATCATCTTGATAAGTCTGAAAAGTTCTAAGAAAAACCACAGAGAAAACTCTCACAAAGAAATTATAATGATCCAACTTTTTAATACATTGTGAAATCATGCTTAAATAGAAAAACTAAAAGCCTAAAAAGCCCTAAAATGTATAAACAACCTAAGCTAAATTTTGAAGATAAAGAAATATTAATTGCCGTAAATAAGGAACTAGTAATCCACCTAAATGATTCCTATTGGTTGTCCACTTGTAGGTTAGGATTGCCAAATTGTCATGCTCTAATAGACTCCTATTGGTTGTCCACTTCTAGGTTAGAATTACCTATTTGTCTTGCTTCCTTGTCCTAATTTAAAATGTCAAGTCATGCTCGATGTGGACTGTCATATTTAATGCCATATCATGCTCTATGTGAAATGTCATGTAGGATGCCAAGTCATCTCCATGTGGGCTGACATGTTGTATGCCACATCATGCTCCACGAAAGCTGCCATGTTGGATGCCACATCATGCTCCATCAAGGATGTCATGTTGGATGTCACATCATTCTCCATGTAGGCTGCCATGTTGGATGTCACATCATTCTCCATGTAGGCTGCCATGTTGAACGTCATAAATACTCCATGTAAGCTGTCATATGCCACGTCATACTCATATTGAATGATTCAGCCATTCTCTTTTCTCTAGCTCCTTTGATTTGACCGCTTGCTACTTGAAATGAATCCATCCTTTGAGCTTGTGCAATGGGATCCTCATCAATTGGCCTTTGTAATTTTAGTTAGAAGATAATTATAAAGGTCCTTGCTAATAGATTAAAGCCCTTATTATTTGATTTCATTTCTGAAACTTATGGTGCTTTTATTAGTAGTAGACTTATCCAAGAAAACATTATCTTAGCTCAAAAAGCTTTTTACCATATTAAGAAGAAGAAGACTGGGAGGAAGGGTGTTATGGCCATTGAAACTGATATGGCCAAGGCCTATGACAGAGTTAATTGGACCTTTTCAAAATCTCTTTTGGTCAAGCTTGGTTTTGATATGATGATAGTTAACTCGATTATGTCTTGTATGACTTCTACTAGTTATAGAGTCCTCATTAATGGTAATCCTACTTTTTCTTTTCATGCTGAAAGAGGGTTAAGGCAGGGAGATCCTCTTTCTCCCTACCTTTTCATTTTGATTGCAGATTGCTTGTCTAAGTGTTTTTTGAAGCTTGTTGATGAGGGGTTGGTCAATCCTATCAAACATAAAAGGACAAGTCCTCTTATCTCTCATCTCTTTTTTACAGATGTGCTTTAGGAGCACTTCTTGGATAATAAGTAGACTGTTGCTCAGTGGAAGAGGGAGATCGAGAGAATTCGCGAGGTTCTCAAAACTCAAAGGGATGAAATCAAGTGGCTTTCCAAAAGAGAAGATGAGTTCCAATGTGATGTTAAGGAGTTTGCCCGTGGGGCAGCAGTCATGGCGGCATAACATTCCAAGCTTGAAGGGTCCTTGAGGAGTGCGAATGAGGCTCTTGAGGATTCTGAGAGGTGCCAAACTCTTTCGTTTGAAAATTTAAAGACTGTAAAAGAGAAGATGGTTGCTGCTGAAGCTGCCTGGGAAGAGGCCGAGCGAAGAGAGGAGGAGGATGGTGATATTCACCAAGCCATATTTGACTAGGCCGAGAAGAAGGTTTACCTTGCTGGGTATAAGGACAGAAAGGAGAACCTCCCCCCTAAGGTCTCTTTGGATAGGGCCATTGAAGCCAAGATGGAGGCCACTCCCGAGGAGGTTCCTGCTTCTAAGGAAGCCACGATCCCCCTGCATGAAAAAGCTAACGTTTTCATCGCGGAAGATGCTGTGGATGCCGCAACTGACCTTCCCGCTGCTGGGATCATCCTTATGGATGAATCTTAGTTTTCTTTTTTCATTCCTGCAATTTGTATTTTCCTTTTCTTTTTTATTTTCTCAAGGCTTTTTGTAATTTCCCATTTTATCAATGAAATATCTTTCTCTTGTTGGCACGCTCCGTTAATTAATATTTTATATTTAGTAAGATTTGAGTAAGTAAAATAGAACTTTAGGAATCTCGTACTTTTAACATTTTTTGACCAAATCATTTTTCAAATTCTTTGAAGAAGAATGATTAAGTAACTCACTATTTCTAAGTTCCAAATATTCCCAATAACAATTTCGACTTTTGTAATTTCAAAGTGCCAAAATATAGAGCATTTTTTTCTTACATTGAGGCTTCCTGAGTTTGTTTCCTGTTCATTTATCCAAAAGAGAAGCTGAGCTCTTTGGTACTTTCTCGTTTCCATCTTCTTTTGAGTTTTTCCTTTTTTCTCGCATTGTCTCTCATCTTTTTCTTTCCATATTTTAGAGAAAAAGTTTTTCCCACTCTTAAAGACTTAGGCTTCTAGGCCACCCACTTTTTTTCAGTTTCAATTTTCTTTTTCGAGAGTAGGCGTCCCCGCTCTTAAGGCTTTGAGCTTTTAAACCATCAACCCGATTTTCATTTTAGAGAGTGGCTTTTGTTGTGCTCTCGGTAACTTTGGTTTTTAGGCCATGCATATTACTCATTTTTTCCACATTTTAGAGAGTAGATT
>QANY01011178.1:57220-180902 GCA_003255025.1 Datisca glomerata | reverse complement strand
GTTCTAAAGATGCACTGTCTATGTTTTGTTGGATACAAAACTCAGCTCTGACGGGTAAACCCTATCGCACCTGTAGGTATCTGAATAAGCTTCAATTTGATGTCTTACAGGGCCCGTGGTTCTACCCGTGTCAAAAGTTATGCCCTACGGAAGTGGACACGCGTGTGTTATGATCCTTCTGTTATAGCCGTTCTAAAGCTACACTGTCCGTGTTTTTTTGGACACAAAACTCTACTCTGACAGATAAACCCTGTAGCACCTGTATGTCTGTGAATAATCTTCAGTTTGATATTTTACAGGGCCAGTGGTTCCACCCGTGTCTAAAATTATACCCTAGGGAAATGGACATGCGCATGCTACGATCCGCCTATTACAGTAGTTCTAAAGATGCACTGACCGTGTTTTTTTGGACATAAAACTAGGCTATGAGAGGTAAACCCAGTCGCACCTGTAGTCTCTGAATAATCTTCAATTTGATATCTTACAGGGCCCGTGGTTCCACCCGTGTCAAAAGTTATGCCCTACGGAATTGGACGCGCGCGCGCTACGATCCGTCTGCGACAGCAGTTCTAAAGCTACACTGTCAGTTTTTTTTTGACACAAAACTTCGCTTTGACAGATAAACCCTTTAGCACCTATAAATCTATGAATAAGCTTCAATTTGATATCTTACAGGGCCCGTGGTTCCACCCATGTCAAAATTTATGCCCTACGGAAGTGGACATGCGCGTGCTACGATCCGTCTTTTACAGCAGTTCTAAAGCTGCACTGTCCGTGTTTTCTTTGATATAAAACTCAGCTTTGATGGGTAAACCCTATCGCACCTGTAGGTATCTGAATAAGTTTCAATTTGATGTCTTACAGGGCCCGTGGTTCCACCCGTGTCAAAACTTATACCTTACGGAAGTAGACACGCGCGTGCTGAGTTTCGTCTGTTACACCAATTCTGAAGCTGCACATTCCGTGTTTTCTAGAGTCAAACCTAGGATCCGATGCGTAAACCCTGTTGCACCCGTAGGTCTCTAAATAATTTTTAATTTGATATCATACAGGGCCCGTGGTTCCACCCGTGTCAAAAGTTATGCCCTACGGAAGTGGACACGCGCGTGCTACGATTCGTCTGTTACAGCAGTTCTAAAGCTGCACTGTCCGTGTTTTCTTGGATACAAAACTCAGCTCTGACGGGTAAACCCTATCGCACATGTAGGTATCTGAATAAGCATCAATTTGATGTCTTACAGGGCCCGTGGTACCACCTGTGTCAAAAGTTATGCCCTACGGAAGTGGACACGCGCGTGCTACGATCCGTCTGTTACACCAATTCTGAAGCTGCACAGTCCGTGTTTTCTAGAGTCAAACCTAGGATCCGATGTGTAAACCCTGTTGTACCTGTAGGACTCTAAATAATTTTTAAGTTGATATCATACAGGGCCCGTGGTTCCACACGTGTCAAAAGTTATGCTCTACGGAAGTGGACACGCGCATGCTACGATTCGTCTGTTACATCAGTTCCAAAGCTGCACTGTCTGTGTTTTGTTGGATACAAAACTCAGCTCTGACGGGTATACCCTATCGCACCTGTAGGTATCTGAATAAGCTTCAATTAGATGTCTTACAGGGCCCGTGGTTCAACCCGTGTCAAAAGTTATGCCCTACGGAAGTGGACACGCGCATGCTATGATCCATCTGTTATAGCCGTTCTAAAGCTACACTGTCCGTGTTTTTTTGGACACAAAACTCTACTCTGACGGATAAACACTGTAGCACCTGTACGTCAATGAATAAGCTTCAGTTTGATATCTTACAGGGCCCGTGGTTCCACCCGTGTCTAAAATTATGCCCTAGGGAAATGGACATGCGCATGCTACGATCCGCCTATTACAGTAGTTCTAAAGATTCACTGACCGTGTTTTTTTGGACATAAAACTAGGCTATGATGGGTAAACCCAGTCTCACCTGTAGGTCTCTTAATAATCTTCAATTTGATATATTACAGGGCCCGTGGTTCCACCCGTGTCAAAAGTTATGCCCTACGGAATGGGACGCGCATGCGCTACGATCCGTCTGCGACAGTAGTTCTAAAGCTGCACTGTCAATTTTTTTTTTGACACAAAACTTCACTCTGACGGATAAACCCTTTAGGACCTATAAATCTATGAATAAGCTTCAATTTGATATCTTACAGGGCCCGTGGTTCCACCCGTGTCAAAATTTATGCCCTACGGAAGTGGACATGCGCGTGCTACGATACGTATTTTACAGCAGTTCTAAAGCTGCACTGTCCGTGTTTTCTTGGATACAAAACTCAGCTTTGACGGGTAAACCCTATCACACCTGTAGATATCTGAATAAGTTTCAATTTGATGTCTTACAGGGCCCGTGGTTCCACCCGTGTCAAAAGTTATGCCTTACGGAAGTAAACACGCGCGTGCTGAGTTTCATCTGTTACACCAATTCTGAAGCTGCACAGTCCGTGGTTTCTAGAGTCAAACCTAGGATCCGATGCGTAAACCCTGTTGCACCTGCAGGTCTCTAAATAATTTTTAATTTGATATCATACAGGGCCCGTGGTTCCACCCGTGTCAAAAGTTATGCCCAACGGAAGTGGACACGCGCTTGCTACGATCACTCTGTGACAGCAGTTCTAAAGCTACACTGTCCGTGTTATTGTGGACAAGTCTGACAGATACACCTTGTCACACCTGTAGTTCTCTGAATAATCTTCAATTTGATATCTTACATGGCCCGCGGTTCCACCCGTGTTAAAAGTTATGCCCTACGGAAGTGGACACGCGCGTGCTACGATCCGTCTATGACAGCAGTTCTAAAGCTACACTGTCCGTGTTTTTATGGACACAAAACTCCGCTCTCACGGATACACCCTGTCTCACCTGTAGTTCCCTGAATAATCTTCAATTTGATATCTTACATGGCCCGTGGTTCCACCCGTGTTAAAAGTTATGCACTACGGAAGTGGACACGCGCGTGCTACGATCCGTCTGTTACAGCAGTTCTAAAGCTACACTGTCTGTGTTTTTTTAGACACAAAACTCCACTCTGACGGATAAACCCTGTAACACCTGTACGTCTGTGAATAAGCTTTAGTTTGATATCATACAGGGCCCCTGGTTCCACCCGTGTCTAAAATTATGCCCTAGGGAAATGGACATGCGCATGCTACGATCCGTCTGTTACACCAATTCTAAAGCTGCACAGTCTCGTGCTTTCTAAAGTCAAACCTAGGATCCGATGAGTAAACCCTGTTACACCTGAAGGTCTCTGAATAAGCTTCAATTTGATGTCTTACAGGGCCCGTGCTTCCACCCGTGTCAAAATTTATGCCCTACGGAAGTGGACATGCGCGTGCTACGATCCGTCTTTTACAGCAGTTCTCAAGCTGCACTGTCCTTGTTTTCTTGGATACAAAACTCAGCTTTGACGGGTAAACCCTATCACAGATGTAGATATCTGAATAAGTTTCAATTTGATGTCTTACAGGGCCCGTGGTTCCACCCGTGTTAAAAGTTATGCCCAACGGAAGTGGACAAGCGCTCGCTACGATCCGTCTGTGACAGCAGTTCTAAAGCTGCACCGTCCGTGTTTTCTTGGATACAAAACTCAGCTCTGATAGGATACACCTTATCACACCCGTAGTTCTCTAAATAATCTTCAATTTGATATCTTACAGGGCCCGTGGTTCCACGCATGCTACGATCCGTCTGTTACAGCAGTTCTAAAGCTACACTGTCCGTGTTTTTTTGGACACAAAACTCCACTCTGACGGATAAACCCTGTAACACCTGTACGTCTGTGAATAAGCTTCAGTTTGATATCATACAGGGCCCGTGGTTCCACCCGTGTCTAAAATTATGCCCTAGGGAAATGGACATGCGCATGCTACGATCCGCCTATTACTGTAGTTCTAAAGATGCACTGACCATGTTTTTTTGGACATAAAACTAGGCTATGATGGGTAAACCCAGTCGCACCTGTAGGTCTCTGAATAATCTTCAATTTGATATCTTACAGGGCCCGTGGTTCCACCCATGTCAAAATTTATGCCCTACGGAAGTGGACATGCGCGTGCTACGATCCGTCTTTTACAGCAGTTCTAAAGCTGCACTGTCCGTGTTTTCTTGGATACAAAACTCGGCTCTGACGGGTAAACCCTATCGTACCTGTAGGTATCTGAATAAGCTTCAATTTGATGTCTTACATGGCCCTTAGTACCACCTGTGTCAAAAGTTATGCTTTACGGAAGTGGACACACGCGTGCTACGATCCGTCTGTTATAGCCGTTCTAAAGCTACAGTGTCCGTGTTTTTTTGGACACAAAACTCCACTCTGATGGATAAACCCTGTAGCACCTGTAGGTCTGTGAATAAGCTTCAGTTTGATATCTTACCGGGCTCGTGGTTCCACCCGTGTCTAAAATTATGCCCTAGGGAAATGGACATGCGCATGCTACGATCCACCTATTACAGTAGTTCTATAGATGCACTGACCGTGTTTTTTTGGACATAAAACTAGGCTATCATGGGTAAACCCTATTGCACCTATAGGTATTTGAATAAGCTTCAATTTGATGTCTTACAGGGCCCGTAGTACCACCTGTGTCAAAAGTTATGTCTTACGGAAGTGAACACACCCGTGCTACGATCCGTCTGTTATAGCCGTTCTAAAGCTACAGTGGCCGTGTTTTTTTGGACACAAAACTCCACTCTGACGGATAAACCCTGTAGCACCTGTACGTCTGTGAATAAGCTTCAGTTTGATATCTTACAGGGCCCGTGGTTCCACCCGTGTCTAAAATTATGCCCTAGGGAAATGGACATGCGCATGCTACGATCCGCCTATTACAGTAGTTCTGAAGATGCACTGACCGTGTTTTTATGGACATAAAACTAGGCTATGATGGGTAAACCCTATCGCACCTGTAGGTCTCTGAATAAGCTTTAATTTGATATTTTACAGGGTCCGTGGTTCCACTTGTGTCAAAAGTTATGCCCTACGGAAGTGGACACGCGCTTGCTATGATCCGTCTGTGACAACAGTTCTAAAGCTGCACTGTCCATGTTTTTTTAGACACAAAACTCTGCTCTGATAGATAAACCCGACCACACCTATAGCTCTCTGAATAAGCTTCAATTTTATATCTTACAGGGCCTGTAGTTCCACCAGTGTTAAAAGTTATGTCCTACGGAAATGGACACGCGCGTCCTACGATCCATCTGTTACAGCAGTTCTAAAGCTGCACTGTCCGTGTTTTCTTGGATACAAAACTCAACTCTGACAGGTAAACCCCGTCATACCTATAGGTCTCTGAATAAGCTTACAGGGCCCGTGGTTTCACCCGTGTCAAAAGTATGCCTTACGGAAGTGGACACACGCGGGCTACGATCCGTCTGTTAGACCAATTCTAAAGCTGCACAGTCTCGTGCTTTCTAAAGACAAACCTAGGATCCGATGAGTAAACCCTGTAGCACCTGTAGGTCTCAGAATAATCTTCAATTTAATATCTTACAGGGCCCGTGGTTACACCCGTATCAAAAGTTCTGCCCTACGGAATTGGACGCGCGCCGATTCGTCTGCGACAGCAGTTCTAAACCTGCACTGTCAGTGTTTTTTTGGACACAAAACTTCGCTCTGACGGATAAACCCTATAGCACCTGTAGGTCTAGAATAAGCTTCAATTTGATATCTTACAGGTCCCGTGGTTCCACCCATGTCAAAATTTATGCCCTACGGAAGTGGACATGCGCGTGCTACGATTCGTCTTTTACAGCAGTTCTAAAGCTGCACTGTCCTTTTTTTCTTGGATACAAAACTCAGCTTTGACGGGTAAACCCTATCACACCTGTGGGTATCTGAATAAGTTTCAATTTGATGTCTTACAGGGCCTGTGGTTCCACCCGTGTCAAAAGTTATGACTTACGGAAGTAGACACGCGCATGCTAAGTTCCTTCTGTTACATTAATTCTGAAGCTGCACCGTCCGTGTTTTCTGGAGTCAAACCTAGGATCCGATGCGTAAACCCTATCGCACCTGTAGGTATCTGAATAAACTTCAATTTGATGTCTTACAGGGCCCGTGGTTCCACCCGAGTCAAAAGTTATGCCCTACGGAAGTGGACACGCGCGTGCGACGATTCGTCTGTTATAGCCGTTCTAAAGGTACACTGTCCGTGTTTTTTTGGACACAAAACTCTACTTTGACGGATAAACCCTGTAGCACTTGTACGTCTATGAATAACCTTCAGTTTGATATCTTACAGGGCCCATGGTTCCACCCGTGTCTAAATTTATGCCCTAGGGAAATGGACATGCGCATGCTACGATCCGCCTATTAAAGTAGTTCTAAAGATGAACTGACCGTGTTTTTTTGGACATAAAACTAGGCTATGATGGGTAAACCCTGTCGCACCTGTAGGTCTTTGAATAATCTTCAATTTGATATCTTACAGGGCCCGTGGTTCCACCCGTGTCAAAAGTTATGCCCTACGGAATAGGACGCGCGCGCGCTACGATCTGTCTGCGACAGCAGTTCTAAAGCTGCACTGTTAGTGTTTTTTTGGACACAAAACTTCGATCTAACGAATAAACCCTATAGCACCTGTACGTCTGTGAATAAGCTTCAGTATGATATCTTACAGGTCCCGTGGTTCCACCCGTGTCTAAAATTATGCCCTAGGGAAATGGACATGCGCATGCTACGATCCGCCTATTACAGTAGTTCTAAAGATGCACCGACCGTGTTTTTTAGACATAAAACTAGGCTATGATGGGTAAACCCTATCGCACCTCTAGGTCTCTGAATAATCTTCAATTTGATATCTTACAGGGCCCGTGGTTCCACCTGTGTCAAAAGTTATGCCTTACGAAAGTGGACGCGCGCGGGCTACGATCCGTCTGCGACAGCAAATCTAAAGCTGCACTGTCAGTGTTTTTTTGGACACAAAACTTCGCTCTGACGGATAAACCCTATAGCACCTGTAAATCTATGAATAAGCTTCAATTTGATATCCGTCTTTTACAGCAGTTCTAAAGCTGCACTGTTCGTGTTTTCTTGGATACAAAACTCAGCGCTGACGGGTAAACCCTATCGCGCCTGTAGGTATCTGAATAAGTTTCAATTTGATGTCTTACAGGGCCCGTGGTTCCACCCGTGTCAAAAGTTATGCCTTACGGAAGTAGACACGCGCGTGCTGAGTTTCGTCTGTTACGCCAATTCTGAAGCTGCACAGTCCGTGTTTTCTAGAGTCAAACCTAGGATCCGATGCGTAAATCCTGTTGCACCTGCAGGTCTCTAAATAATTTTTAATTTGATATCATACAGGATCCGATGCGTAAACCCTGTTGCACCTGACGGATAAACCCTGTAGCACCTGTACGTCTGTGAATAAGCTTCAGTTTGATATCTTACAGGGCCCGTGGTTCCGCCCGTGTCTAAAATTATGCCCTAGGGAAATGGTCATGCGCATGCTACGATCCGTCTGTTACAGTAGTTCTAAAGATGCACAGACCATTTTTTTTGGACATAAAACTAAGGTATGACGGGTAAACCCTATCGCACATGTAGGTATCTGAATAAGCTTTAATTTGATGTCTTACAGGGCCCGTGGTTCTACCCGTGTCAAAAGTTATGCCTTATGGAAGTGGTCACGCGCGTGCTACGATCCGTCTGTTACACCAATTCTAAAGCCGCACAGTCTCGTGCTTTCTAAAGTCAAACCTACGATCCGATGAGTAAACCCTGTTACACCTGTAGGTCTCTGAATAAGCTTCAATTTCATGTCTTACAGGGCCCGTGCTTCCACCCGTGTCAAAAGTTATGCCGTACGGAAGTGGACACACGCGGGCTACGATCCGTCTGTTACACCAATTCTAAAGCTGCACAGTCTCATGCTTTCTAAAGTAAAACCTAGGATCGGATGAGTAAACCCTGTGTTACCTGTAGGACTCTGAATAAGCTTCAATTTGATATCTTACAGGGCCCGTGGTTCCACCCATGTCAAAAGTGGACACGGCGTGCTACGATCCGTCTATGACAGCAGTTCTAAAGCTGCAATGTCAGTGTTTTTTTGGACACAAAACTCCGCTCTGATGGATAAACCCTATAGCACATGTAGGTCTATGAATAAGCTTCAATTTGATATCTTACAGGGCCTGTGGTTCCACCCATGTCAAAATTTATGCCCTACGGAAGTGGACATGCACGTGCTACGATCCGTCTGCGACAGCAGTTCTAAAGATGTACTGTCCGTGTTTTCTTGGATACAAAACTCAGCTCTGATGGGTAAACCCTATCGCACCTGTAGTATCTGAATAAGCTTCAATTTGATATCTTACAGGGCCCGTGGTTCCACCCGCGTCAAAAGTTATGCCTTACAGAAGTGGACACGCGCGTGCTAAGTTCCATCTGTTACACCAATTCTGAAGCTGCACAATCCGTGTTTTCTAGAGTCAAACCTAGGATCTGATGCGTAAACCCTATTGCACCTGTAGGTCTCTAAATAATTTATTATTTGATATCATACAGGGCCCGTGGTTCTATCCGTGTCAAAAGTTATGCGCTACGGAAGTGGACACGCGCGTGGTACGATTCGTCTGTTACAGTAGTTCCAAAGCTGCACTATCCGTGTTTTCTTGGATACAAAACTCAGCTCTGACTGGTAAACCATATCGTACCTGTAGGTATCTGAATAAGCTTCAATTTGATATCTTACAGGACCCGTGGTTCCACCTGTGACAAGAGTTATTCCCTACGGAAGTGGACACGCGCTTGCTACGATCTGTCAGTGACAACGGTTCTAAAGCTGCACGGTCCTTGTTTTTTTGGACACAAAACTCCACTCTGACAGATAAACCCGATCACACCTGTAGCTCTCTAAATAAGCTTCAATTTGATATCTTACAGGGCCCGTGGTTCCACAAGTGTCATAAAGTTATGCCCTACGGAGATGGACACGAGCGTGCTACGTTCCATCTGTTACAGCAGTTCTAAAGCTGCACTGTCCGTGTTTTCTTAGATACAAAACTCAGCTCTGATAGCTAAACCCTGTCGCACCAGTAGGTCTCTGAATAAGCTTCATTTTGATGTCTTACAGGGCCCGTGGTTCCACCTGTGTCAAAAGTTATGTCTTATGGATGTAAACACACGCGGGCTACGATCTGTCTGTTACACAAATTCTAAAGCTGCACAGTCTCGTGCTTTCTAAAGTCAAACCTAGGATCAGATGAGTAAACCATGTTGCACCTGTAGGTCTCTCAATAATCTTCAATTTGATATCTTACAGGGCCCGTGGTTCCACCCGTGTCAAAAATTATGCCCTACTGAAGTGCACATGCGCGTGCTACGATCTGTCTATGACAGCAGTTCTAAAGCTGCACTGACCGTATTTTACAGGGCCCGTGGTTCCACCCGTGTTAAAAGTTATGCCCAACGGAAGTGGACACGCACTCGCTACGATACGTCTGTGACAGCAGTTCTAAAGCTGCACCGTCCGTGTTTTTGTGGACACAAAACTCCGCTCTGACGAATACACCCTATCACACCTGTAGTTCACTAAATAATCTTCAATTTGATATCTTACAGGGCCCGACGTTCCACGCGTGATACGATCCGTCTGTTACAGCAGTTCTAAAGCTGCACCATCCGTGTTTTTGTGGACACAAAACTCCGCTCTCACGGATACACCCTGTCACACTTGTAGTTCTTTGAATAATCTTCAATTTGGTATCTTATATGGCCCGTGCTACGATCCATCTATGACAGTAGTTCTAAAGCTGCACCGACCGTATTTTTTTTGACACAAAACTAGGCTATGATGGGTAAACCCTATCGCACCTGTAGGTCTCTAAATAAGCTTGAATTTGATATTTTACAGGGTCCGTGGTTCCACCCGTGTTAAAAGTTATGCCCAACGGAAGTGGACAAGCACTCGCTAAACTCCGCTCTGAAGGATACACCCTATCACACATGTAGTTCTCTAAGTATTTCTTCAATTTGATATCTTACAGGGCCCGTGGTTCCACGCGTGCTACGATCCGTCTGTTACAGCAGTTCTAAAGCTACACTGTCCATGTTTTTTTGGACACAAAACTCCACTCTGACGGATAAACCCTGTAGCACCTGTACGTCTGTTAATAAGCTTCAGTTTGATATCTTACAGGGCCCATGGTTCTACCCGTGTCTAAAATTATGCCCTAGAAAAATGGACATGCGCATGCTACGATCCGCCTATTACAGTAGTTGTAAAGATGCACTGACCGTGGTTTTTTGGACATAAAACTAGGCTATGATGGGTAAACCCTATCGCACCTGTAGGTATCTGAATAAGCTTCAATTTGATGTCTTACAGGGCCCGTGGTACCACCTGTGTCAAAAGTTATGCCTTACGGAAGTGGACACACGCGTGCTACGATCCGTCTGTTATAGCCGTTCTAAAGCTACAGTGTCCGTGTTTTTTTGGACGCAAAACTCCACTCTGATGAACAAACCCTGTAGCACCTGTACGTCTGTGAATAAGCTTCAGTTTGATATCTTACAGGGCCCGTGGTTCCACCCGTGTCAAAAGTTATTACTTACGGAAGTAGACACGCGCATGCTAAGTTCCGTCTGTTACACCAATTCTGAAGCTGCACAGTCCGTGTTTTCTAGAGTCAAACCTAGGATCCAATGTGTAAACCCTGTAGGTCTCTGAATAATCTTAAATTTGATATCTTACAGGGCCCGTGGTTCCACCCGTGTCAAAAGTTATGCCCTACGGAATGGGACGCGCGAGCGCTACGATCCGTCTGCGACAGCAGTTCTAAAGCAGCACTGTCAGTGTTTTTTTTGACACAAAACTTTGCTCTGATGGATAAACCCTATAGCTTCTTTAGGTCTATGAATAAGCTTCAATTTGATATCTTACAGGGCCCGTGGTTCCACCCATGACAAAATTTATGCCCTACGGAAGTGGACATGCGCGTGCTACGATCCGTCTTTTACAGCAGTTCTAAAGTTGCACTGTCCGTGTTTTCTTGGGTACAAAACTCAGCTCTGACGGGTAAACCCTATCGTACCTGTAGGAATCTGAATAAGTTTCAATTTGATGTCTTACAGGGCCCGTGGTTCCACCCGTGTCAAAAGTTATACCTTACGGAAGTAGACACGCGCGTGCTGAGTTTCGTCTGTTACACCAATTCTGAAGCTGCACAGTCCGTGTTTTCTAGAGTCAAACCTAGGATTCGATGCGTAAACCCTGTTGCACTTGTAGGTCTCTAAATAATTTTTAATTTGATATCTTACAGGGTCCGTGGTTCCACCCGTGTCAAAAGTTATGCCCCACAGAAGTGGACACGCGCGTGCTACGATCCGTCTGTTGCAGCAGTTCTAAAGCTGCACTATCCGTGTTTTCTTGGATAAAAACTCAGCTCTGACTGGTAAACCCTGTCGCACCTTTAGAGTCTAAATAAGCTTCAATTTGATGTCTTACAGGGCCCGTGGTTCCACCCGTGTCAAAAGTTATGCCCTACGGAAGTGGACACGCGCGTGCTACGATCCGTCTGTTCCAGCAGTTCTAAAGCTCCACTGTCCGTGTTTTTTTGGACACAAAACTCCAGTCTGACAGATAAACCCTGTAGCACCTGTACGTCTGTCAATAAGCTTCAGTTTGATATCTTACAGGGCCCGTGGTTCCACCCGTGTCTAAAATTATGCCGTAGGGAAATGGACATGCGCATGCTACGATCCGCTTATTACAGTCGTTCTAAAGATGAACTGACCGTGTTTTTTTGGACATAAAACTAGGCTATGACGGGTAAACCCTGTCGCACCTGTAGGTATCTGAATAAGCTTTAATTTGATGTATTACGGGGCCCGTAGTTCCACCCGTGTCAAAAGTTATGCCTTATGGAAGTTCACACGCCCGTGCTATGATCCGTCTGTTACACCAATTCTAAAGCCGCACAGTCTCGTGATTTCTAAAGTCAAACCTAGGATCCAATGAGTAAACCCTGTTACACCTGTAGGTCTATGAATAAGCTTCAATTTGATGTCTTACAGGGCCCGTGGTTCCACCCGTGTCAAAAGTTATGCCTTACGGAAGTGGACACCCGCGAGCTACGATCCGTCTGTTACACCAATTCTAAAGCTATACAGTCTCGTGCATTCTAAAGACAAACCAAGGATCTGAGGGGTAAACCCTATCGCACCTGTAGGTATCTGAATAAGCTTCAATTTGATATCTTACAGGGCCCGTGGTTCCACCCGCGTCAAAAGTTATGCCTTACAGAAGTGGACACGCGCGTGCTAAGTTCCATCTGTTACACCAATTCTGAAGCTGCACAATCCGTGTTTTCTAGAGTCAAACCTAGGATCTGATGCGTAAACCCTATTGCACCTGTAGGTCTCTAAATAATTTATTATTTCATATCATACAGGGCCCGTGGTTCTATCCGTGTCAAAAGTTATGCGCTACAGAAGTGGACACGCGCGTGCTACGATTCGTCTGTTACAGCAGTTCTAAAGCCGCACTATCCGTGTTTTCTTGGATACAAAACTCAGCTCTGATGGGTAAACCATATCGTACCTGTAGGTATCTGAATAAGCTTCAATTTGATATCTTACAGGACCCGTGGTTCCACCTGTGACAAAAGTTATTCCCTACGGAAGTGGACACGCGCTTGCTACGATCTGTCAGTGACAACGGTTCTAAAGCTGCACTGTCCATGTTTTTTTGGAAACAAAACTCCACTCTGAGAGATAAACCCGATCACACCTGTAGCTCTCTGAATAAGCTTCAATTTGATATCTTAAAGGGCCCGTGGTTCCACCCGTGTCAAAAGTTATCCCCTACAGAAGTGGACACGGCGTGCTACGATCCATCTATGACAGCAGTTCTAAAGCTGCAATGTCAGTGTTTTTTTGGACACAAAACTCCGCTCTGACGGATAAACCCTATAGCACATGTAGGTCTAAGAATAAGCTTCAATTTGATATCTTACAGGGCCTGTGGTTCCACCCATGTCAAAATTTATGCCCTACGGAAGTGGACATGCACGTGCTACGATCCGTCTGCAACAGCAGTTCTAAAGATATACTGTCCGTGTTTTCTTGGATACAAAACTCATCTCTGATGGGTAAACCCTATCGCACCTGTAGTATCTGAATAAGCTTCAATTTGATATCTTACAGGGCCCGTGGTTCCACCCGCGTCAAAAGTTATGCCTTACAGAAGTGGACACGCGCGTGCTAAGTTCCATCTGTTACACCAATTCTGAAGCTGCACAATCCGTGTTTTCTACAGTCAAACCTAGGATCTGATGCGTAAACCCTATTGCACCTGTAGGTCTCTAAATAATTTATTATTTGATATCATACAAGGCCCGTGGTTCTATCTGTGTCAAAAGTTATGCGCTACGGAAGTGGACACGCGCGTGGTACGATTCGTCTGTTACAGCAGTTCTAAAGCTGCACTATCCGTGTTTTCTTGGATACAGAACTCAGCTCTGACTGGTAAACCATATCGTACCTGTAGGTATCTGAATAAACTTCAATTTGATATCTTACAGGACCCGTGGTTCCACCTGTGACAAAAGTTATTCCCTACGGAAGTGGACACGCGCTTGCTACGATCTGTCAGTGACAACGGTTCTAAAGCTGCACGGTCCATGTTTTTTTGGACACAAAACTCCACTCTGACAGATAAACCCGATCACACCTGTAGCTCTCTGAATAAGCTTCAATTTGATATCTTACAGGGCCCGTGGTTCCACCCGTGTCAAAAGTTATGCCCTACGGAAATGGACACGCGCGTGCTACGATCCGTCTGTTATAGCAGTTCTAAAGCTGCAATGTCCGTGTTTTCTTGGACATAAAACTAGGCTATGATGGGTAAACCCTGTCGCACCTGTAGGATTCTGAATAAGCTTCAATTTGATATCTTATAGGGCCCGGGGTTCCACCCGTGTCAAAAGTTATGCCCTACGGAAGTGGACACGCGCTTGCTACGATCCGTCTGTTACAACAGTTCTAAAGCTGTACTGTCCATGTTTTTTTGGACACAAAACTCCGCTTTGACATATAACCCGATCACACCTGTAGCTCTCTAAATAAGCTTCAATTTGATATCTTACAGGGCCCGTGGTTCCACACGTATCAAAAAGTTATGCCCTACGGAGATGGACACGAGCGTGCTACGTTCCATCTGTTACAGCAGTTCTAAAGCTGCACTGTCCGTGTTTTCTTAGATACAAAACTCAGCTCTGATAGGTAAACCCTGTCGCACCAGTAGGTCTCTGAATAAGCTTCATTTTGATGTCTTACAGGGCCCGTGGTTCCACCTGTGTCAAAAGTTATGTTTTACGGATGTAAACACATGCGGGCTACGATCTGTCTGTTACACAAATTCTAAAGCTGCACAGTCTCGTGCTTTCTAAAGTCAAACCTAGGATCAGATGAGTAAACCATGTTGCACCTGTAGGTCTCTCAATAATCTTCAATTTGATATCTTACAGGGCCCGTGGTTCCACCCGTGTCAAAAATTATGCCCTACTGAAGTGCACATGCGCGTGCTACGATCTGTCTATGACAGCAGTTCTAAAGCTGCAATGACCGTAATTTTTTGGACACAAAACTAGGCTATGATGGGTAAACCCTATCGCACCTGTAGGTCTCTCAATAAGCTTGCATTTGATATCTTACAGGGCCCGTGGTTCCACCCGTGTTAAAAGTTATGCCCAACGGAAGTGGACACGCACTCGCTACGATACGTCTGTGACAGCAGTTCTAAAGCTGCACCGTCCGTGTTTTTGTGGACACAAAACTCCGCTCTGACGAATACACCCTATCACACCTGTAGTTCTCTAAATAATCTTCAATTTGATATCTTACAGGGCCCGACGTTCCACGTGTGATACGATCCGTCTGTTACAGCAGTTCTAAAGCTGCACCATCCGTGTTTTTGTGGACACAAAACTCCGCTCTCACGGATACACCCTGTCACACTTGTAGTTCTTTGAATAATCTTCAATTTGGTATCTTATATGGCCCGTGCTACGATCCATCTATGACAGTAGTTCTAAAGCTGCACCGACCGTATTTTTTTCGACACAAAACTAGGCTATGATGGGTAAACCCTATCGCACCTGTAGGTCTCTAAATAAGCTTGAATTTGATATCTTACAGGGTCCGTGGTTCCACCCGTGTTAAAAGTTATGCCCAACGGAAGTGGACAAGCACTCGCTAAACTCCGCTCTGAAGGATACACCCTATCACACATGTAGTTCTCTAAGTATTTCTTCAATTTGATATCTTACAGGGCCCGTGGTTCCACGCGTGCTACGATCCGTCTGTTACAGCAGTTGTAAAGCTACACTGTCCGTCTTTTTTTGGACACAAAACTCCACTCTGACGGATAAACCCTGTAGCACCTGTACGTCTATTAATAAGCTTCAGTTTGATATCTTACAGGGCCCATGGTTCTACCCGAGTCTAAAATTATGCCCTAGAAAAATGGACATGCGCATGCTACGATCCGCCTATTACAGTAGTTGTAAAGATGCACTGACCGTGGTTTTTTGGACATAAAACTAGGCTATGATGGGTAAACCCTATCGCACCTGTAGGTATCTGAATAAGCTTCAATTTGATGTCTTACAGGGCCCGTGGTACCACCTGTGTCAAAAGTTATGCCTTACGGAAGTGGACACACGCGTGCTACGATCCGTCTGTTATAGCCGTTCTAAAGCTACAGTGTCCGTGTTTTTTTGGACGCAAAACTCCACTCTGACGAACAAACCCTGTAGCACCTGTACGTCTGTGAATAAGCTTCAGTTTGATATCTTACAGGGCCCGTGGTTCCACCCGTGTCAAAAGTTATTACTTACGGAAGTAGACACGCGCATGCTAAGTTCCGTCTGTTACACCAATTCTGAAGCTGCACAGTCCGTGTTTTCTAGAGTCAAACCTAGGATCCAATGTGTAAACCCTGTAGGTCTCTGAATAATCTTAAATTTGATATCTTACAGGGCCCGTGGTTCCACCCGTGTCAAAAGTTATGCCCTACGGAATGGGACGCGCGAGCGCTACGATCCGTCTGCGACAGCAGTTCTAAAGCAGCACTGTCAGTGTTTTTTTTGACACAAAACTTTGCTCTGATGGATAAACCCTATAGCTTCTTTAGGTCTATGAATAAGCTTCAATTTGATATCTTACAGGGCCCGTGGTTCCACCCATGACAAAATTTATGCCCTACGGAAGTGGACATGCGCGTGCTACGATCCGTCTTTTACAGCAGTTCTAAAGCTGCACTGTCCGTGTTTTCTTGGGTACAAAACTCAGCTCTGACGGGTAAACCCTATCGTACCTGTAGGAATCTGAATAAGTTTCAATTTGATGTCTTACAGGGCCCGTGGTTCCACTCGTGTCAAAAGTTATACCTTACGGAAGTAGACACGCGCGTGCTGAGTTTCGTCTGTTACACCAATTCTGAAGCTGCACAGTCCGTGTTTTCTAGAGTCAAACCTAGGATTCGATGCGTAAACCCTGTTGCACTTGTAGGTCTCTAAATAATTTTTAATTTGATATCTTACAGGGTCCGTGGTTCCACCCGTGTCAAAAGTTATGCCCCACAGAAGTGGACACGCGCGTGCTACGATCCGTCTGTTGCAGCAGTTCTAAAGCTGCACTATCCGTGTTTTCTTGGATAAAAACTCAGCTCTGATTGGTAAACCCTGTCGCACCTTTAGAGTCTAAATAAGCTAAAATTTGATGTCTTACAGGGCCCGTGGTTCCACCCGTGTCAAAAGTTATGCCCTACGGAAGTGGACACGCGCGTGCTACGATCCGTCTGTTCTAGCAGTTCTAAAGCTCCACTGTCCGTGTTTTTTTGGACACAAAACTCCAGTCTGACAGATAAACCCTGTAGCACCTGTATGTCTGTCAATAAGCTTCAGTTTGATATCTTACAGGGCCCGTGGTTCCACCCGTGTCTAAAATTATGCCGTAGGGAAATGGACATGCGCATGCTACGATCCGCTTATTACAGTCGTTCTAAAGATGAACTGACCGTGTTTTTTTGGACATAAAACTAGGCTATGACGGGTAAACCCTGTCGCACCTGTAGGTATCTGAATAAGCTTTAATTTGATGTATTACGGGTCCCGTAGTTCCACCCGTGTCAAAAGTTATGCCTTATGGAAGTTCACACGCCCGTGCTATGATCCGTCTGTTACACCAATTCTAAAGCCGCACAGTCTCGTGATTTCTAAAGTCAAAACCTAGGATCCAATGAGTAAACCCTGTTACACCTGTAGGTCTATGAATAAGCTTCAATTTGATGTCTTACAGGGCCCGTGGTTCCACCCGTGTCAAATGTTATGCCTTACGGAAGTGGACACCCGCGAGCTACGATCCGTCTGTTACACCAATTCTAAAGCTATACAGTCTCGTGCATTCTAAAGTCAAACCTAGGATCTGATGGGTAAACCCTATCGCACCTGTAGGTATCTGAATAAGCTTCAATTTGATATCTTACAGGGCCCGTGGTTCCACCCGCGTCAAAAGTTATGCCTTACAGAAGTGGACACGCGCGTGCTAAGTTCCATCTGTTACACCAATTCTGAAGCTGCACAATCCGTGTTTTCTAGAGTCAAACCTAGGATCTGATGCGTAAACCCTATTGCACCTGTAGGTCTCTAAATAATTTATTATTTCATATCATACAGGGCCCGTGGTTCTATCCGTGTCAAAAGTTATGCGCTACAGAAGTGGACACGCGCGTGCTACGATTCGTCTGTTACAGCAGTTCTACAGCCGCACTATCCGTGTTTTCTTGGATACAAAACTCAGCTCTGATGGGTAAACCATATCGTACCTGTAGGTATCTGAATAAGCTTCAATTTGATATCTTACAGGACCCGTGGTTCCACCTTTGACAAAAGTTATTCCCTACGGAAGTGGACACGCGCTTGCTACGATCTGTCAGTGACAACGGTTCTAAAGCTGCACTGTCCATGTTTTTTTGGAAACAAAACTCCACTCTGAGAGATAAACCCGATCACACCTGTAGCTCTCTGAATAAGCTTCAATTTGATATCTTAAAGGGCCCGTGGTTCCACCCGTGTCAAAAGTTATCCCCTACAGAAGTGGACACGGCGTGCTACGATCCATCTATGACAGCAGTTCTAAAGCTGCAATGTCAGTGTTTTTTTGGACACAAAACTCCGCTCTGACGGATAAACCCTATAGCACATGTAGGTCTAAGAATAAGCTTCAATTTGATATCTTACAGGGCCTGTGGTTCCACCCATGTCAAAATTTATGCCCTACGGAAGTGGACATGCACGTGCTACGATCCGTCTGCAACAGCAGTTCTAAAGATGTACTGTCCGTGTTTTCTTGGATACAAAACTCAGCTCTGATGGGTAAACCCTATCGCACCTGTAGTATCTGAATAAGCTTCAATTTGATATCTTACAGGGCCCGTGGTTCCACCCGCGTCAAAAGTTATGCCTTACAGAAGTGGACACGCGCGTGCTAAGTTNTAAGCTTCAATTTGATATCTTATAGGGCCCGTGGTTCCACCCGTGTCAAAAGTTATGCCCTACGGAAGTGGACACGCGCTTGCTACGATCCGTCTGTTACAACAGTTCTAAAGCTGTACTGTCCATGTTTTTTTGGACACAAAACTCCGCTTTGACAGATAAACCCGATCACACCTGTAGCTCTCTAAATAAGCTTCAATTTGATATCTTACAGGGCCCGTGGTTCCACACGTGTTAAAAAGTTATGCCCTACGGAGATGGACACGAGCGTGCCACGATCCATCTGTTACAGCAGTTCTAAAGCTGCACTGTCTGTGTTTTCTTAGATACAAAACTTAGCTCTGACAGGTAAACCCTGTCGCACCAGTAGGTCTCCGAATAAGCTTCATTTTGATGTCTTACAGGGCCCGTGGTTCCACCTGTGTCAAAAGTTATGCCTTACGGATGTAAACACACGCGGGCTACGATCTGCCTGTTACACAAATTCTAAAGTTGCACAGTCTCGTGCTTTCTAAAGTCAAACCTAGGATCAGATGAGTAAACCATGTTGCACCTGTAGGTCTCTCAATAATCTTCAATTTGATATCTTACAGGGCCCGTGGTTCCACTCGTGTCAAAAATTATGCCCTACTGAAGTGCACATGCGCGTGCTACGATCCGTCTATGACAGCAGTTCTAAAGCTGCACTGACCGTATTTTTTTGGACACAAAACTAGGCTATGATGGGTAAACCCTATCGCACCTGTAGGTCTCTCAATAAGCTTGAATTTGATATCTTACAGGGCCCGTGGTTCCACCCGTGTTAAAAGTTATGCCTTATGGAAGTGGACACGCGCGTGCTGAGTTTCGTCTGTTACACCAATTCTGAAGCTGCACAGTCCGTGTTTTCTAGAGTCAAACCTGGGATTCGATGCGTAAACCCTATTGCACCTATACGTCTCTAAATAATTTTCAATTTGATATCATACGGGGCCCGTGGTTCCACCCGTGTCAAAAGTTATGCGCTATGGAAGTGGACACGCGCGTACTACGATTAGTCTGTTACGGCAGTTCTAAAGCTGCACTATCCGCATTTTCTTGGATACAAAACTCAGTTCTGACGGGTAAACCCTATTGCACCTGTAGGTATCTGAATAAGCTTCAATTTGATATCTTACAGGGCCCGTGGTTCCACCCGTGTCAAAAGTTATGCCTTACGGAAGTGGACACGCGCGTGCTACGATCTGTCTGTTTCACCAATTCTAAAACTGCATAGTCCGTGTTTTCTAGAGGAAAGCCTAGGATTTGAAGGGTAAACCCTGTTGCACATGTAGGTCTCTGAATAAGCTTCAATTTGATATCTTACTGGATTCGTGTCAAAAGTTATACCTTACGGAAGTAGACACGCGCGTGCTGAGTTTCGTCTGTTACACCAATTCTGAAGCTGCACAGTCCGTGTTTTCTAGAGTCAAACCTAGGATTCGATGCGTAAACCCTGTTGCACCTGTAGGTCTCTAAATAATTTTTAATTTGATATCTTACAGGGTCCGTGGTTTCACCCGTGTCAAAAGTTATGCCCCACAGAAGTGGACACGCGCGTGCTACGATCCGTCTGTTGCAGCAGTTCTAAAGCTGCACTATCCGTGTTTTCTTGGATAAAAACTCAGCTCTGAATGGTAAACCCTGTCGCACCTTTGGAGTCTAAATAAGCTACAATTTGATGTCTTACAGGGGCCGTGGTTCCGCCCGTGTCAAAAGTTATGCCCTACGGAAGTGGACACGCGCGTGCTACGATCCGTCTATTCCAGCAGTTCTAAAGCTCCACTGTCCGTGTTTTTTGGACACAAAACTCCACTCTGACAGATAAACCTTGTAGCACCTGTACGTCTGTGAATAAGCTTCAGTTTGATATCTTACAGGGCCCGTGGTTCCACCCGTGTCTAAAATTATGCCCTAGGGAAATGGACATGCGCATGCTACGATCCGCTTATTACAGTCGTTCTAAAAATGCACTGACCGTGTTTTTTTGGACATAAATCTAGGCTATGACGGGTAAACCCCGTTGCACCTATAGGTATCTGAATAATCTTTAATTTGATGTCTTACGGGGCCCGTGGTTCCACCCGTGTCAAAAGTTATGCCTTATGGAAGTGGCACGCCCGTGCTATGATCCGTCTGTTACACCAATTCTAAAGCCGCACAGTCTCATGATTTCTAAAGTCAAACCTAGGATCCAATGAGTAAACCCTGTTATACCTGTAGGTCTCTGAATAAGCTTCAATTTGATGTCTTACAGGGCCCGTGGTTCCACCCGTGTCAAAAGTTATGCCTTACGGAAGTGGACACCCGCGAGCTACGATCCGTCTATTACACCAATTCTAAAGCTGCACAGTCTCGTGTATTCTAAAGTCAAACCTAGGATCTGATGGGTAAACCCTATCGCACCTGTAGGTATCTGAATAAGCTTCAATTTGATATCTTACAGGGCCCGTGGTTCCACCCGTGTCAAAAGTTATGCCTTATGGAAGTGGACACGCGCGTGCTACGATCCATCAGTTACACCAATTCTAAAGCTGCACAGTCTCGTGCTTTCTAAATTCAAACCTAGGATCCAATGAGTAAACCCTGTTGCACCTGTAGGTCTCTAAATAAGCTTCAATTTGATGTGTTACTGGGCTCGTGGTTCCACCCGTGTCAAAAGTTATGCCCAACGGAAGTGGACACGCGCGTGCTACGATCCATTTGTGACAGCAGTTCTAAAGCTGCACTGTCCGTGTTTTTTCGGATAGAAAAATCCGCTCTGACAAATAAACCCTGTAGCACATGTAGGTCTATGAATAAACTTCAATTTGATATCTTACAGGGCCCGTGGTTCCGCCCGTGTCAAAGGTTATGCCCTACGGAAGTGGACAAGCGCGTGCTACGATCCGTCTGTTACAGAAGTTCTAAAGCTATATTGTCCGTGTTTTTTTGACACAAAACTCCTCTCTAAAGGCACTGACCGTATTTTTGGACATGCGCGTGTTATGATCCGTCTATTACAGCAATTCTAAAGCTGCACTGACCATATTTTTGTGGACACAAAACTAGGCTATGATTGGTAAACCCTATCGTACTTGTAGGTCTCTGAATAAGCTTCAATTTGATATCTTACAGGGTCCGCGGTTCCACCCGTGTCAAAATTTCTGCCCTACGGAAGTGGACACGCGCGCGCTACGATCTGTCTGTTACAGCAGTTCTAAAGCTGCACTGTTCGTGTTTTTTGGACACAAAACCACCCTCTGACAGATAAACCCTGTAGCACCTGTGGTTCCACTTGTGTCTAAAATTATGCCCTAGGGAAGTGGACATGCGCATGCTACGATCCGTCTATTACAATAGTTCTAAAGTTACACTCACTGTGTTTATTTGGACATATAACTAGGCTATGATGGGTAAACCCGATCACACCTGTAGCTCTCTGAATAAGCTTCAATTTGATATCTTACAGGGCCCGTGGTTCCACCCGTGTCAAAAGTTATGCCCTACGGAAATGGACACGCGCGTGCTACGATCTGTCTGTTACAGCAGTTCAAAAGCTGCACTGTCTGTGTTTTCTTGGACATAAGACTAGGCTATGATGGGTAAAACCTATCGCACCTGTAGGACTCTGAATAAGCTTCAATTTGATATCTTACAGGGCCCGTGGTTCCACCCGTGTCAAAAGTTATGCCCTACAGAAGTGGACACGCGCGTGCTACGATCCGTCTGTTACAGCAGTTCTAAAGCTACATTGTCCGTGTTTTTTGGGACACAAAACTCCACTCTGATGGATAAACCCTGTAGCTCCTGTACGTCTGTGAATAAGCTTCAGTTTGATATCTTACAGGGCACGTGGTTCCACCCGTGTCTAAAATTATGCCCTAGGGAAATGGACATGTGCATGCTACTATCCGCCTATTAAATTAGTTCTAAAGATGCACCATCCGTGTTTTTGTGGACACAAAACTCGGCTCTGATAGGTAAACCCTGTCGCACAAATAGGCCTCTGAATAAATTCCAATTGGATGTCTTACAGGGCCCGTGGATCCACCCGTGTCAAAAGTGATGCCCTACTTAAGTGCACATGCGCGTGCTACGATCCATCTATGACAGCAGTTCTAAAGCTGCACTAACCGTATTTTTTGGACACAAAACTAGGCTATGATGGGTAAACCCTATCGCACCTGTAGGTCTCTGAATAAGCTTGAATTTGATATCTTACAGGGCCCGTGGTTCCACCCGTGTTAAAACTTATGCCCAACGGATGTGGGCAAGCGCTCGCTACGATCCGTCTGTGACAGCAGTTCTAAAGCTGCACTATCCGTGTTTTTGTGGACACAAAACTCCGCTCTGAAGGATACACCCTATCACACCTGTAGTTCTCTAAATAATCTTCAATTTGATATCTTACAGGGCCCGTGGTTCCACGCGTGCTACGATCCGTCTGTTACTGCAGTTCTCTGTCCGTATTTTTTTGGACAGAAAAATCCACTCTGATGGATAAACCCTGTGGCACCTGTACGTCTGTAAATAAGCTTCAGTTTGATATCTTATAGGGCCCGTGGTTCCACCCGTGTCTAAAATTATGCCATAGGGAAATGGACATGCGCATGCTACTGTCCGCCTATTACAGTAGTTCTAAAGATGCACTGACCATCTTTTTTTGGACATAAAACTAGGCTATGATGGGTAAACCCTGTCGCACCCATAGGTCTCTGATTGAGCTTCAATTTGATATCCTTCAGGGCCCGTGGTTCCACCCGTGTCAAAAGTTATGCTCTACGGAAGTGGACACGCGCGTGCTACGATCCGACTGTTACAGTAGTTCTAAAGCTGCACTGTCCGTGTTTTCTTGGATACAAAACTCAGCTCTGATAGGTAAACCCCGTCGTACCTGTAGGTCTCTGAATAAGCTTCAATTTGATGTCGTACAGGGCTCGTGGAAAAAGTTATGCCCAACGGAAGTGGACAAGCGCTCGCTACGATCCGTCTGTGACAGCAGTTCTAAAGCTGCACCGTCCGTGTTTTCTTGGATACAAAACTCAGCTCCGATAGGATACACCTTATCACACCCGTAGTTCTCTAAATAATCTTCAATTTGATATCTTACAGGGCCCGTGGTTCCACGCATGCTACGATCCGTCTGTTACAGCAGTTCTAAAGCTACACTGTCCGTATTTTTTTGGACACAAAACTCCACTCTGATGGATAAACCCTGTGGAACCTGTACGTCTGTGAATAAGCCTCAGTTTGATATCTTATAGGGCCCGTGGTTCCACCTGTGTCTAAAATTATGCCCTAGGGAAATGGGAATGCGCATGCTACGATCCGCCTATTACAGTAGTTCTAAAGATGCACTGACCGTGTTTTTTTGGACATAAAACTAGGCTATGATGGGCAAACCCTGTCGCACCCGTAGGTCTCTGAATAAGCTTCAATTTGATATCTTACAGGGCCCGTGGTTCCACCCGTGTCAAAAGTTATGCCCTACGGAAGTGGACACGCGCGTGCTACGATCCGACTGTTACGGCAGTTCTAAAGCTGTACTGTCCGTGTTTTCTTGGATACAAAACTCAGCTCTGATAGGTAAACCCCATCGTACCTGTAGGTCTCTGAATAAGCTTCAATTTGATGTCGTACAGGGCTCGTGGTTCCAACCGTGTCAAAAGTTATGCCTTACGGAAGTGGACACACGCGGGCTACAATCCGTCTGTTACACCGATTCTAAAGCTGCACAGTCTCTTGCTTTCTAAAGTCAAAGCTAGGATCCAACGAGTAAAACCTGTTGCACCTTTAGGTCTCTGAATAATCTTCAATTTGATATCTTACAGGGCCCGTGGTTCCACCCGTGTCAAAAGTCATGCCCTACGGAATTGGACGCGCGCGCTACCATCCGTCTGCGAGAGCAGTTCTAAAGCTGCACTGTCAGTGTTTTTTTGGACTCAAAACTTCGTTCTGACGAATAAAACCTCTAGCACCTGTAGGTCTATGAATAAGCTTCAATTTGATATATTACAGGGCCCGTGGTTCCACCCATGTCAAAATTTATGCCCTACGGAAGTGGACATGCGCGTGCTACGATCTGTCTGTTACAGCAGTTTGAAAGCTGCACTGACCATGTAATTTTGGAAAACAAACTAGGCTATGACCTGAGAACCATGTCGCACTGTAGGTCTATGAATAAGCTTCAATTTGATATCTTTTAGGGCCCGTGGTTCCATCCGTGTCAAAAGTTATGCCCTACCGAAGTGGACACGCGCGTGCTATGATCCGTCTATTACAGCAGTTCTAAAGCTGCATTGTCCGTGTTTTCTTGGATACAAAACTCAGCTCTGACAGGTAAACCCTGTCGCACCTGTAGGTCTTTGAATAAGCTTCAATTTGATGTCTTACAGGGCCCGTGGTTCCACCCGTGTCAAAAGTTATGCCCTACGGAGGTCGACACGCGCCTGCTACGATCTATCTGTTACAGCAGTTCTAAAGCTGCACTGTTCGTGTTTTTTTGACACAAAACCGTGCTCTGACGGATAAACTCTGTAGCACCTGTGGTTCCACCCGTGTCTAAAATTATGCCCTAGGGAAGTGGACATGCGCATACTACGATCCGTCTATTACTGTAGTTCTAAAGATGCACTAACTGTGTTTTTTTGGACATATAACTACTCTTTTACAGGTAAACCCTATCGCACCTGTAGGTCTAAGAATAAGCTTCAATTTGATATCTTACAGGGCCCGTGGTTCCACCCATTTCAAAATTTATGCCCTATGGAAGTGGACATGCGCGTGCTACGATCCGTCTGTTACAGCAGTTTTAAAGCTGCACTGACCATGTAATTTGGGAAAACAAACTAGGCTATGACTTGAGAACCATGTCGCACTGTAGGTCTATGAATAAGCTTCAATTTGATATCTTTTAGGGCCCGTGGTTCCATCCGTGTCAAAAGTTATGCCCTACGGAAGTGGACACGCGCGTGCTATGATCCGTCTGTTACAGCAGTTCTAAAGCTGCACTGTCCATGTTTTCTTGGATTCAAAACTCAGCTCTAACGGGTAAACCCTATTGCACCAGTAGGTATCTGAATAAGCTTCAACTTGATGTCTTACAGGGCCCGTGGTTCCACCCACATCAAAAGTTATGCCTTACAAAAGTGGACACTCGCGTGCTAAGTTTCGTCTGTTACACCAATTCTGAAGCTGCACAGTCCGTGTTTTCTAGAGTCAAACCAAGGATCCGATGCGTAAACCCTGTTGCACCTGTAGGTCTCTAATTAATTTTTAATTTGATATCATCCAGGGCCCGTGGTTCCACCCGTGTCAAAAGTTATGCCCAACGGAAGTGGACACGCACGTGCTACGATTCATTGGTGACGGCAGTTCTAAAGGAGCACTATCCATGTTTTTTTGGACACAAAACTCCACTCTGAACGATAAACCCTGTAGCAACCGTAGGTCTATGAATAAGCTTCAATTTGATATCTTACAGAGCCCATGGTTCCATCTGTGTCAAAAATTATACCCTACTGAAGTGCACAAGCGCATGCTATGATCCGTCTATTACAGCAATTCTAAAGCTGCACTGACCAAATTTTTTTTGGACACAAAACTAGGCTATGATTGGTAAACCCTATCGCACATGTAGGTCTCTGAATAAACTTCAATTTGATATCTTACAGGTTCCGTGGTTCCACCCGTGTCAAAAGTTATGCCCTACGGTGGTGGACACGCGCGTGCTACGATCTAACTGTTACAGCAGTTCTAAAGCTGCACAGTTCATGTTTTTTTACACAAAACCGCGCTCTGACGGATAAACCCTATAGCACCTGTGGTTCGACCCGTGTCTAAAATTATGCCCTAGGGAAGTGGACACGGTGTGCGACGATCCGTCTGTGACAGCAGTTCTAAAGATGCACTGTCCGTATTTTTTTGGACACAAAACTCCACTCTGACGGATACACCCTATCACACCTGTGGTTCTCTGAATAAGCTTCAATTTGTTATCTTACAGGGCCCGTGGTTCAACCCGTGTCAAAAGTTATGCCCTACGGAAATTGACACGCGTGTGCTTCGATCCGTCTATAGGTCTCTGAATAAGCTTCAATTTGATATCTTACAGAGCCCGTGGTTCCACCCGTGTCAAAAGTTATGCCCTACGGAAGTGGACTCGCGCTTGCCACTATCCGTCTTTGACAACAGTTCTAAAGATGCACTGTCCATGTTTTTTTGGACACAAAACTCTGCTCTGACAGATGAACCATGTCGTATATGTAGCTCTCTGAATAAGCTTCAATTTGATATCTTACAGGGCCCGTGTCAAAAGTTATGTCTTACGGAAGTGGACACGCGCGTGCTACGATCCGTCTGTTACACCAATTCTAAAGCTGCGCTGTCTGTGTTTTCTAGAGTTAAACGTAGGATTCGATGGTAAACCCTGTTGCACTAGTAGGTCTCTGAATAAGCTTCAATTTGATATCTTACAGGGCCCGTGGTTCCACCCGTGTCAAAAGTTATGCCCTACGGAAATGGACACGCGCGTGCTACGATCCGTCTGTTACAGCAGTTCTAAAGCTGCACTGTCTGTGTTTTCTTAGACATAAAACTAGGCTATGATCGGTAAACCCTGTCGCACCTGTAGGACTCTTAATAAGCATCAATTTGATGTCTTACAGGGCCCGTGGTTCCACCCGTGTCAAAGGTTATGCCTTACGGAAGTGCACACACGCGGGCTACGATCCGTCTGTTACACCAATTCTAAAGCTGCACAGTCTCGTGCTTTCTAAAGTCAAATCTAGGATCCGATGAGTAAACCCTATTGCACATGTAGGTCTCTGAATAATCTCCAATTTGATGTCTTACAGGGCCCGTGGTTCCACCCGTGTCAAAAATTATGCCCTACTGAAGTGCACATGCGCGTGCTACGATCCGTCTATTACAGCAATTCTAAAGCTCCACTGACCGTATTTTTTTGGACACAAAACAAGGCTATGATTGGAAAATTCCATCGCACCTGTAGGTCTCTGAATAAGCTTCAATTTGATATCTTACAGGGCCCGTGGTTCCACCCATGTCAAAAGTTATGCCCAACGGAAGTGGACAAGCGCGTGCTACGATCCATTTGTGACAGTTGTTCTAAACCTACATTGTCCGTGTTTTTTTGGACACAAAACTCCGTTCTGACAGATAAAAACTGTAGCACCTGTAGGTCTATGAATAAGCTTCAATTTGATATCTTACAGGGCCCATAGTTCCACCCGTGTCAAAAATTATGCCCTACTGAAGTGCACATGCGCGTGCTACGATCCGTCTATTACAGCAATTCTAAAGCTCCACTGACCGTATTTTTTTGGACACAAAACAAGGCTATTATTGGAAAATTCAATCGCACCTGTAGGTCTCTGAATAAGCTACAATTTGATATCTTACAGGGTCCGTGGTTCCACCCGTGTCAAAAGTTATGCCCTACGGAAGTGGACACGCGCGTGCTACGATCTGTCTGTTACAGCAGTTCTAAAGCTGCACTCTTCGTGCTTTTTTGAACACAAAACCTCGCTTTGACAGATAAACCCTGTAGCACCTGTAGGTCTATGAATAAGATTCAATTTGATATTTTACAGGGCCCATGGTTCCACCCGTGTCAAAAATTATGCCCTACTAAAGTGCATATGGGCGTGCTACGATCCGTCTATTACAGCAATTCTAAAGCTGCATTGACCGTATTTTTCTGCACACAAAACTATGCAATGATTAGTAAACACTATCGCACCTGTAGGTCTCCGAATAAGCTTCAATTTGATATCTTACAGGGTCAGTGGTTCCACCCGTGTCAAAAGTTATGCCCTACGGAAGTGGACACGCGCGTGCTATGATCTGTCAGTTACAGCAGTTATAAAGCTGCACTGTTCGTGTTTTTTGGACACAAAACCACTCTCTGACGGATAAACCCTGTAGCACCTGTGGTTCCACCCGTGTCGAAAATTATGCCCTAGGGAAGTGGACATGCGCATGCTACGATCCGTCTATTACAATAGTTCTAAATCTGCACTGACCGTGTTTTTTTGACATATAACTAGGCTATGATAGGTAAACCCTGTCGCACCTGTAGGTCTATGAATAAGCTTCAATTTGATATCTCACAGGGCTCGTGGTTCCACCCGTGTCAAAAGTTATGCCCAACAGAAGTAGACACGCGCTTGCTACGTTCCGTCTCTGACAGCAATGCTAAAGCTGCACTGTTCGTGTTTTTTTGGACATAAAACTCCGCTCTAATAGATAAAGTCTATCGCACCTGTAGCTCTCCGAATAACCTTCAATTTGATATCTGACAGTGTCTGTGGTTCCACCCGTGTCAAAAGTTATGCCCTACAGAAATGGCCACGCGCGTGCTACGATCCGTCTGTTACAGCAGTTATAAAGCTGCACTATCCGTGTTTTCTTAGATAAAAACACAGCTCTGACTGATAAACCCTGTCGCACCTTTGGAGTCTAAATAAGCTTCAATTTGATGTCCTACAGGGCCCGTGGTTCCACCGGTGTCAAAAGTTGTGCCCTACGGAAGTGGTCACGCGCTTGCTACGATCCGTCTATGACAACGGTTCTATAGCTGCACTGTCCATGTTTTTTTGGACACAAAACTCCGCTCTGTCAGATAAACCCTATCACACCTGTAGCTCTCTGAATAAGATTCAAGTTGATATCTTACAGGGCCCGTGGTTCCACCCGTGTCAAAAGTTATACCCTACGGAGATGGACACGCGCGTGCGACGACCCGTCTGTTACAGCCGTTCTAAAGCTGCACTGTCCGTGTTTTCTTGGACATAAAAATAGGCAATGATCGGTAAACCCTGTCGCACCTGTAGCTCTCTGAATAAGCTTCAATTTGATATCTTTCAGGGCCCGTGGTTCCACCCGTGTCAAAAGTTATGCCCTACGGAAATGGACACGCGAGTGCTACGATCCGTCTGTTACAGCAGTTCTAAAGTTGCACAGTCCGTGTTTTCTTTGATACAAAACTCAGCTCTGATAGGTAAAACCTATCGCACCTGTAGGTCTCCGAATAAGCTTCAATTTGATGTCTTACAGGGTCCGTGGTTCCACCCGTGTCAAAAGTTTTGCCTTACGGATGTAAACACACGCGGGCTACGATCTGTCTGTTACACCAATTTTAAAGCTGCACAGTCTCGTGCTTTCCAAATTCAAACCTAGGATCCGATGAGTGAACCCTGTTGCACCTGTAGGTCTCTGAATAATCTTCAATTTGATATCTTACAGGGCCCGTGGTTCCACCCGTGTCAAAAATTATGCCCTACAAAAGTGCACATGCGCGTGCTACGATCCGTCTATGACAGCAGTTCTAAAGCTGCACTGACCGTATTATTTTGAACACAAAACTAGGTTATGATGGTTAAACCCTATCGCACCTGTAGGAATCTAAATAAGCTTCAATTTGATGTCTTACAGGGCCCGTGGTTCCACCCGTGTCAAAATTTATGCCCAACGGAAGTGGACACGCATGTGCAACCTGTGTCAAAAGTTATGCCCTACGGAAGTTGACACGCGTGTGCTACGATCCGTCTGTTACAGCAGTTCTAAAGTTGCACTGTCCGTGTTTTTTTGGACACAAAACCCCACTCTGACGGATAAACCCTGTAGCACCTGTACGTCTGTGAATAAGCTTCAGTTTGATATCTTATATTGCCCGTGTTTCCACCCGTGTCTAAAATTATGCCCTAGGGAAATGGACATGCGCATGCTACGATCCGCCTATTACAGTAGTTCTAAAGATGCACTGACCGTGTTTTTTTGGACATAAAACTAGGTTATGACGGGTAAAATGTGTCGCACCTGTAGGTATCTGAATAAGCTTCAATTTGATATCTTACAGGGCCCGTGGTTCCACCCGTGTCAAAAGTTAGGCCCTACGGAAATGGACACGCGCGTGCTACGATCCGTCTGTTACAGCAGTTCTAAAGCTGCACTGTCCGTATTTTTTTGGACACAAAACCCACTCTGACGGATAAACCCTGTAGCACCTATACGTCTGTGAATAAGCTTCAGTTTGATATCGTATAGGGCCCGTGTTTCCACCCGTGTCAAAAGTTATTCCCTAGGGAAATGGACATGCGCATGCTACGATCCGCCTATTACAGTAGTTCTAAAGATGCACTGACCGTGTTTTTTTGGACATAAAACTAGGCTATGATGGGTAAACCCTGTCGCACCTGTAGGTCTATGAATAAGCTTAAATTTGATATCTTACAGAGCCCGTGGTTCCACCCGTGTCAAAAGTTAGGCCCTACGGAAGTGGACACGCGCTTGCCACTATCCGTCTTTGACAACAGTTCTAAAGTTGCACTGTCCATGTTTTTTTGGACACAAAACTTTGCTCTGACAGATGACCATGTCGTATCTATAGCCCTCTGAATAAGCTTAAATTCGATATCTTACAGGGCCCGTGTCAAAAGTTATGCCTTACGGAGGTGGACACGCGCATGCTACGATCCGTCTGTTACAACAATTCTAAAGCTGCGCTGTCTGTGTTTTCTAGAGTTAAATGTAGGATTCGATGGTAAACCCTGTTGCACTAGTAGGTCTCTGAATAAGCTTCAATTTGATGTCTTACAGGGCCCGTGGTTCCACCCGTGTCAAAGGTTATGCCTTACGGAAGTGGACACACGCGGGCTACAATCCGTCTGTTACACCAATTCTAAAGCTGCACAGTCTCGTGCTTTTTAAAGTCAAACCTAGGATCCGATGAGTAAACCCTATTGCACCTTTAGGTCTCTTAATAATCTTCAATTTGATGTCTTACAGGGCCCGTGGTTCCACCCGTGTCAAAAGTTATGCCTTATGGAAGTGGACATGCGCGTGCTACGATCCGTCTGTTACACCAATTCTAAAGTGCACAGTCTCGTGCTTTCTAAAGTCAAACCTAGGATCCGATGAGTAAACCCTGTTGCACCTGTAGGTCTCTGAATAAGCTTCAATTTGATGTCTTACAGGGCCCGTGGTTCCACCCGTGTCAAAATTATGCCCAACGGAAGTGGACAAGCGCATGCTACGATCCATTTGTGACATCTGTTCTAAAGCTGCACTGTCCGTGTTTTTTTGGACACAAAACAAAACTCCGCTCTGACAGATAAAACCTGTAGCACCTGTTGGTCTATGAATAAGCTTCAATTTGATATCTTACAGGGCCCATGGTTGCACCCGTGCCAAAAATTATGCCCTATTGAAGTGCACATGCGCGTGCTACGATCCGTCTATTACAGCAATTCTAAATCTGCATTGACCGTATTTTTGTGGACACAAAACTATGCTATGATTGGTAAACACTATCGCACTTGTAGGTCTCTGAATAAGCTTCAACAGATGCATCTTTAGAACTACTGTAACAGATGGATCGTAGCACGCGCATGTCCACTTCTGTGGGGCATAAATTTTGACATGGGTGGAACCACGGGCCCTGTAAGATATCAAATTGAAGCTTATTCATAGACCTACACTTGCTGTAGTATTTATCCGTCAGAACGGAGTTTTATGTCCCAAAAAACACGGACAGAGGGGCTTTAGAACTGCTGTCACAAACGGATCGTAGCGCGCGCGTGTCCACTTCCGTAGGGCATAACTTTTTACACGGGTGGAAACACGGACCCTCTATGATATCAAATTAAAAATTATTTAGAGACCTACAGGTGCAACAGGGTTTACGCATCGGATCCTAGGTTTGACTCTAGAAAACACAGACTGTGCAGCTTCAGAATTGGTGTAACAGACGGAACTTAGCACGCGCGTTTCTACTTCCGTAAGGCATAACTTTTGACACGGGTGGAACCACGGGCCCTCTAAGACATCAAATTGAAAATTATTCAGATACCTACAGGTACGATAGGGTTTACCCATCAGAGCTGAGTTTTGTATCCAAGAAAACACGGACAATGCATTTTTAGAACTGCTATAACAGACGGATCGTAGCATGCGCATTTCCACTTCCGTAGGGCATAAATTTTGACATGGGTGGAACCACGGGCCCTATAAGATATCAAATTGAAGCTTATTCATATACTTACAGGTGCTATAGGTTTTATCCGTCAGAGTGAAGTTTTGTGTCCAAAAATACACTGACAGTGCAGCTTTAGAACTGCTGTCGCGGACGGATCGTAGCGCGCGCGCGTCCAATTCCGTAGGTCATAACTTTTGACATGGGTGGAACCAAGGGCCCTGTACGACATCAAATTGAAGCTTATTCAGAGACCTACAGGTGCGACAGGGTTTACCTATCAGAGCTGAGTTTTGTATCCAAGAAAACACGGACAGTGCTGCTTTAGAACTGCTGTAACAGACGTATCGTAGCACGCGCGTGTCCATTTTCGTAGGGCATTACTTTTGACACGGGTGGAACCACGGGCCCTGTAAGATATCAAATTGATGATTATTCAGAGAGCTACAGGTGTGATCGGGTTTATCTATCAGAGCGGAGTTTTGTGTCCAAAAAAACACGAATAGTGCAGCTTTATAACTGCTGTCACAGACGGATCGTAGCAAGCGCGTGTCCACTTCCGTTGGGCATAACTTTTGACACGGGTGGAACCATGGGCCCTGTAGAATATCAAATTGAAGCGTATTCATAGACCTACAGGTGCGACAGGTTTTACTCATCATTGCCTAGTTATATGTAAAAAAAAACACGGTCAGTGCAGCTTTAGAACTACTGTAATAGACGGATCGTAGCATGCGCATGTCCACTTCCCTAGGGTATAATTTTAGACACGGGTGGAACCACAGGAGCTACAGGGTTTATCTGTCAGAGCGCGGTTTTGTGTCCAAAAAACATGAATAGTGTAGCTTTAGAACTGCTGTAACAGACAGATCGTAGCACGCGCGTGTCCACTTCCGTAGGGCATTACTTTTGACACGGGTGGAACCACGGACCCTGTAAGATATCAAATTGAAGCTTATTCATAGCCTAGTTTTGTGTCCAAAAAAATGCAGCTTTAGAATTGCTGTAATAGACGGATCGTAGCACGCGCATGTGCACTTCAGTAGGGCATAATTTTTTACACGGGTGGAACCATTGGCCCTGTAAGATATCAAATTGAAGCTTATTCATAGACCTATAGGCGCTACAGGTTTTATCTGTCAGAGTGGAGTTTTGTGTCCAAAAAACACGGACAGTGCAGCTTTAGAACTGCTGTCACAAATGGATCGTAGCACGCGCGTGTCCACTTCCACTGGTCCTAACTTTTGACACGGGTAGAACCACGGGCCCTGTAAGACATCAAATTGAAGCTTATTCTGATACCTACAGGTGCAACAGGGTTTACTCATCGGATCCTAGGTTTGACTTTAGAAAGCACGAGACTGTGCAGCATTAGAATTGGTGTAACCGACGGATCGTAGCACGCGCGTGTCCACTTCCATAAGGCATAACTTTTGACACGGGAGGAACCACGCGCCCTGTAAGACATCAAATTGCAGCTTATTCAGAGACCTACAGGTGCGACAGGGTTTACCTGTCGGAGCTAAGTTTTGTATCCAAGAAAACTTGGACAGTGCAGCTTTAGAACTACTGTAGTAGGCGGATCGTAGCATGCGCATGTCCATTTCCCGAGGGCATAACTTTTGACACGGGTGGAACCACGGGCCCTGTAAGATATCAAATTGAAGCTTATTCAGAGACCTACTGGTGCAACAGGGTTTACCATCGGATCCTATGTTTAACTCTAGAAAACAATGACAGCGCAGCTTTAGAATTGGTGTAACAGACGGATCGTAGCACGCGCGTGTCCACTTCCGTAAGGCATAACTTTTGACACGGGCCCTATAAGATATCAAATTGAAGCTTATTCAGAGAGCTACAGGTGTGATCGGGTTTATTTCTCAGAGCGGAGTTTTGTGTCCAAAAAAACATGGATAGTGCAGCTTTAGAACTATTGTCACAAACGGATAGTAGCAAGCGCCTGTCCACTTCCGTCATAGCCTTGTTTTATGTCCAAAAAAACAAGGTGAGTGCATCTTTAGAAATACTGTAATAGGCGGATCATAGCATGCGTATGTCCATTTCCCTTGGGCATAATTTTAGACACGGGTGGAACCACGAGCCCTGTAAGATATCAAACTGAAGCTTATTCACAGACGTACAGTACTACAGGGTCTATCCGTCAGAGTGGAGTTTTGTGTCCAAAAAAAAACGGACAGTGTAGCTTTAGAACTGTTGTAACAAACGTATTGTAGCACGCACGTGTCCAATTCTATAGGGCATAACTTTTGATACGGGTGGAATCACGGGCCCTGTAAGATATCAAATTGAAGATTATTCAGAGAACTACAGGTGTGACAGGGTGTATCCGTCAGAGCGGGGTTTTGTGTCCACAAAAACACAGACAGTGCAGCTTTAGAACTGCTGTCACAGACGAATCGTAGTAAGCGCGTGTCCACTTCCGTTGGGCATAACTTTTGACACGGGTGGAACCACAGGCCCTGTAAGATATCAAATTCAAGCTTATTCAGAGACCTACAAGATCGATAGGGTTTACCAGTCATAGCCTAGTAATATGTCCAAAAAAACACGATCACTACTGTAATAGACGGATCGTAGCATGCGCATGTCCACTTCCCTAAGGCATAATTTTAGACACGGGTGGAACCACGGGCCCTGTAAGATATCAAATTGAAGCTTATTCATAGACCTACAGGTGCTACTGGGACTATCCGTCAGAGCGGGGTTTTGTGTCCAAAAAAACACGGACAGTGCAGCTTTAGAACTGCTGTAACAGACAGATTGTAGCACGCGCGTGTCAACTTCCGTAGGGCATAACTTTTGACACGGGTCCTGTAAGATTTCAAATTGATGCTTTTTCAGAGAACTATAGGTGTGACAAGGTGTATCCGTCTGGGCGGAGTTGTGTCCAAAACAACACGGACAAATCAAGTTTAGAACTGCTGTCACAGACGGATCGTCGCACGCCGTGACCACTTCTGTAGGGCATAATTTTTGACATGGGTGGAAGCACGGGCCCTGTAAGATATCAAATTGAAGCTTATTCAGATACCTACATGTGCGATAGGGTTTACCCATCATAGCCTAGTTTAATGTCCAAAAAAATACAGTCAGTGCAGCTTTAGAACTGCTATCATAGGCGGATCGTAGCACGCGCATGTGCACTTCCGTAGGGCATAATTTTTTACACGGGTGGAACCATGGGCCCTGTAAGATATCAAATTGAAGCTTATTCATAGACCTACAATTGCTACAGGGTTTATCATTTAGAACGGAGTTTTGTGTCCAAAAAAACATGGATAGTGCAGCTTCAGAACAGCTGTCAAAAATGGATCGTAGCACGTTCGTGTCCACTTCCGTTAGGCATAACTTTTGACACGGTGGAACCACTGGCCCTGTATGATATCAAATTAAAAATTATTTAGAGACCTACAGGTGCAACAGGGTTTATGCATCAGATCCTAGGTTTGACTCTAGAATACACGGACTGTGCAGCTTCAGAATTGGTGTAACAGACGGAACTCAGCACACGCGTGTCCACTTCCGTAAGGCATAACTTTTGACACGGGTGGAACCACGGTCCCTGTAAGACATCAAATTGAAGCTTATTCAGAGACCTACAGGTGCGATAGGGTTTACCCATCATAGCCTAGTTTTGTGTCCAAAATAATACACAGACAGTGCAGCTTTAGAACTGCTGTAACAGACGGATCATAGCACGCGCGTTTCCACTTCCGTAGGGCATAACTTTTGACACGGATGGAACCACGGGCCCTTTAAGATATCAAATTGAAACTTATTCATAGACCTACAGATACGACATGGTTCTCAAGTCATAGCCTAGTTTTTTCTCCAAAAATACATGGTTGGTGCAGCTTTAAAACTGCTATAATAGATGGATCGTAGCACGCGCATGTCCACTTCCGTAGGGCATAGATTTTGACATGGGTTGATCCACGGGCCTTGTAAGATATCAAATTGAAGCTTATTCATAGACCTACAGTGCTACAAGGTTTATCTGTCAGAGTCGAGTTTTGTGTCCAAAACAACACTGACAATGCAGCTTTAGAACTGCTGTCGCAGACGCATCGTAGCGCGCACGCGTCCAATTCCGTAGGGAATAACTTTTGACACGGGTGGAATCACGGGCCCTGTAAGATATCAAATTGAAGATTATTCAGAGACCTATGAGTGCAACAGGGTTTACTCATCGGATCCTAGGTTTGACTTTAGAAAGCACGAGACTGTGCAGCTTTAGAATTGGTGTAACAGACGGATTGTAGCCCGCGTGTGTCCACTTTCGTAAGGCATAACTTTTGACACGGGTAGAACCACAGGCCCTGTAAGATATCAAATTGAAGATTATCCAGAGAGCTAAAGGTGTGATTGGGTTTATCTGTCAGCGCTTGTGTCCAAAAAACATGGACAGTGCAGCTTTAGAACTGTTGTCACAGACGGATCGTAGCAAGCGTGTGTCCACTAACGTAGGGCATAACTTTTGACACAGATGCAACCACGGGCCCTGTAACTTATCAAATTGAAGATTATTCAGAGACCTACAGGTACGACAGGGTTTACCCATCCTAGCCTAGTTTTATGTCCAAGAAAACACAGACAGTGCAGCTTTAGAACTGCTATAACAGACGGATCGTAGCACGCGCGTGTCCATTTCCGTAGGGCATAACTTTTGACACGGGTGGAACCACGGGCCCTGTAACGTATCAAATTGAAGTTTATTCAGAGACTTACAGGTGCGACAGGGTTTACCCATTATAGCGTAGTTTTATGTCCAAGAAAACACAGACAGTGCAGCTTTAGAACTGCTGTAACAGACGGATCGTAGCACGCGCGTGTCCATTTCCGTAGGGCATAACTTTTGACAGAGAATGAACCACGGGCCCTGTAACTTATCAAATTGAAGATTATTCAGAGACCTACAGGTGCGACAGGGTTTACCCATCCTAGCCTAGTTTTATGTCCAAGAAAACACAGACAGTGCAGCTTTAGAACTGCTGTAACAGACGGATCGTAGCACGCGCGTGTCTATTTCCGTAGGGCATAACTTTTGACACAGGTGGAACCACGGGCCCTGTAAGATATCAAATTGAAGCTTATTCGGAAAGCTACAGGTCTGATCGGGTTTATCTGTCAGAACGGAGTTTTGTGTCCAAAAAAACATGGATAGTTCAGTTTTAGAACTGTTGTCACAGACGGATCGTAGCAAGTGCGTGTCCACTTCCGTTGGGCATAACTTTTGACAATGGTGGAACCACGGGCCCTGTAAGATATCAAATTGAAGATTATTCAGAGACTTACGGGTGCAACAGGGTTTACTTATTGGATCCTAGGTTTGACTCTAGAAAGCACGAGACTGTGCAACTTTAGAATTGGTGTAATAGACGGATTGTAGCCCGCGTGTGTCCACTTTCGTAAGGCATAACTTTTGACACGAGTGGAACCACGGTCCCTGTAAGACATCAAATTGAAGCTGGTTCAGAGACCTACAGGTGCGATAGGGTTTACCTGTCAGAGCTGCATTTTGTATCCAAGAAAACACGGACAGTGCAGCTTTAGAACTGTTGTCACAGACGGATCGTAGCAAGCGCGTGTCCACTTCCGTAGGGCATAACTTTTAACACGGGTGGAACCACGGGCCCTGTAAGACATCAAATTGAAGCCTATTCAGACTCCAAAGGTGCGACAGGGTTTTACTGTCAGAGCTGAGTTTTTATCCAAGAAAACACGGACAGTGCAACTTTAGAACTGCTGTAACAGACGGATCGTAGCACGCGCGTGTCCACTTCCGTAGGGCATAACTTTTGACGCGGGTGGAACCACGGACCCGGTACAATATCAAATTGAAGCTTATTCCTAGACCTATAGGTGCAACAGGGTTTACCCATTAAAGAGTAGTTATATGTCCAAAAAAACACGGTTAGTGCAGCTTTAGAACTACTGTAATAGACGGATCGTAGCATGCGAATGTCCACTTCCCTAGGGCATAATTTTAGACATGGGTGGAACCATAGGTGCTACAGGGTTTATCCGTCAGAGCGCGGTTTTGTGTAAAAAGAAACACGAACAGTGCAACTTTAGAACTGCTGTAACAGATAGATCGTAGCACGCGCATGTCCACCTCCGTAGGGCATAACTTTTGACACGAGTGGAAGCATGGAACCTGTAAGATATCAAATTGAAGCTTATTCAGAGACCTACTGGTGCGATAGGGTTTACCAATCATAGCCTAGTTTTGTGTCCAAAAAAACACGGACAGTGCAGCTTTAGAATTGGTGTAACAGACAGATTGTAGCACGCGTGTGTCCACTTCCGTAAGGCATAATTTTTGACACGGGTTGAACCACGGGCCCTGTAAGACATCAAATTGAAGCTTATTCAAAGACCTATAGGTGCGACAGGGTTTACCTTTCAGAGCTGAGTTTTGTATCGAAGAAAACACAGACAATGCAGCTTTAGAACTGCTGTCACAAATGGATCATAGCACGTGCGTGTCCACTTCCGTTGGGCATAACTTTTGACACGGGTGGAACCACGGGCCCTGGATGATATCAAATTAAAAATTATTTAGAGACCTACAGGTGCAACAGGGTTTACGCATCGGATCCTTGGTTTGACACTAGAAAACATGGCTGTAACAGATAGAACTTAGCACGCGCGTGTCCACTTCTGTAAGGCATAACTTTTGATGCGGGTGGAACCACGGGCCCTGTAAGACATCAAATTGAAGCTTATTCAGATACCTACTGGTGCAATAGGGTTTACCCATTAGAGCTGAGTTTTGAATCCAAGAAAACACAGCCAATGCAGCTTTAGAACTGCTGTAACAGACGGATCATAGCACGCGCGTGTCAACTTCCGTAGGGCATAACTTTTGACACGGATGGAACCACGGGCCCTGTAAGATATCAAATTGAAGCTTATTCATAGACCTACAGATGCGACATGGTTCTCAAGTCATAGCCTAGTTTGTTTTCCAAAATTACATGGTTAGTGCAGGTTTAAAACTGCTGTAACAGACGGATCGTAGCACGCGCATGTCCACTTCCGTAGGGCATAAATTTTGACGTGGGTGGAACCACGGGCCCTGTATGATATCAAATTGAAGCTTATTCATAGACCTACATGTACTACAGGGTTTATCCATCAGAGCAAAGTTTTGTGTCCAAAAAAACACTGACAGTGCAGCTTTAGAACTGCTGTCGCAGACGGATCGTAGCGCGCGTGTCCAATTCCATATGGCATAACTTTTTACACGGGTGGAACCACGGGCCCTGTAAGATATCAAATTGAAGATTATTCAGAGACCTACGGGTGCAACACGGTTTACTCATCGGATCCTAGGTTTGACTTTAGTAAGCACGAGACAGTGCAGCTTTAGAATTGGTGTAACAGACAGATTGTAGCACGCGTGTGTCCACTTTCGTAAGGCATAACACGGACAGTGCAACTTTAGAACTGCTGTAACAGACGGATCGTAGCACGCGCATGTCCATTTCCGTAGGGCATAAATTTTGACATGGGTGGAACCACGGGCCTTGTAAGATATCAAATTGAAGCTTATTGATAGAATTACATGTGCTACAGGGTTTATCCGTCAGAGTGAAGTTTTGTGTCCAAAAAACACTGACAGTGCAGCTTTAGAACTGCTGTCGCAGATGAATCGTAGCGAGCGCGCGTGGAACCACGGGCCCTGTAAGATATCAAATTGAAGATTATTCAGAGACCTACAGGCGCAATAGGGTTACTCATCGGATCCAAGGTTTTACTTTAGAAAGCACGAGACCGTGCAACTTTAGAATTGGTGTAACAGACGGATCGTAGCCCTCGTGTGTCCACTTCCGTAAGGCATAACTTTTTTACACGGGTGGAACCACGGGCCCTGTAAGACATAAAATTGAAGCTTATTCAGAGACCTACAGGTGCGACATGGTTTACCTGTCAGAGCTTAATTTTGTATCCAAGAAAACACGGACAGTGCAGCTTTAGAACTCCTGTAACAGACGGATCGTAGCACGCGCGTGTCAATTTCCGTAGGGCATAACTTTTGACACGGGTGGAACCACGGGCCCTGTAAGATATCAAATTGAAGCTTATTCAGAGACCTACTGGTGCAACAGGGTTTACCATCGTATCCTACGTTTAACTCTAGAAAACACAGACAGCGCAGCTTTAGAATTGGTGTACCAGACGGATTGTCGCACGCGCGTGTCCACTTCCGTAAGGCATAACTTTTGACACGGGCCCTATAAGATATCAAATTGAAGCTTATTCAGAGAGCTACAGGTTTCATCGGGTTTAGCTGTCAGAGCAGAGTTTTGTGTCCAAAAAAACATGGACAGTGCAGCTTTAGAACTGTTGTCACAAATGGATAGTAGCAAGCGCGTGTCCACTTCCGTCATAGCCTTGTTTTATGTCCAAAAAAACAAGGTGCGTGCATCTTTAGAACTACTGTAATAGGCGGATCATAGCATGCCCATGTCCATTTCCCTTGGGCATAATTTTAGACACGGGTGGAACCACGAGCCCTGTAAGATATCAAACTGAAGCTTATTCACAAACGTACAGTACTACAGGGTCTATCCGTTATAGTGGAGTTTTGTGTCCAAAAAAACACGGAGCGTGTAGCTTTAGAACTGTTGTAACAGACGGATTGTAGCACGCGCGTGTCCACTTCTGTAGGGCATAACTTTTGATACGGGTGGAATCACGGGCCCTGTAAGATATCAAATTGAAGATTATTCAGAGACCTACGAGTGCAACAGGGTTTACTCATCGGATCCTAGGTTTGACTTTAGAAAGCACGAGACTGTGGAGCTTTAGAATTGGTGTAACAGACGGATTGTAGCCCGCGTGTGTCCACTTTCGTAAGGCATAACTTTTGACACGGGTGGAACCACGGGCCCTGTAAGACATCAAATTGAAGCTGATTCAGAGACCTACAGGTGCGATAGGGTTTACCTGTCAGAGTTGAGTTTTGTATCCAAGAAAATACGGACAGTGCAGCTTTAGAACTTTTGTCATAGACGGATCGTAGCAAGCGCGTGTCCACTTCCGTAGGGCATAACTTTTGACACGGGTGGAACCACGGACCCTGTACAATATCAAATTGAAGCTTATTTCATAGACCTACAGGTGCGATAGAGTTTACCCGTCAAAGAGTAGTTATATGTCCAAAAAAACACAGTCAGTGCAACTTTAGAACTACTGTAGTAGACGGATCGTAGCCTGCGCATGTCCACTTCCCTAGGGCATAATTTTAGACATGGGTGGAACCATAGGTGCTACAGGGTTTATCCGTCAGAGCGCAGTTTTGAGTCAAAAAAAACACGAACAGTGCAGCTTTAGAACTGCTGTAACAGATAGATCGTAGCACGCGCATGTCCACCTCCGTAGGGCATAACTTTTAACACGAGTGGAACCACGGAACCTGTAAGATATCAAATTGAAGCTTATTCAGAGACCTACTGATGCGATAGGGTTTACCAATCATAGCCTAGTGTTGTGTCCAAAAAAATACGGTCAGTGTAGCTTTTGAATTGCTGTAATAGAGAATCGTAGCCCGCGTGTGTCCACTTCCGTAAGGCATAATTTTTGACACGGGTTGAACCACGGGTCCTTAAGACATCAAATTGAAGTTTATTCAAAGACCTACAGGTGCGATAGGGTTTACCTGTCAGAGCTGTGTTTTGTATCCAAGAAAACACAGACAATGCAACTTTAGAACTACTGTCACAAATGCATCGTAGCACGTGCGTGTCCACTTCCGTTGGGCATAACTTTTAACACGGGTGGAACCACGGGCCCTGGATGATATCAAATTAAAAATTATTTAGAGACCTACAGGTGCAACAGGTTTTACACATCAGATCCTTGGTTTAACTCTAGAAAACATGGATGTAACAGACGGAACTTAGCACGCGCGTGTCCACTTCTCTAAGGCATAACTTTTGATGCGGGTGGAACCACAGGCCCTGTAAGACATCAAAGTGAAGCTTATTCAGATACCTACTGGTGCAATAGGGTTTACCCGTAGAGCTGAGTTTTGAATCCAAGAAAATACGGCCAGTAGAGCTTTAGAACTGCTGTAACAGACGGATCATAGCACGCGCGTGTCCACTTCCGTAGGGCATAACGTTTGACACGGATGGAACCACGATCCCTGTAAGATAGCAAATTGAAGCTTATTCATAGACCTACAGATGCGACATGGTTCTCAAGTCATAGCCTAGTTTGTTTTCCAAAATTACATGGTTAGTGCAGCTTTAAAACTGCTGTAACAGACGGATCGTAGCACGCGCATGTCCACTTCCGTAAAGCATAAATTTTGACATGGGTGGAACCACGTGCCCTGTAAGATATCAAATTGAAGATTATTCATAGACCTACATGTGCTACAAGGTTTATTCGTCAGAGCGAAGTTTTGTGTCCAAAAAAACACTGACAGTGCAGCTTTAGAACTGCTGTCGCAGACGGATCGTAGCGCGCACGTCCAATTTCGTAGGGCATAACTTTTGACACGGGTGGAACCACGGGCCCTGTAAGATATCAAATTAAAGATTATTCAGAGACCTACAGGTGCAACAGGGTTTAGTCGTCGGATCCTAGGTTTGACTTTAGAAAGCACGAGACTGTGCAGCTTTACAATCGGTGTAATAGACGGATCGTAGCCCGCGTGTGTCCACTTCCGTAAGGCATAACTTTTGACCCGGGCCCTGTAAGACATCAAATTGAAGCTTATTCAGAGACCTACTGGTGCGATAGGATTTAGCTGTCAGAGCTGAGTTTTGTATCCAAGAAAACACGGACAGTGCAGCTTTAGACTGCTATAACAGACGGATCGTAGCACGCCGTGTCCACTTACGTAGGGCATGATTTTTTACATGGGTGGAACCACGGGCCCTTTTAAGATATCAAATTGAAGCTTATTCAGAGACCTAAAGGTGCGATAGAGTTTACCTTTCATAGCCTAGTTTTGTGTCCAAAAAAATACGATCAGTGCAACTTTAGAACTGCTGTCATAGACGGATCGTAGCACGCGCATGTGAACTTCAGTAGGGCATAATTTTTTACACGGGTTGAACCACGGGCCCTGTAAGATATCAAATTGAAGATTATTCAGAGAACTACAGGTGTGACAAGGTGTATCCGTCAGAGCGGAGCTTTGTGTCCGCAAAAACACGGACAGTGCAGCTTTAGAACTGCTGTCCCAGACGGATCGTAGCAAGAGCGTGTCCACTTCCGTTGGGCATAACTTTTGACACCGGTGGAACCACGGTCCCTGTAAGATATCAAATTCAAGCTTATTCATAGACCTACTAGTGTGACAGGGTTTACCCATCATAGCCTAGTTATATGTCCAAAAAAAACACGGTCAGTGAAGCTTTAGAACTACTGTAATAGACGGATCTTAGCATGCGCATGTCCACTTCCCTAGGGCATAATTTTAGACACGGGTGGAACCACAAGCCCTGTAAGATATCAAATGGAAGCTTATTCACAGACCTACAGGTGCTACAGGGATTATCCGTCAGAGCGGGGTTTTGTGTCCAAAAAAACACGAACAGTGCAGCTTTAGAAATGCTGTAACAGACGGATCGTAGCACGCGCGTGTCAACTTCCGCAGGGCATAACTTTTGACACGGGTCCTGTAAGATATCAAATTGAAGATTATTCAGAGAACTACAGGTGTGAGAGGGTGAATCTGTCAGAGCGAATTTTTGTGTCCAAAAAAACATGGACAATGCAGCTTTAGAACTGCTGTCACAGACAGATCGTCGCACGCCATGTCCACTTCCGTAGGGCATAATTTTTGACATGGGTGGAACCACGGGCCCTGTTAGATATCAAATTGAAGCTAATTCGGAGACCTACAGGTGCGATAGGGGTTACCCAACATAGCCTAGTTTTGTTTCCAAAAAAATATGGTTAATGCAGCTTTAGAACTGCTGTCATAGACGGATCGTAGCATGCGCATGTGCACTTCAGTAGGGCATTATTTTTTACACGGGTGGAACAACGGGCCCTGTAAGATATCAAATTGAAGCTTATTCATAGACCTACAGTTGCTATAGGTATTATCGTTCAGAACGTAGTTTTGTGTAAAAAAAACGGATAGTGCAGCTTTAGAACTGCTGTCATAAATGGATCGTAGCACGTGCGTGTCCACTTCCGTTGGGCATAACTTTTGACACGGGTGGAACCACGGGCCCTGTAAGACATCAAATTGAAGCTTATTCAGAGACCTACAGGTGCGATAGGGTTTAACCATCATAGCCTAGTTTTGTGTTAATAAAATACGGTCAGTGCAGCTATAGAACTGCTATCATAGACGGATCGTAGCACGCGCATGTGCACTTTAGTAGGGCATAATTTTTGACACGGGTAGAACCACGGGCCCTGTAAGATATCAAATTGAAGATTAATCAAAGACCTACAGGTGCAAAAGGGTTTACTCATCGTATCCTAGGTTTGACTTTAGAAAGCACGAGACTGTGCAGCTTTAGAATTGGTGTAACCGACGGATCGTAGCACGCGCGTGTCCACTTCCATAAGGCATAACTTTTGACACGGGAGGAACCACGGGCCCTGCAAGACATCAAATTGAAGCTTATTCAGATACCTACAGGTGCGATAGGGTTTACCCGTCAGAGCTATGTTTTGTATAAAAAAAAATGGACAGTGCATCTTTAGAACTGCTGTAACAGACGAATCGTAGCACGCGCGTGTCCACTTCCGTAGGGCATAACTTTTGACACGGGTGGAACCACGAGCCCTCTATGATATCAAATTAAAAATAATTTAGAGAACTACAGGTGCAACAGGGTTTACGCATCAGATCCTAGGTTTGACTCAAGAAAACACAGACTGTGCGGCTTCAGAATTGGTGATACAGACGGAACTTAGCACGCGCGTGTCTACTTCCGTAAGGCATAACTTTTGACACGGGTGGAACCACGGGCCCTGTAAGACATCAAATTGAAACTTATTCCGATACCTACAGGTGCGATAGGGTTTACCCGTCAGAGCTAAGTTTTGTGTCCAAGAAAACACGGACAGTGTAGCTTTAGAACTGCTGTAACAGACGGATTGTAGCACGCGCATGTCCATTTCCGTAGGGCATAAATTTTGACATGGGTGGATCCACGGGCCCTGTAAGATATCAAATTGAAGCTTATTCATAGACTTACAGGTGCTACAAGGTTTATCCGTCAGAGCGAAGTTTTGTGTCCAAAAAACACTGACAGTGCAGCTTTAGAACTGCTGTCGCAGATGAATCGTAGCGCGCGCGTCCAATTCTGTAGGGCATAACTTTTGACACGGGTGGAACCACGGGCCCTGTAAGATATCAAATTGAAGATTATTCAAAGACCTACAGGCGCAATAGGGTTACTCATCGGATCCAAGGTTTGACTTTAGAAAGCACGAGACTGTGCAACTTTAGAATTGGTGTAACAGACGGATCGTAGCCCTCGTGTGTCCACTTCCGTAAGGCATAACTTTTTTACATGGGTGGAACGACGGGCCCTGTAAGACATCAAATTGAAGCTTATTCAGAGACCTACAGGTGCGACAGGGTTTACCTGTCAGAGCTAAGTTTTGTGTCCAAGAAAACACGGACAGTGCAGCTTTAGAACTGTTGTCACAGACGAATCGTAGCTAGCGCGTGTCCATTTCCGTTAGGCATAACTTTTGACACGGGTGGAACCACAGGCCCTGTAAGATATCAAATTCAAGCTTATTCAGACGCCTACAGGTGCGATAGGGTTTACCCGTCATAGCCTAGTTATATGTCCAAAAAAACATGGTCAGTGCAGCTTTAGAACTACTGTAATAGACGGATCGTAGCATGCGCAATTCCACTTCCCTAGGGCATAATTTTAGATACGGAGGGAACCACGGGCCCTGTAAGATATCAACTTGAAGCTTATTCAGAGACCTAATGATGCTACAGGGATTATCCGTCAGAGCGGGGTTTTTGTGTCCAAAAAAACACGGATAGTGCAGCTTTAGAACTGCTGTAATAGACAGATCGTAGGGCATAACTTTTGACACGGGTCCTGTAAGATTTCAAATTGAAGCTTTTTCAGAGAACTACGGGTGTGACAAGGTGTATCCATCAGGGCGGAGTTTTGTGTCCAAAAAAACACGGACAAATCAAGTTTAGAACTGCTGTCACAGACGGATCGTCGCACGCCGTGTCCACTTCTGTAGGGCATAATTTTTGACATGGGTGGAACCACGGGCCTTGTAAGATATCAAATTGAAGCTTATTCAGATACCTACATATGCGATAGGGTTTACCCATCATAGCCTAGTTTTATGTCCAAAAAAATACGATCAGTGCAGCTTTAGAACTGCTGTCATAGACGGATCGTAGCACGCGCATGTGCACTTCAGTAGGGCATAATTTTTTACACGGGTGGAACCATGGGCCCTGTAAGATATCAAATTGAAGCTTATTCATAGACCTACAATTGCTACAGGGTTTATCATTCAGAATGGAGTTTTGTGTCCAAAAAAACATGGATAGTGCAGCTTTAGAACTGCTGTCACAAATGGATCGTAGCACGTGCGTGTCCACTTCCGTTAGGCATAACTTTTGACATGGTAGAACCACGAGCCCTGTATGATATCATATTAAAAATTATTTAGAGACCTACAGGTGCAATAGGGTTTACGCATCAGATTCTAAGTTTGACTCTAGAGAACACGGACTGTGCAGCTTCAGAATTGGTGTAACAGACGGAACATAGCACGCGCGTTTCCACTTCTGTAGGGCATAACTTTTGACACAGATGGAACCACAGGCCCTGTAAGATATCAAATTGAAGCTTATTCATAGACCTACAGATGCTAAATGGTTCTCAAGTCATAGCCTAGTTTTTTCTCCAAAAATACATGGTCAGTGCATCTTGAAAACTGCTATAATAGACGGATCGTAGCACGCGCATGTCCACTTCCGTAGGGCATAGATTTTGACATGGGCGGAACCACGGGCCTTGTAAGATGTCAAATTGAAGCTTATTCATAGACGTACAGTGCTACAGGGTATAATCCGTCAGAGCGGGGTTTTATGTCCAAAACAACACTGACAATGCAGCTTTAGAACTGCTATCGCAGACGCATCGTAGCGCGCGCGCGTCCAATTCTGTAGGGCATAACTTTTGACACGGGTGGAATCACGGGCCCTGTAAGATATCAAATTGAAGATTATTCAGAGACCTACGAGTGCAACAGGGTTTACTCATCGGATCCTAGGTATGACTTTAGAAAGCACGAGACTGTGCAGCTTTAGAATTGGTGTAACAGACGGATTGTAGCCCGCGTGTGTCCACTTTCGTAAGGCATAACTTTTGACACGGGTGTAACCACGGTCCCTGTAAGACATCAAATTGAAGATTATTCGGAGACCTACAGGTGCGTTAGAGTTTACTATCAGTGCTGAGTTTTGTATCCAAGAAAACACGGACAGTGCAACTTTAGAACTGCGGTAACAGACGGATCGTAGCACGCGCCCTGTAAGATACCAAATTGAAGATTATTCAGAGATCTACATGTGTGATCGGGTTTATCTGTCAGCGCTTGTGTCCAAAAAACATGGACAGTGCAGCTTTAGAACTATTGTCACAGACGGATCGTAGTAAGCGCGTGTCCACTAACGTAGGGCATAACTTTTGACACGGGTGGAACCACGGGCCCTGTAACTTATCAAATTGAAGTTTATTCAGAGACCTACAGGTGCGATAGGGTTTACCCGTCCTAGCCTAGCTTTATGTCCAAGAAAACACAGACAGTGCAGCTTTAGAACTGCTGTAACAGACGGATCGTAGCACGCGCGAGTCCAACAAACAAGTTCGACAGGGTTTACCCGTCAGAGCTGAGTTTTTATCCAAGAAAACACGAACTGTCCAGCTTTAGAATTGGTGTAACAGACGGGTGGAACCACGGGTCCTGTAAGATATCAAATTGAAGCTTATTCAGAGACCTACATGTGCAACAGGATTTACCCTTCAAATCCTAGTCTTTCCTCTAGAAAACACGGACTATGCAGCTTAAGAATCGGTGTAACAGACGGATCGTAGCACACGCGTGTCCACTTCCGTAAGGCATAACTTTTGACACGGGTGGAACCACGGGCCCTGTAAGACATCAAATTGAAGCTTATTCTGATACCTACAGGTGCGATAGGGTTTACCCATCAAATCTGAATTTTGTATCTATGAAAACACGGAGCATAGCACGCGCGTGTCCACTTCAGTAGGGCATAACTTTTGACACGGGTGGAACAAAGGGCCATGTAAGATATTAATTTGAAGCTTATTCATAGACCTACAGGTGCGACAGGGCTTTCAAGTCATAGCCTAGATTTGTGTCCAAAAACACACGGTCAGTGCAGCTTTAAAACTGCTGCAAAAAATGGATCGTCGCACGCGCATGTCCACTTCCGTAGGGCATAATTTCTAACATGGGTGGAACCACGGGCCCTATAAGATATCAAATTGAAGATTATTCATAGACCTACAGGTGCTATAGGGTTTATCCTTCAGAGCGGAGTTTGATGTCCAAAAAAACACGGATAGTGCAGCTTTAGAACTGCTGTAACAGACGGATCGTAGCGTGCGCGTGTAAATTTTCGTAGGGCATAACTTTTAACACGGGTGGAACCACGGGCCCTTTAAGATATCAAATTGAAGCTTATTCATACACCTACAGGTGCTACAGATTTTATCCGTTAGAGAGGAGTTTTGTGTCCAAAAAAACACGGACAGTGCAGCTTTAGAACTGCTGTTACATATGGATCGTAGCACGCGCGTGTCCACTTCCGTAGGGCATAACTTTTGACACGGGTGGAACCACGGGCCCTGTAATATATCAAATTGAAGCTTATTCAGAGACCTAAAGGTGTAATAGGGTTTACCATCAGATCCTAGGTTTAACTCTAGAAAACACAGACAGCGCAGCTTTAGAATTGGTGTAACAGACGGATCGTAGCACGCACGTGTCCACTTCCGTAAGGCATAACTTTTGACACGGGTGAAACCACGAGCCCTGTAAGACATCAAATTGAATTTTATTCAGATTTCTACAAGTGCGACAGGGTTTACCTGTCAGAGCTGAGTTTTGTATCCAAGAAAACACGGACAGTGCAGCTTTAGAACTGCTGTAACAGACGGATAGTAGCATGCGCGTGTCCATTTCCGTAGGGCATAACTTTTGACACGGGTGGAACCACGGACCCTGTAAGATATCAAATTGAAGATTATTCAGAGAACTACAGGTGTAACAGGGTGTATCCGTCAGAGCGGTGTTTTGTGTCCACAAAAACACGAACAGCGCATCTTTAGAACTGCTGTCACAGACGGATCGTAGCAAGCCCGTGTCCACTTCCGTTAGGCATAAGTTTTGACACGGGTGGAACCACAGGCCCTGAGATATCAAATTCAAGCTTATTCAGAGACCTATAGGTGTGACAGAGTTTATCTGTCAGAACGGAGTTTTGGATCCAAGAAAACACGGACAATGCATCTTTAGAACTGCTGTAACAGATGGATCGTAGCACGCGCATGTCCACTTCCGTGGGGCATAAATTTTGACATGGGTGGAACCACAGGCCCTGTAAGATATCAAATTGAAGCTTATTCATAGACCTACACCTGATATAGTGTTTATCTGTCACAACGAAGTTTTATATCCCAAAAAACATGGACAGTGCGGCTTTAGAACTGCTGTCATAGACGGATCATAGCGCGCGCGCGTCCAATTCCGTAGGTCATAACTTTTGACACGGGTGGAACCACAGGCCCTGTAAGATATCAAATTGAAGATTATTCAGAGACCTACAGGTGCAACAGGGTTTACTCATCGGATCCTAGGTTTGACATTAGAAAGCACGAGACTGTGTAGCTTTAGAATTAGTGTAACAGACAGATCGTAGCCCGCGTGTGTCCACTTCCGTAAGGCATAACTTTTGACACGGATGGAACCAAGGGCCTTGTACGACATCAAATTGAAGCTTATTCAGAGACCTACAGGTGCGATAGGGTTTACCTGTCAGAGCTGAGTTTTGTATCCAAGAAAACACGGATAGTGCAGCTTTAGAACTACTGTAACAGACAGATCGTAGCACGCGCGTGTCCATTTTCGTAGGGCATAACTTTTGACACGGGTGGAACAACGGGCCCTGTAAGATATCAAATTGAAGATTATTCAGAGAGCTGCAGGTGTGATCGGGTTTATCTGTCAGAGCAGAGTTTTGTGTCCAAAAAACACGAACAGTGCAGCTTTATAACTGCTGTCACAGACGGATCGTAGCAAGCGCGTGTCCACTTCTGTTGGGCATAACTTTTGACACGGGTGGAACCACGGGCCCTGTAAGATATCAAATTGAAGCGTATTCATAGACCTACAGGTGCGACAGGTTTTACTCATCATAGCCTAGTTATATGTCAAAAAAAACATGGTCAGTGCAGCTTTAGAACTACTGTAATAGACGGATCGTAGCATGCGCATGTCCACTTCCCTAGGGCATAATTTTAGACACGGGTGGAACCACAGGTGCTACAGGGTTTATCTGTCAGAGCGAGGTTGTGTCCAAAAAACACGAACAGTGCAGCTTTAGAACTGCTGTAACAGACCGATCGTAGCACGCGCGTGTCGACTTCCGTAGGGCATAACTTTTGACACGGGTAGAACCACGGACCCTGTAAGATATCAAATTGAAGCTTATTCATAGACCTATAGGCGCTACAGGTTTTATCTGTCAAAGTGGAGTTTTGTGTCCAAAAAAACACGGACAGTGCAGCTTTAGAACTGCTGTCACAAATGGATTGTAGCACGCGCGTGTCCACTTCCACTAGGCCTAAATTTTGACACGGGTGGAACCACGGGCCCTGTAAGACATCAAATTGAAGTTTATTCAGAGACCTACAGGTGCAACAGGGTTTACACATCGGATCCTAGGTTTGACTTTAGAAAGCACGAGACTGTGCAGCATTAGAATTGGTGTAACCGACGGATCGTAGCACGCGCGTGTCCACTTCCATAAGGCATACCTTTTGACACGGGAGAAACCACGGGCCCTGTAGGACATCAAATTGAAGTTTATTCTGATACCTACAGGTGCGATAGGGTTAACCCGTCAGAGCTGTGTTTTGTATAAAAAAAAACAGACAGTGCAGCTTTAGAACTGCTGTAACTGACGAATCGTAGCACGCGCGTGTCCACTTCCGTAGGGCATAACTTTTGACACGAGTGGAACCACGAGCCCTCTATGATATCAAATTAAAAATAATTTAGAGACCTACAGGTGCAACAGGGTTTACGCATCGGATCCTAGGTTTGACTCTAGAAAGCACGGACTGTGCGGCTTCAGAATTGGTGTAACAGACGGAACTTAGCACGCCCGTGTCTACTTCCGTAAGGCATAACTTTTGACATGGGTTGAACCACGGGCCCTGTAAGACATCAAATTGAAACTTATTCGGATACCTATAGGTGCGATTGGGTTTACCCGTCAGAGCTAAGTTTTGTGTCCAAGAAAACACGGACAGTGTAGCTTTATAACTGCTATAACAGACGGATCGTAGCACGCGCATGTCCATTTCCGTAGGGCATAAATTTTGACATGGGTGGAACCACGGGCCCTGTAAGATATGAAATTGAAGCTTATTCATAGACTTACAGGTGCTATAGGGTTTATCTGTCAGAGCGAAGTTTTGTGTCCAAAAAACACTGATAGTGCAGCTTTAGAACTGCTGTCGCAGACGAATCGTAGCGCGCGCGCGTCCAGTTTCGTAGGGCATAACTTTTGACACGGGTGGAACCACGGGCCCTGTAAGATATCAAATTGAAGATTATTTAGAGACCTACAGGCGCAATAGGGTTTACTCATCGGATCCTAGGTTTGACTTTAGAAAGCACGAGACTGTGCAACTTTAGAATTGGTGTAACAGACGGATCATAGCCCTCGTGTGTCCACTTCCGTAAGGCATAACTTTTTTACATGGGAGGAACCACGGGCCCTATAAGACATCAAATTGAAGCTTATTCAGAGTCCTACAGGTGCGACAGGGTTTACCTGTCAGAGCTGAGTTTTGTATCCAAGAAAACACGGACAGTGCAGCTTTAGAACTGCTGTAACAGACGGATCGTAGCACGCGCGAGTCCATTTCCGTAGGGCATAACTTTTGACACGGGTGGAACCACGGGCCCTGTAAGATATCAAATTGAAGCTTATTCAGAGACCTACAGGTGCGACAAGGTTTACCCGTCATAGCCTAGTTTTATGTCCAAAAAACCACGGCCAGTGCAACTTTAGAACTACTGTAATAGGCGGATCGTAGCATGCGCATGTCCATTTCCCTAGGACATAACTTTTGACACGGGTGGAACCACGGGCCCTGTAAGATATCAAATTGAAGCTTATTCAGAGACCTACTGGTGCAACAGGGTTTACAATCGGATCCTACGTTTAACTCTAGAAAACACAGACAGTGCAGCTTTAGAATTGGTGTAATAGACGGATCGTAGCACGCGCGTGTCCACTTCCGTCAGGCATAACTTTTGCCACGGGCCCTAAAAGATATCAAATTGAAGCTTATTCAGAGAGCTACAGGTGTGATCGGGTTTATCTGTCAGAGCGGAGTTTTGTGTCCAAAAAAACATGGAAAGTGCAGCTTTAGAACTATTGTCACAAACGGATAGTAGCAAGCGCGTGTCCACTTCCGTCATAGCCTTGTTTTATGTCCAAAAAAACAAGGTGAGTGCATCTTTAGAACTACTGTAATAAGTGGATCATAGCATGCGCATGTCCATTTCCCTTGGGCATAATTTTAGACACGGGTGGAACCACGAGCCCTGTAAGATATCAAACTGAAGCTTATTCATAGACGTACAGTACTACAGGGTCTATCCGTCAGAGTGGAGTTTTGTGTCCAAAAAAACACGGACAGTGTAGCTTTAGAACTGTTGTAACAGATGGATTGTAGCACGCGCGTGTCCACTTCTGTAGGGCATAACTTTTGATACGGGTGGAATTACGGGCCCTGTAAGATATCCAATTGAAGCTTATTCAGATACCTACTTGTGCGATAGGTTTACCCATCATAGCCTAGTTTTATGTCCAAAAAAATATGGTCAGTGCAGCTTTAGAACTGCTGTCATAGACGGATCGTAGCACGCGCATGTGCACTTCAGTAGGGCATAATTTTTTACACGGGTGGAACCATGGGCCCTGTAAGATATCAAATTGAAGCTTATTCATAGACCTACAATTGCTACAGGGTTTATCATTCAGAACGGAGTTTTGTGTCCAAAAAAACATAGATAGTGCAGCTTTAGAACTGCTGTTTCAAATGGATCGTAGCATGTGCGTGTCCACTTCCGTTAGGCATAACTTTTGACACGGTGGAACCACGGGCCCTGTATGATATCAAATTAAAAATTATTTAGAGACCTACAGGTGCAACAGGGTTTACGCATCAGATCCTAGGTTTGACTCTAGAAAACACGGACTGTGCAGCTTCAGAATTCGTGTAACAGACGGAACTTAGCACGTGCGTGTCCACTTCCGCAAGGCATAACTTTTGACACGGGTGGAACCACGGGCCCTGTAAGATATCAAATTGAAGCTTATTCAGAGACCTACAGGTGCGATAGGGTTTACCCATCATAGCCTAGTTTTGTGTCCAAAACAATACACGGACAAAGCAGCTTTAGAACTGCTGTAACAGACGGATCATAGCACGCGAATTTCCACTTCCGTAGGGCATAACTTTTGACACGGATGGAACCACTTGCCCTGTAAGATATCAAATTGAAACTTATTCATAGACCTACGGATGCGACATGGTTCTCAAGTCATAGCCTAGTTTTTTCTCCGAAAATACATGGTCAGTGCAGCTTCAAAACTGCTATAATAGACGGATCGTAGCACGCGCATGTCCACTTCCGTAGGACATAGATTTTGACATGTGTGGAACCACGGGCCTTGTAAGATATCAAATTGAAGCTTATTCATAGACCTACAGTGCTACAGGGTTTATCCGTCAGAGTGGAGTTTTGTGTCCAAAACAACACTGATAATGCAGCTTTAGAACTGCTGATAACGCATCGTAGAGCGCGCGCGTCCAATTCCGTAGGGCAAAACTTTTGACACGGGTGGAATCACGGGCCCTGTAAGATATCAAATTGAAGATTATTCAGAGACCTACGAGTGCAACAGGGTTTACTCATCGGATCCTAGGTTTGACTTTAGAAAGCACGAGACTATGCAGCTTTAGAATTGGTGTAACAGACGGATTGTAGCCCGCGTGTGTCCACTTTCGTAAGGCATAACTTTTGACACGGGTGGAACCACGTGCCCTGTAAGACATCAAATTGAAGCTTATTCAGACTCCAAAGGTGCGACAGGGTTTAACTGTCAGAGCTGAGTTTTTATCTAAGAAAACACGGACCCTGTATGATATCAAATTGAAGATTATTCATCTACAGGTGCGACAGGGTTTACCCGTCAAAGAGTAGTTGTATGTCCAAAAAAACACGGTCAGTGCAGCTTTAGAACTACTGTAATAGACGGATCGTAGCATGCGCATGTCCACTTCCCTAGGGCATAATTTTAGACATGGGTGGAACCATAGGTGCTACTGGGTTTATCTGTCAGAGCGCGGTTTTGTGTCAAAAAAAACACGAACAGTGCAGCTTTAGAACTGCTGTAACAGATAGATCGTAGCACGCGCATGTCCACCTCCGTAGGGCATAACTTTTAACACGAGTGGAACCACGAAACCTGTAAGATATCAAATTGAAGCTTATTCAGAGACCTACTGGTGTGATAGGGTTTACCAATCATAGCCTAGTTTTGTGTCCAAAAAAATACGGTCAGTGCAGCTTTTGAATTGCTGTAATAGACGAATTGTAGCCCGCGTGTGTCCACTTCCGTAAGGCATAATTTTTGACACGGGTTGAACCACGGGCCGTGTAAGACATCAAATTGAAGCTTATTCAAAGACCTACAGGTGCGACAGGGTTTACCTGTCAGAGCTAAGTTTTGTATCCAAGAAAACACAGACAATGCAGCTTTAGAACTGCTGTCACAAATGGATAGTAGCACGTGCGTGTCCACTTCCGTTGGGCATAACTTTTGACACGGGTGGAACCACGAGCCCTGGATGATATCAAATTAAAAATTATTTAGAGACCTACTGGTGCAACAGGGTTTATGCATCGGATCCTTGGTTTGACTCTAGAAAACATGGCTGTAACAGACGGAACTTAGCACGCGCGTGTCCACTTCTGTAAGGCATAACTTTTGATGCGGGTGGAACCACGGGCCCTGTAAGACATCAAATTGAAACTTATTCAGATACCTACTGGTGCAATAGGGTTTACCCATTAGAGCTGAGTTTTGAATCCAAGAAAACACGGCCAGTGCAGCTTTAGAACTACTGTAACAGACGGATCATAGCACGCGCGTGTCCACTTCCGTAGGGCATAACTTTTGACACGGATGGAACCACGGGCGCTGTAAGATATCAAATTGAAGCTTATTCATAGACCTACAGATGCGACATGGTTCTCAAGTCATAGCCTAGTCTGTTTTCCAAAATTACATGGTCAGTGCAGCTTTAAAACTGCTGTAACAGACGGATCGTAGCACGCGCATGTCCACTTCCGTAGGGCATAAATTTTGACATGGATGGAACCACTGGCCCTGTAAGATATCAAATTGAAAGTTATTCATAGACCTACAGATGCGACATGGTTCTCAAGTCATAGCCTAGTTTGTTTTCCAATATTACATGGTCAGTGCAGCTTTAAAACTGCTGTAACAGACGGATCGTAGCACGCGCATGTCCACTTATGTAGGGCATAAATTTTGACATGGATGGAACCACTGGCCCTGTAAGATATCAAATTGAAACTTATTCATAGACCTACAGATGCGACATGGTTCTCAAGTCATAGCCTAGTTTTTCTCCAAAAATACAAGGTCAGTGCAGCTTTAAAACTGCTATAATAGACGGATCGTAGCACGCGCATGTCCACTTCCGTAGGGCATAGATTTTGACATGCGTGGAACCACGAGCCTTGTAAGATATCAAATTGAAGCTTATTCATAGACCTACAGATGCGACATGGTTCTCAAGTCATAGCCTTTTTTCTCCAAAAATACATGGTCAGTGCAGCTTTAAAACTGCTATAATAGACGGATTGAGCACGCGCATGTCCACTTCCGTAAGGCATAGATTTTGACATGCGTGGAACCAAGGGCCTTGTAATATATCAAATTGAAGCTTATTCATAGACCTACAGTGCTACAGGGTTTATCCGTCAGAGTGGAGTTTTGTGTCCAAAACAACACTGATAATGCAGCTTTAGAACTGCTATCGCAGACGCATCGTAGCGCGCGCGTCCAATTCCGTAGGGCATAACTTTTGACACGGGTGGAATCACGGGCCCTGTAAGATATCAAAATGAAGATTATTCAGAGACCTACGAGTGCAATAGGGTTTACTCATCGGACCCTAGGTTTGACTTTAGAAAGCATGAGATTGTGCAGCTTTAGAATTGGTGTAACAGGCGGATTGTAGCCCGCGTGTGTCCACTTTCGTAAGGCATAACTTTTGACACGGGTGGAACCACGTGCCCTGTAAGACATCAAATTGAAGCTTATTCGGAGACCTACAGGTGCGATAGGGTTTACCTGTCAGAGCTGAGTTTTGTATCCAAGAAAACACGGACAGTGCAGCTTTAGAACTGTTGTCACAGACGGATCGTAGCAAGCGCGTGTCCACTTCCGTAGGGCATAACTTTTGACACGGGTGGAACCACGGGCCCTGTAAGACATCAAATTGAAGCCTATTCAGACTCCAAAGGTGCGACAGGGTTTAACTGTCAGAGCTGAGTTTTTATCCAAGAAAACATGGACAGTGCAGCTTTAGAACTGCTGTAACAGACGGATCGTAGCACGAGCGTGTCCACTTCTGTAGGGCATAACTTTTGACACGGATGGAACCACGGGCGCTGTAAGATATCAAATTGAAGCTTATTCATAGACCTACAGATGCGACATGGTTCTCAAGTCATAGCCTAGTTTGTTTTCCAAAATTACTTGGTCAGTGCAGCTTTAAAACTGCTGTAACAGACAGATCGTAGCACGCGCATGTCCACTTCCGTAGGGCATAAATTTTGACATGGGTGGATCCACGGGCCTTGTAAGATATTAAATTGAAGCTTATTCATAGACCTATATGTGCTACAGGGTTTATCCGTCAGAGCAAAGTTTTGTGTCCAAAAAAACACTGACAGTGCAACTTTAGAACTGCTGTCGCAGACGGATCGTAGCGCGCGCGTCCAATTCCATAGGGCATAACTTTTGACACGGGTGGAACCACGGGCCCTGTAAGACATCAAATTGAAGCTTATTCAGAGACCTACTGGTGCGATAGGGTTTAGCTGTCAGAGCTAAGTTTTGTATCCAAGAAAACATGGACGGTGCATCTTTAGAACTGCTGTAACAGACGGATCGTAGCACGCCGTGTCCACTTCCGTAGGGCATAATTTTTGACATGGGTAGAACCACGGGCCCTGTAAGATATCAAATTGAAGCTTATTCAGAGACCTACAGGTGTGATAGAGTTTACCTATCATAGCCTAGTTTTGTGTCCAGAAAAATACTGTCAGTGCAACTTTAGAACTGCTATCATAGACGGATCGTAGCACGCGCATGTGCACTTCAGTAGGGCATAATTTTAGACACAGGTGGAACCACGGGCCCTGTAAGATATCAAATTGAAGCTTATTCAGAGAAGTACAGGTGTGACAGGGTGTATCCGTCAGAACGGAGCTTTGTGTCCACAAAAACACGGACAGTGCAGCTTTAGAACTGCTGTCACAGACGGATCGTAGCAAGAGCTTGCCCACTTCCGTTGGGAATAACTTTTGACACGGGTGGAACCACGGGCCCTGTAAGATATCAAATTCAAGCTTATTCATAGATCTACAAGTGCGACATGGTTTACCCATCACAGCCTAGTTATATGTCCAAAAAAACACGGTTAGTGCAGCTTTCGAACTACTGTAATAGACGAATCTTAGCATGCGCATGTCCACTTCCCTAGGGCATAATTTTAGACACAGGTGGAACCACGGGCCCTGTAAGATATCAAATTGAAGCTTATTCACAGACCTACAGGTGCTACAAGTATTATCCATCAGAGCGGGGTTTTGTGTCCAAAAAAACAGACGGATCGTAGCACACGCGTGTCAACTTCCGCAGGGCATAACTTTTCACACGGGTCCTGTAAGATATCAAATTGAAGCTTATTGAGAGAACTACAGGTGTGAGAGGGTGTATCTGTCAGAGCGAAGATTTGTGTCCAAAAAAACACGGACAATGCAGCTTTAGAACTGCTGTCACAGACAGATCGTCGCACGCCGTGTCCACTTCCGTAGGGCATAATTTTTGACATGGGTGGAACCACGGGCCCTGTTAGATATCAAATTGAAGCTTATTCGGAGACCTACAGGTGCGATAGGGTTTACCCATCATAGCCTAGTTTTGCATCCAAAAAAATATGGTCAGTGCAGCTTTAGAACTGCTGTCATAGACGGATCGTAGCACGCCGTGTCCACTTCCGTAGGGCATAATTTTTGACATGGGTGGAACCGCGGGCCCTGTAAGATATCAAATTGAAGCTTATTCATAGACCTACAGTCTCTATATGGATTATCATTCAGAACGGAGTTTTGTGTAAAAAAAAACGTGCGTGTCCACTTCCGTTGGGCATAACTTTTGACACGAGTGGAACCACGGTCCCTGTAAGACATCAAATTGAAGCTTATTCAGAGACCTACATGTGCGATAGGGTTTAACCATCATAGCCTAGTTTTGTGTTAAAAAAATACGTTCAGTGCAGCTTTAGAACTGCTATCATAGATGGATCGTAGCACGCGCATGTGAACTTTAGTAGGGCATAATTTTTGACACGGGTAGAACCACGGGCCCTGTAAGATATCAAATTGAAGATTATTCAGAGACCTACAGGTGCAATAGGGTTTACTCATCGGATCCTAGGTTTGAATTTAGAAAGCACGAGACTGTGCAGCTTTAGAATTGGTGTAACAGACGGATCGTAGCCCGCGTGTGTTTACATCCGTAAGGCATAACTTTTGACACGGGTGGAACCACGGGCCCTGTAAGACATCAAAATGAAGCTTATTCAGAGACCTACAGGTGCGACAGGGTTTACCTGTCAGAGCTGAGTTTTGTATCTGAGAAAGCACGGACAGTGCAGCTTTAGAACTGCTGTAACAGACGGATCGTAGCGTGCGCTTGTCCAATTCTGTAGGGCATAACTTTTGACACGGGTGGAACCACGGGCCCTGTATGATATGAAATTGAAGATTATTCAGAGGCCTACGGGTGCAACAGGGTTTACTCGTCGGATCCTAAGTTTGTCTTTAGAAAGCACAAGACAGTGCAGCTTTAGAATTGGTGTAACAGACAGATTGTAGCCCGCGTGTGTCCACTTTCGTAAGGCATAACTTTTGACTCGGGTGGAACCACGGTCCCTGTAAGACATCAAATTGAAGCTTATTCGTAGACCTACAGGTGCGATAGGGATTACCTATCAGAGCTGAGTTTTGTATCCAAGAAAACACAGACAGTGCAACTTTAGAACTGTTGTAACAGACAGATTGTAGCACGCGCGTGTCCATTTCCGTAGGGCATTACTTTTGACACGGGTGGAACCACGGGCCCTGTAAGATATCAAATTGTAGATTATTCAGAGAAGTACAGGTGTGACAGGGTGTATTAGTCAGAGTGGAGTTTTGTGTCTACAAAAACACGGACAGTGCAGCTTTAGAACTGCAGTCACAGACGGATCGTAGCAAGCGCGTGTCACAGACGGATTGTAGGGCATAACTTTTGACACGGGTGGAACCACGGGCCCTGTAAGATATCAAATTCAATCTTATTCATAGACCTACAAGTGCGACAGGGTTTACCCATCATAGCCTAGTTATATGTCCAAAAAAAACATGGTCAGTGTAGCTTTCGAACTACTGTAATAGACGAATCTTAGCATGCGCATGTCCACTTCCCTAGGGAATAATTTTAGACACGGGTGGAACCACGGGCCCTGTAAGATATCAAATTGAAGCTTATTCACAGACCTACAGGTTCTATAGGGATTATCCGTCAGAGCTGGGTTTTGTGTCCAAAAAAACACGGACAGTGCAGCTTTAGAACTGCTGTAACAGACGGATCGTAGCACGCGCGTGTCAACTTCCGCAGGGCATAACTTTTGACACGGGTCCTTTAAGATATCAAATTGAAGCTTATTGAGAGAACTACAGGTGTGAGAGGGTGTATCTGTCAGAGTGAAGTTTTGTGTCCAAAAAAACACGGACAATGCAGCTTTAGAACTGTTGTCACAGACAGATCTTCGCACGCCGTGTCCACTTCCGTAGGGCATAATTTTTGACATGGGTGGAACCACGGGCCCTGTTAGATATCAAATTGAAGCTTATTCGGAGACCTACTGGTGCGATAGGGTTTACCCATCATAACCTAGTTTTGCATCCAAAAAAATATGGTCAGTGCAGCTTTAGAACTGCTGTCATAGACGGATCGTAGCATGCGTATGTGCACTTCAGTAGGGCATTATTTTTTACACGGGTGGAACCACGGGCCCTGTAAGATCTCAAATTGAAGCTTATTCATAGACCTACAGTTGCTATATGGATTATCGTTCAGAACGGAGTTTTGGGTGAAAAAAAATGTGTGTGTCCACTTCCGTTGGGCATAACTTTTGACACGGGTGGAACCACGGGCCCTGTAAGACATCAAATTGAAGCTTATTCAGAGACCTACAGGTGCGATAGGGTTTAACCATCATAGCCTAGTTTTGTGTTAAAAAAATACGTTCAGTGCAGCTTTAGAACTGCTATCATACACGGATCGTAGCACGCGCATGTGCACTTTAGTAGGGCATAATTTTTGACACGGGTAGAACCACGGGCCCTGTAAGATATCAAAAAACCAAGATTATTCAGAGACCTACAGGTGCTACAGGGTTTACTCATCGGATCCTAGGTTTGAATTTAGAAAGCACGAGACTGTGCAGCTTTAGAATTGGTGTAATAGACGGATCGTAGCCCGCGTGTGTTTACATCCGTAAGGCATAACTTTTGACACGGGTGGAACCACGGGCCCTGTAAGACATCAAAATGAAGCTTATTCAGAGACCTACTGGTGCGACAGGGTTTACCTGTCAGAGATGAGTTTTGTATCTGAGAAAACATGGACGGTGCAGCTTTAGAACTGCTGTAACAGACGGATCGTAGCGCGCGCGCGTCCATTTCCCTTGGGCATAATTTTAGACATGGGTGGAACCACGAGCCCTGTAAGATATCAAACTAAAACTTATTCACAGACGTACAGTACTACAGGGTCTATCCGTCAGAGTGGAGTTTTGTGTCCAAAAATACACGGACAATGTAACTTTAGAACTGTTGTAACAGACGGATTGTAGCACGCGCGTGTCAATTTCCGTAAGGCATAACTTTTGATACGGGTGGAATCACGGGCCCTGTAAGATATCCAATTGAAGATTATTCAGAGAACTACAGGTGTGACAGGGTGTATTCGTCAGAGCAGGGTTTTGTGTCCACAAAAACACAGACAGTGCAGCTTTAGAACTGCTGTCACAGACGAATCGTAGCAAGCGCGTGTCCACTTCTATTGGGCATAACTTTTGACACGGGTGGAACTAAAGGCCCTGTAAAATATCAAATTCAAGCTTATTCAGAGAACTACAGGTTCAATAGGGTTTACCCGTCATAGCCTAGTTATATGTCCAAAAAAACACGGTCAGTGCAGCTTTAGAACTACTGTAATAGACGGATCGTAGCATGCGCATGTCCACTTCCCTAGGGCATAATTTTAGACACGGGTTGAACCACGGGCCCTGTAAGGTATCAAATTGAAGCTTATTCACAGACCTACAGGTGCTACATGGATTATCCGTCAGAGCGGCGTTTTGTGTCCAAAAAAACATGGACAGTGCAGCTTTAGAACTGCTGTAACAGACAGATTGTAGCACGCGCGTGTCAACTTCCGTAGGGCATAACTTTTGACACGAGTCCTGTAAGATATCAAATTGAAGCTTTTTCAGAGAACTACAGGTGTGACAAGGTGTATCCGTCAGGGCGGAGTTTTGTGTCCAAAAACACACGGACAAATCAAGTTTAGAACTGCTGTCACAGACGGATCGTCGCACGCCGTGTTCACTTCTATAGGGCATAATTTTTGACATGGGTGGAACCACGGGCCCTGTAAGACATCAAATTGAAGCTTATTCAGATACCTACATGTGCAGTAGGGTTTACCCATCATAGCCTAGTTTTATGTCCAAAAAAATATGGTCAGTGCAGTTTTAGAACTGCTGTCATAAACAGATCGTAGCACGTGCATGTGAACTTTAGTAGGGCATAATTTTTTACACGGGTGGAACCATGGTCCCTGGAAGATATCAAATTGAAGCTTATTCATAGACCTACAATTGCTATAGGGTTTATCATTCAGAACGGAGTTTTGTGTCCAAAAAAACATGGATAGTGCAGCTTTAGAACTGCTGTCACAAATGGATCGTAGCACGTGCGTGTCCACTTCCGTAACTTTTGACACGGTGGAACCACGGGCCCTGTATGATATCAAATTAAAATTATTTAGAGACCTACAGGTGCAACAGGGTTTACGCATCCGATCCTAGGTTTGACTCTAGAAAACACGGACTGTGCAGCTTCAGAATTGGTGTAACAGACGGAACTTAGCACGCGCGTGTCCACTTCCGTAAGGCATAACTTTTGACACGGGTGGAACCACGGGCCCTGTAAAACATCAAACTGAAGCTTATTTAGAGACCTACAGGTGCGATAGGGTTTACCCATCATAGCCTAGTTTTGTGTCCAAAACAATACACGGACAGTGCAGCTTTAGAACTGCTGTAACAGACGGATCATAACACGCGCGTTTCCATTTCCGTAGGGCATAACTTTTGACACGGATGGAACCACGGGCCCTGTAAGATATCAAATTGAAGCTTATTCATAGACCTACAGATGCAACATGGTTCTCAAGTCATAGTCTAGTTTTTTCTCCAAAAATACATGGTCAGTGCAGCTTTAAAACTGCTATAATAGACGAATCGTAGCACGCGCATGTCCACTTCCGTAGGGCATAGATTTTGACATGGGTGGAACCACGGGCCTTGTAAGATATCAAATTGAAGACTATTCATATACCTACAGTGCTACAGGTTTTATCCGTCAGAGCGGAGTTTTGTGTCCAAAACAACACTGACAATGCAGCTTTAGAATTGATGTCACAGACGCATCGTAGCGCGCGCGTCCAATTCCGTAGGGCATAACTTTTGACACGGTTGGAATCACGGGCCCTATAAGATATCAAGTTGAAGATTATTCAGAGACCTACGAGTGCAACAGGGTTTACTCATCGGATCCTAGATTTGACTTTAGAAAGCAGGAGACTGTGCAGCTCTAGAATTGGTGTAACAGACGGATTGTAGCCCGCGTGTGTCCACTTTCGTAAGGCATAACTTTTGACACGGGTGGAACCACGGGCCCTGTAAGACATCAAATTGAAGCTTATTCGGAGACCTACAGGTGCGATAGGGTTTACCTATCAGTGCTGAGTTTTGTATCCAAGAAAACACGGACAATGCAACTTTAGAACTGCTGTAAGAGACGGATCCTAGCACGCACGTGTCCATTTCCGTAGGGCATAACTTTTGACACGGGTGAAACCACGGGCCCTGTAAGATATCAAATTGAAGATTATTCAGAGAGGTACAGGTGTCATCAGGTTTATCTGTCAGCGCTTGTATCCAAAAAACATGGACAGTGCAGCTTTAGAACTGTTGTCACAGACGGATCGTAGCAAGCGCGTGTCCACTAACGTAGGGAATAACTTTTGACACGGGTGGAACCACGGGCCCTGTAACTTATCAAATTGAAGTTTATTCAGAGACCTACAGGTGCGACAGGGTTTACCCGTCCTAGCCTAGTTTTATGTCCAAGAAAACACAGACAGTGCAGCTTTAGAACTGCTATAACAGATGGATCGTAGCACGCTCGTGTCCATTTCCGTAGGGCATAACTTTTGACACAGGTGGAACCACGGGCCCTGTAAGATATCAAATTGAAGCTTATTCGGAGAGCTACAGGTGTGATCGGGTTTATCTGTCAGAGCGGAGTTTTGTGTCCAAAAAAACATGGACAGTTCATCTTTAGAACTATTGTAACAGAAGGATCGTAGCAAGCGCGTGTCCACTTCCATTGGGCATAACTTTTGACACGGGTGGAACAACGGGCCCTGTAAGATATCAAATTGAAGATTATTCTGAGACCTACGGGTGCAACAGGATTTACTCATCGGATCCTAGTTTTGACTTTAGAAAGCACGAGACTGTGCAGCTTTAGAATTGGTGTAACAGACGGATTGTATCCCGCGTGTGTCCACTTTCATAAGGCATAACTTTTGACACGAGTGGAACCACGGGCCCTATAAGACATCAAATTGAAGCTGATTCAGAGACCTACAGGTGCGATAGGGTTTACCTGTCAGAGCTAAGTTTTGTATCTAAGAAAACACGGACAGTGCAGCTTTAGAACTGTTGTCACAGACGGATTGTAGCAAGCGCGTGTCCACTTCCGTAGGGCATAACTTTTGACACGGGTGGAACCACGGGCCCTGTAAGACATCAAATTGAAGCCTATTCAGACTCAAAAGGTGCGACAGGGTTTAACTGTCAGAGCTGAGTTTTTATCCAGGAAAACACGGACAGTGCAGCTTTAGAACTGCTGTAACAGACGGATCGTAGCACGCGCGTGTCCATTTCCGTAGGGCATAACTTTTGACACGGGTGGAACCACGGACCCTGTAAGATATCAAATTGAAGCTTATTCATAGACCTACAGGTGCGATCGGGTTTATATGTCAGAGTGAAGTTTTGTGTATAAAAAAACATGGACAGTTCAGCTTTAGAACTGTTGTCACAGACAAATTGTAGCTAGCGCGTGTCCACTTCTGTTGGGCATAACTTTTGACACGAGTGGAACCACGGGCCCTGTAAGATATCAAATTGAAGATTATTCAGAGACCTACGGGTGCAACAGGGTTTACTCATCGGATCCTAGGTTTGACTTTAGAAAGCACGAGACTGTGCAACTTTAGAATTGGTGTAACAGACGGATTGTAGCCCGCGTATGTCCACTTTCGTAAGGCATAACTTTTGACACGAGTGGAACCACGGACCCTGTAAGACATCAAATTGAAGCTGATTCAGAGACCTACAGGTACAATAAGGTTTACCTGTCAGAGCTGAGTTTTGTATCCAAGAAAACACGGACAGTGCAGCTTTAGAACTGTTGTCACAGCGGATTGTAGCAAGCATATGTCCACTTCCGTAGGGCATAACTTTTGACACGGGTGTAACCACGGGCCCTGTAAGACATCAAATTGAAGCCTATTCAGACTCCAAAGGTACGACAGGGTTTAACTGTCAGAGCTGAGTTTTTATCCAAGAAAACACGGACAGTGCAGCTTTAGAACTGCTGTAACAGACGGATCGTAGCACGCGCGTGTCCACTTCTTGAGGGCATAAATTTTGACACGGGTGGAACCACGGACCCTGTAAGATATCAAATTGAAGCTTATTCATAGACCTACAGGTGCGATAGAGTTTACCTATCAGAGCCTAGTTTTGTGTCCAAAAAAATACTGTCAGTGCAACTTTAGAACTGCTGTCATAGATGGATCGTAGCACGCGCATGTGCACTTCAGTAGGGCATAATTTTTGACACGTGTTGAACCACGGGCCCTGTAAGATATCAAATTGAACATTATTCAGATAAATACAGGTGTGACAGGGTGTATCCATCAGAGCGGAGCTTTGTGTCCACAAAAACACGGACAGTGCAGCTTTAGAACTGCTGTCACAGACAAATCATAGCAAGAGCGTGTCCACTTCCGTTGGGCATAACTTTTGACACGGGTGGAACCACGGGCCCTGTAAGATATCAAATTCAAGCTTATTCATAGACCTACAAGTGCGACAGGGTTGACCCATCATAGCCAAGTTATATGTCCAAAAAAAACACGGTCAGTGTAGCTTTAGAACTACTGTAATAGACGGATCTTAGCATGCGCATGTCCACTTCCCTAGGGAATAATTTTAGACACGTGTGGAACCACAGGTGCTACATGGTTTATCCGTCAGAGAGCGGTTTTGTGTCCAAAAAAACACGGACAATGCAGCTTTAGAACTGCTGTCACAAACAGATTGTCGCACGCCGTGTCCACTTCCGTAGGGCATAATTTTTGACATGGGTGGAACCACGGGCCCTGTTAGATATCAAATTGAAGATTATTCGGAGACCTACAGGTGCGATAGGGTTTACCCATCATAGCCTAGTTTTGTGTCCAAAAAAATATGGTCAGTGCAGCTTTAGAACTGCTGTCATAGACGGATCGTAGCATGCGCATGTGCACTTCAGTATGGCATTATTTTTTACACTGGTGGAACCACGGGCCCTGTAAGATATCAAATTGAAGCTTATTCATAGACCTACAGTTGATAATGCAGCTTTAGAACTGATGTCACAAATGGATCGTAGCACGTGCATGTCCACTTCCGTTGGGCATAAGTTTTGACACGGGTGGAACCACGGGCCCTGTAAGACATCAAATTGAAGCTTATTCAGAGACCTACAGGTGCTATAGGGTTTAACCATCATAGCCTAGTTTTGTGTTCAAAAAAATACGGTCAGTGCAGCTTTAGAACTGCTATCATAGACGGATCGTAGCATGCGCATGTGCACTTTAGTAGGGCATAATTTTTGACACGGGTGGAACCACGGGCCTTGTAAGATATCAAATTGAAGATTATTCAGAGACCTACAGGTGCAATAGGGTTTACTCATCAGATCCTAGGTTTGAATTTAGAAAGCACGAGACTGTACAGCTTTAGAATTGGTGTAACAGACAGATCGTAGCCCGCGTGTGTTTACATCCGTAAGGCATAACTTTTGAGTCGGGTGGAACCACGGTCCCTGTAAGACATCAAATTGAAGCTTATTCGGAGACCTACAGGTGCGATAGGGTTTAGCTATCAGAGTTGAGTTTTGTATCCAAGAAAACAAGGACAGTGAAACTTTAGAACTGCTGTAATAGACGGATCATAGCACGCGCGTGTCCATTTCCGTAGGGCATAACATTTGAAACGGGTGGAACCACGTACCCTGTAAGATATCAAATTGTAGATTATTCAGAGAACTGCAGTTGTGACAGCGTGTATCAGTCAGAGCGGAGTTTTGTGTCTACAAAAACACAGACAGTGCAGCTTTAGAACTGCTGTCACAGACGGATTGTAGCAAGCCCATGTCCACTTCCGTTGGGCATAACTTTTGACAAGGGTGGAACCACGGGCCCTGTATGATATCAAATTAAAAATTATTTAGAGACCTACAGGTGCAATAGGATTTACGCATCAGATCCTAGGTTTGACTCAAGAAAACACAGACTGTGCAGCTTCAGAATTGGTGTAACAGATGAAACTCAGCACGCGCGTGTCTACTTCCGTAAGGCATAACTTTTGACACGGATGGAACCACGGGCCCTGTATGACATCAAATTTAAACTTATTCAGATACCTACAGGTGCGATAGGGTTTACCCGTCAGAGCTGAGTTTTGTGTCCACAAAAACACGGACGGTGCAGCTTTAGAACTGCTGTCACATACGGATCGTAGCGAGCGCGTGTCCACTTCCGTTGGGCATAACATTTAACACGGCTGGAACCACGGGCCCTGTAAGATATCAAATTCAAGCTTATTCAGAGACCTACAGTTGCGATAGGGTTTACCCATCATAGCCTAGTTTTGTGTTCAAAAAAATACGGTCAGTGCAGCTTTAGAACTGTTATCATAGACGGATCGTAGCACGCGCATGTGCACTTCAGTAAGGCATAATTTTTGACACAGGTGGAACCACGGGCCCTGTAAGATATCAAATTGAAGATTATTCAGAGACCTACAGGTGCAACAGGGTTTACTCATCGGATCCTAGGTTTGAATTTAGAAAGCACGAGACTGTGCAGCTTTAGAATTGGTGTAACAGACGGATCATAGCACGTGCGTGTCCATTTCCATAAGGCATAACTTTTGACACGGGTGGAACAACGGGCCCTGTAAGACATCAAATTGAAACTTATTCAGATACGTACAGGTGCGATAGGGTTTACCAGTCAGAGCTGAGTTTTTTCTCCCAGAAAACATGGACAATGCAGCTTTAGAACTGCTGTAACAGACGAATCGTAGCACGCGCATGTCCACTTCCGTAGGGCATAACTTTTGACACGGGTGGAACCAGGGGCCCTCTATGATGTCAAATTAAAAATTATTTAGAGACCTACAGGTGCAACAGGGTTTATGCATCGGATCCTAGGTTTGACTCTAGAAAACACGGACTGTGCGGCTTCAGAATTGGTGTAACAGACGGAACATAGCACGCGCGTGTCTACTTCCGTAAGGCATAACTTTTGACACGGGTGGAACCACGGGCCTTGTAAGACATCAAATTGAAACTTATTCAGATAGCTACAGGTGCGATAGGGTTTACCCGTCAGCGATGAGTTTTGTATCCAAGAAAACACGGACAGTGCAGCATTAGAACTGCTGTAACAGACGGATCGTAGCACGCGCATGTCCACTTCCATAGGGCATAAATTTTGACATGGGTGGAACCACGAGACCTGTAAAATATCAAATTGAAGCTTATTCATAGAATTACCCGTCAGAGCGAAGTTTTCTATCCAAAAAAACACTGACAGTGTAGCTTTAGAACTGCTGTCGCATACGTATCGTAGCGCGCACGCGTCCAATTCCGTAAGGCATAACTTTTGACACGGGTGGAACCACGGGCCCGGTAAGATATCAAATTGAAGATTATTCAGAGACCTACAGGTGCAATAGGGTTTACTCATCGGATCCTAGGTTTGACTATAGAAAGCACGAGACTGTGCAACTTTAGAATTGGTGTAACAGACGGATCGTAGCCCGCGTTTAACCACTTCCGTAAGGCATAACTTTTGACACGGGTGGAACCACGGGCCCTGTAAGACATCAAATTGAAGCTTATTCGGAGACCTACAGGTGCGACAATGTTTACCTGTCAGAGCAGAGTTTTGTATCCAATAAAACACGGACAGTGCAGCTTTAGAACTGCTGTAACAGACGGATCGTAGCACGCACGTGTCCATTTCCGTAGGGCATAACTTTTTACACGGGTGGAACCACGGGCCCTGTAAGATATCAAATTGAAGCTTATTAAGAGACCTACAGGTGCGACAGGGTTTACCCGTCATAGCCTAGTTTTATGTCCAAAAAACCATGGTCAGTGCATCTTTAGAACTACTGTAATAGGCAGATCGTAGCATGCGCTTGTCCATTTCCCTAGGGCATAACTTTTGACACGGGTGGAACCACGGGCCCTGTAAGATATCAAATTGAAGCTTATTAAGAGCCCTACTGGTGCCACAGGGTTTACCATCGAATCCTACGTTTAACACTAGAAAACATAGACAGGGCATCTTTAGAATTGGTGTAACAGACGGATCGTAGCACGCGCGTGTCCACTTACGTAAGGCATAACTTTTGACACGGGCCCTGTAAGATATCAAATTGAAGCTTATTCAGAGAGCTACAAATACGACATGGTTCATCTTTCAGAGCGGAGTTTTGTGTCCAAAAAAACATGGACAGTGCAGGTTTAGAACTGTTGTCAAAGACGGATAGTGGCAAGCGCGTGTCCACTTCCGTAGGGCATAAATTTTGACACGGGTGGAACCACAGGCTCTGTAAGATATCAAATTGAAGCTTATTCAGAGACCTACAGGTGCGACAGGGTTTACACATCATAGCCTTGTTTTATGTCCAAAAAAACAAGGTGAGTGCATCTTTAGAACTACTGTAATAGGCGGATCGTAGCGTGCACATGTCCATTTCCCTAGGGCATAATTTTAGACACGGGTGGAACCACGGGCCCTGTAAGATATCAAACGGAAGCTTATTGACAGACGTACAGTGCTACAGGGTCTATCCATCAAAGTGGAGTTTTGTGTCAAAAAAAAAGGACAGTGTAGCTTTAGAACTGTTGTAACAGACGGATCGTAGCACGCGCGTGTCAACTTCCGTATAGCATAACTTTTGACACGGGTGGAATCACGGGCCCTGTAAGATATCAAATTGAAGATTATTAAGAGAACTACAGGTGTGACAGGGTGTATCCGTCAGAGCGGGGTTTTGTGTCCACAAAAACCCGGACAGTGCAGCTTTAGAACTGCTGTCACAGATGGATCGTAGCAAGCGCGTGTCCACTTCAGTTGGGCATAACTTTTGACACGGGTGGAACCACGAGGCCTGTAAGATATCATATTCAAGCTTATTCAGAGACCTACAGGTGCGACAGGGTTTACTTATCATAGCCTAGCTATATGTCCAAAAAAACACGGTCAGTGCAGCTTTAGAACTACTGTAATAGACGGATCTTAGCATGCGCATGTCCACTTCCCTAGGGCATAATTTTAGACACGCGTGGAACCACGGTCCCTGTAAGATATCAAATTGAACCTTATTCATAGACCTACAGGTGGTACAGGGATTATCCGTCAGAGCGGGGTTTTGTTTCCAAAAAAATACGGACAGTGCAGCTTTAGAACTGCTGTAACAGACGGATCGTAGCACGCGCGTGTCAACTTCCGCAGGGCATAACTTTTGACACGGGTCCTGTCAGATATCAAATTGAAGCTTTTTCAGAGAACTACAGGTGTGACAGGGTGTGTCCGTCAGAGCGGAGTTTTGTGTCCAAAAAAACACGGACAATGCAGCTTTAGAACTGCTGTCACAGACGGATCGTCGCACGCCGTGTCAAAAGTTCTGCCTTACGGAAGTGGACACGCGCGTGCTACGATCTGTCTGTTACATCAATTCTAAAGCTGCATAGTCCGTGTTTTCTAGAGGAAAGCCTAGTATTTGAAGGGTAAACCCTATTGCACATGTAGGTCTCTGAATAAGCTTCTCTTACAGGATCCGTGGTTCCACCCGTGTCAAAATTTATCCCCTACAGAAGTATGCACGCGCGTGCTACGATCCGCCTGTTACAGCAGTTCTAAAGATGCACTGTTCGTGTTTTTTTGGACACAAAACCCCGCTCTGATAGATAAACCATGTAGCACCTGTAGGTCTTTGAATAAGCTTTAATTTGATATCTTACAGGGCCTGTGGTTCCACCCGTGTCTAAAATTATGCCCTAGGGAAGTGGACATGCGCATGCTACGATCCGTCTATTTCAGTAGTTCTAAAGATGCACTGACCATGTTTTTTTGGACATATAACTAGGCTATGAGGGGTAATACCTGTCAAACCTGTAGGTCTCTTAATAAGCTTAAATTTGATATCTTACAGGGCCCGTGGTTCCACTCGTGTATAAAATTATGCCCTAGGGAAGTGGACACGCGCTTGCTACGATCCATCCGTGATAGCAGTTCTAAAGCTGCACTGTCCTTTTTTTTTGACACAAAACTCCGCTCTAACAGATAAACCCTTTCACACCTGTAGGTCTCTGAATAAGCTTCAATTTGATGTCTTACATGGCCTGCAATTCCACCCGTGTCAGAAGTTATGCCTTTTGAAAGTGGACAAGCGCGTGCTATGATCCGTCTATTACACCAATTCTAAAGCTGGACAGTTCGTGTTTTCTTCGATAAAAACTCAGCTCTGACGGGTAAACCCTGTCGAACTTGTTTATTGGACTCGGGCGTGCTACGATCCGTCTGTTAAAGCAGTTCTAAAGCTGCTCTGTCTGTGTTTTCTTGGACATAAAACTAGGCTAGGATGGGTAAACCCTCTCGCACCTGTAGGTCTCTAATTAAACTTCAATTTGATAAGTTACAGGGCCCGTGGATCCACCCGTGTCAAAAGTTATGCCTTACGTTAGTGGACACGCGCTTGCTACGATCAGTCTGTGACAACAGTTTTAAAGCTGCACTGTCCATGTTTTTTGGACACAAGCACTGACAGATAAACTTGATTACACCTGTAGCTCTCTGAATATTCTTCAATTTGATATCTTATAGGGCCTGTGGTTCCACCCCTGTCAAAAGTTATGCCCTACGGAAATGGACACGCGCGTGCTACGATCCGTCTGTTACAACAGTTCTAAAGTTGCATTGTCCGTGTTTTCTTGGATACAAAACTCAGCACTGATAGGTGAACCCTATCGCACCTGTAGGTCTCCGAATAAGCTTCAATTTGATGTCTTACAGGGCCCGTGGTTCCACCCGTGTCAAAAGTTATGCCTTACGAAAGTGGACACACGCGGGCTACAATCCGTCTGTTACACCAATTCTAAAGCTGCACAGTCTCCTGCTTTCTAAAGTCAAACCTAGGATCCGATGAGTTAACCCTGTTGCACTCGTAGGTCTCTGAATAATCTTCAATTTGATATCTTACAAGGCCTGTGATTCCACCCGTGTCAAAAGTTATGCCTTACGGAATTGGACGCGCGGGCTCTACGATGCGTCTGCGACAGCAGTTCTGAAGCTGCATTGTCAGTGTTGTTTTGGACATAAAACTCCGCTCTGGCGGATAAACCCTGCAGATCTGTAGGTCTATGAATAAGCTTCAATTTGATATCTTACAAGGCCCGTGGTTCCACCCATGTCAAAATCTATGCCCTACGGAAGTGGACATGCGCGTGCTACGATCCGTCTATTATAGCAGTTTTAAAGCTGCACTGACCATGTATTTTTTGAGAAAAAACTAGGCTTTGACTTGAGAAACATGTCGTATCTATAGGTCTATGAATAAGCTTCAATTTGATATCTTACAGAGCCCGTGGTTTTATCCGTGTCAAAAGTTATGCCCTACGGAAGTGGAAACGCGCGTGCTATGATCCGTCTGTCACAGCAGTTCTAAAGCTGCACTGTCCGTGTTTTCTTGGATACAAAACTCAGCACTGATAGGTGAACCCTATCGCACCTGTAGGTCTCTGAATAAGCTTCAATTTGATGTCTTACAGGGCCCGTGGTTCCACCCGTGTCAAAAGTTATGCCTTACGAAAGTGGACACACGCGGGCTACAATCTGTCTGTTACACCAATTCTAAAGCTGCACAGTCTCGTGCTTTCTAAAGTCAAACCTAGGATCCGATGAGTAAACCATGTTGCTCTCGTAGGTCTCTGAATAATCTTCAATTTGATATCTTACAAGGCCCGTGATTCCACCTGTGTCAAAAGTTATGCCCTACGGAATTGGACGCGCGCGCTCTACGATGCGTCTGCGACAGCAGTTCTAAAGCTGCATTGTCAGTGTTGTTTTGGACATAAAACTCCGCTCTAATGGATAAACCCTGTAGATCTGTAGGTCTATGAATAAGCTTCAATTTGATATCTTACAAGGCCCGTGGTTCCACCTATGTCAAAATCTATGCCCTATGGAAGTGGACATGCGCGTGCTACGATCCGTCTATTATAGCAGTTTTAAAGCTGCACTGACCATGTATTTTTGGAGAAAAAACTAGGATTTGACTTGAGAACCATGTCGCTCTATAGTTCTATGAATAAGTTTCAATTTGATATCTTACAGGGCCCGTGGTTCCATCCGTGTCAAAAGTTATGCCCTACGGAAGTGGAAACGCGCGTGCTATGATCCGTCTGTTACAGCAGTTCTAAAGCTGCACTGTCCGTGTATTGTTTTGGACACAAAATTAGGCTATGATGGGTAAACCCTATCGCACCTGTAGGTCTCTGAATAAACTTCAATTTGATGTCTTACAGGGCCCGTGGTTCCACCGTGTCAAAAGTTATGTCTAACGGAAGTGGCACGCACGTGCTACGATACATTTGTGACAGCAGTTCTAAAGCTGCACTATCCAGGTTTTTTAGGACACAAAACTCCGTTCTAAATGATAAACCCTGTAGCAATTGTAGGTCTATGAATAAGCTTCAATTTGATATCTTACAGGGCCCATGGTTCCACCCGTGTAAAAAAATATGCCCTACTGAAGTGCACATGCGCGTGCTACGATCCGTCTATGACAGCAGTTCTAAAGCTGCACTGACTGTATTTTTTTTGACATAAAACTAGGCTATGATGGGTAAACCCTATCGCACATGTAGGTATCTGAATGAGCTTCAATTTGATATCTTACAGGGCCCGTGGTTCCACCCATGTCAAAAATTATGCCCTACAGAAGTGGACACAGCGTGCGACGATCCGTCTGTGACAGCAGTTCTAAACTTGATTTGTCCGTGTTTTTTTGGACACACCTTGTCACACCTGTAGTTCTCTGAAAAAGCATCAATTTGAAATCTTACAGGACCCGTGTCAAAAGTTATGCCCTACGGAAGTTGACACGCGCGTGCTACAATCTGTCTGTTACAGCAGTTCTAAAGCTGCACTGTCCGTATTTTTTTGGACACAAAACCGCGCTTTGACGGATAATCCCTGTAGCACCTGTAGGTCTATGAATAAGCTTCAATTTGATATCTTACAGGGCCCGTGGTTCCACCCGTGTCTAAAATTATGCCCTAGGGAAGTGGACATGCGCATGCTACGATCCGTCTATTACAGTAGTTCTAAAGCTGCACTGACCGTGTTTTTTTGGACATATAACTAGGCTATGACGGGTAAACCCTATCGCACCTGTAGGTCTCTGAATAATCTTGAATTTGATATCTTACAGGGCCTGTGGTTCCACCCATGTCAAAAGTTAAGCCCAACGGAAGTGGACACGCGCTTGCTACGATTCGTCTGTGACAGCAGTTCTAAAGCTGCACTGTCTGTGTTTTTGTGGACACAAAACCCCACTCTGACGGATACACCCTGTAACACCTGTAGTTCTCTGAATAATCTTCAATTTGATATCTTACAGGGCCCGTGATTCCACCCGTATCAAAAGTTATGCCCTACAGAAGTGGACACGCGCCGTCTGTTACAACAGTTCTAAAGCTACACTGTCCGTGTTATTTTGGACACAAAACTCCACTCTGACGGATAGACCCTGTAGTACTGTACGTCTGTGAATAAGCTTCAGTTTGATATCTTACAGGGCTCGTGGTTCCACCCGTGTCTAAAATTATGCCCAAGGGAAACGGACATGCGCATGCTATGATCCGCCTATTACAGTTGTTCTAAAGATGCACTCACCTTGTTTTTTTGGACATAAAACAAGGCTATGACGGGAGTGGACACGCGCTTGCTACTATCCGTTTGTGACAACAGTTCTAAAGCTGTACTGTCCATGTTTTTTTGGACACAAAACTCCGCTCTGACAGATAAACCCGATCACACCTGTAGCACTCTGAATAAGCTTCAATTTGATATCTTATAGGGCCCGTGTCAAAAGTTATGCCTTACGGAAGTGGACACGCGCTGTCTGTGTTTTCTAGAGTTAAACGTAGGATCCGATGGTAAACCCTGTTGCACCAGTAGGTCTCTGAATAAGCTTCAATTTGATATCTTACAGGGCCCGTGGTTCCACCCGTGTCAAAAGTTATGCCCTATCCGTGTTTTCTTGGATACAAAACTCAGCTCCGACAGGTAAACCCTGTCGCACTTGTAGGACTCTGAATAAGCTTCAATTTGATGTCTTACAAGGCCCGTGGTTCCTCCCGTGTCAAAAGTTAGGCCCAGTGGAAGTGGACACGCGCGTTCTACGATCCATTTGTGACAGCAGTTCTAAAGCTGCACTGTCCGTGTTTTTTTTGACACAAAACTCCACTCTGACAGATAAAACCTTTAGTGCCTATAGGTCTATGAATAAGCTTCAATTTGATATCTTCCAGGGCCCCTGGTTTCACCCGTCTAAAAAATTATGCCCTACTGAAGTGCACATGCGCGTGCTACGATCCGTCTATTACAGCAATTCTAAAGCTGCACTGACCATATTTTTTTGGACACAAAACTAGGCTATGATTGGTAAACGCTATCGCACCTATAGGTCTCTTAATAAGCTTCAATTTGATATCTTACAGGGTCCGTGGTTCCACCCGTGTCAAAAGTTATGCCCTACGGAAGTGGACACGCGCGTGCTACGATCTGTCTGTTACAGCAGTTCTAAAGCTGCACTATTCGTGTTTTTTGAACACAAAACCTCGCTCTCACAGATAAACCCTGTAGCACCTGTGTTTCCACCCGTGTGTAAAATTATACCCTAGGGAAGTGGTCATGCGCATGCTACGATTCGTCTATTACAGTAGTTCTAAAGCTGCACTGACCGTGTTTTTTATTACATATAACTAGGCTATGACGAGTAAAACCTGTCGCACCTGTAGGTCTATGAATACGCTTCAATTTGATATCCTACAGGGCCCGTGGTTCCACCCGTGTCAAAAGTTATGCCAAACATAAGTGGACACGCGCTTGCTACGATCCGTCTGTGACAGCAGTTATAAAGATGCACTGTTCATTTTTTTTGGACACAAAACTCTGCTCTGACAGATAAACCCGATCACACCTGTAGCTCTCTGAATAATCTTCAATTTGATATCTTACAGGGTCCGTGGTTCCACCCGTGTCAAAAGTTATGCCCTACGAAAATGGACACACGCGTGCTACGATCCGTCTGTTACAGCAGTTCTAAAGCTGCACTATCCATGTTTTCTTGGATACAAAAGTCAGCTCTGACAGGTAAACCCTGTCACACCTGTAGGTCTCTGAATAAGCTTCAATTTGATGTCTTACAGGGCTCTTGCTTCCACCCGTGTCAAAAGTTATGCCTTACGGAAGTGGACACACGCGGGCTACGATCTGTCTGTTACACAAATTCTAAAGCTGTACAGTCTCGTGCTTTCTAATGTCAAACCTAGGATCCGATGAGTAAACCCTGTTGCACCTGTAGGTCTCTGAATAATCTTCAATTTGATATCTTACAGGGCCTGTGGTTCCACCCGTGTCAAAAGTTATGACCTACGGAATTGGACGCGCGCGCGCTACGATCCGTCTGCGACATCAGTTCTAAAGCTGCACTGTCAGTGTATTTTTGGACACAAAACTTCGCTCTGACGGATAAACCCTATAGCACCTGTAAGTATATGAATAAACTTCAATTTGATATCTTATAGGGCCTGTGGTTCCACCCATGTCAAAATTTATGCCCTACGGAAGTGGACATTCGCGTGCTACGATCCGTCTGTTACAGCAGTTCTAAAGCTGTACTGTCCGTGTTTTCTTGGATACAAACTCAGCTCTGATGGGTAAACCCTATCGCACCTGTAGGTATCTGAATAAGTTTCAATTTGATGTTTTACAGGGCCCGTGGTTCCACCCGTGTCAAAAGTTATGCCTTACGGAAGTAGACACACGCGGGCTAAGTTCCGTCTGTTACACCAATTCTGAAGCTGCACAGTCCGTGTTTTCTAGAGTCAAACCTTGGATCCGATGCATAAACCCTGTTGCACCTGTAGGTCTCTAAAGTAATTTTTAATTTGATAACATAGAGGGTCCGTGGTTCCACCCGTGTAAAAATTTATGCCCTACGGAAGTGGACACGCGCGCGCTACGATCCGTCTATGACAGCAGTTCTAAAGCCGCTCTGTCCGTGTTTTTTGGGACATAAAACTCCGTTCTGACGGATAAACACTATAACAAGTGTAGGTCTATGAACAAGCTTCAATTTGATATCTTACAGGGCCCGTGGTTCCACCCATGTCAAAAATTATGCCCTACAGAAGTGGACACGGCGTGCGACGATCCGTCTGTGACAGCAGTTCTAAACTTGATTTGTCCGTGTTTTTTTTGACACAAAACTCCTCCTTAACGGATACACCTTGTCCACCCGTGTTAAAAGTTATGCCCTACGAAAATGTGCACGCGCACGCTACGATCCGTCTGTTACAGCAGTTGCAAAGCTGCACTGTCCGTGTTTTTTTGGACATCAAACTCCACTCTGACAGATAAACCCTATAGCACCTGTAGGTCGATGAATAATATTCAATTTGATATCTTATAGGGCCCGTGGTTCCACCCATGTTTGAAATTATGCCCTACGGAAGTGGACATGCGCGTGCGACGATCCGTCTTTTGCAGCAGTTTTAAAGCTGCACTGATCGTGTTTTTTTGGACACAAATCTAGGCTATGACTTGAAAGCCCTGTCGCACCTGTAGGTCTATGAATAAGCTTCAAATTGATATCTTACAGGGCCCTTTGTTCCACCCGTGTCAAAAGTTATGCCTTACTGAAGTGGACACGCGCGTGCTATGATCCGTCTGTTACAGCAGTTCTAAAGCTGTACTGTCCGTGTTTTCATAGATACAAAATTCAGATCTGATGGGTAAACCCTATCACACCTGTAGGTATCAGAATAAGCTTGAATTTGATGTCTTACAGGGCCCGTGGTTCCACCCGTGTCAAAAGATATGCCTTACGGAAGTGGACACGCGCGTGCTACGATCTGTCTGTTACACCAATTCTAAAACTGCATAGTCCGTGTTTTCTAGTGGAAAGCCTAGGATTTGAAGGGCAAACCCTGTTGCACATGTAGGTCTCTGAATAAGCTTCAATTTGATATCTTACTAGATCCGTGGTTCCACCTGTGTCAAAAGTTATCCCCTACAGAAGTATACACGCGCGTTCTACGATCTGCCTGTTACAGCAGTTCTAAAGCTGCACTGTCCGTGTTTTTTTGGACAAAAAACTCCGCTCTAACGGATAAAACCTGTAGCACCTGTAGGTCTATGAATAAGCTATAATTTTATATCTTACAGGGCCCGTGGTTCCACCCGTGTCTAAAATTATGCCCTAGGGAAGTGGACATGCGCATGCTACGATCCGTCTATTACAGCAGTTCTAAAGTTGCACTGTCCGTGTTTTCTTGGAAATAAAACTCAGCACTGATAGGTAAACCCTATCGCACCTGTAGGTCTCCGAATAAGCTTCAATTCGATGTCTTACAGGGCCCGTGGTTCCACCCGTGTCAAAAGTTATGCCTTACGAAAGTGGACACACGCGGGCTACAATCCGTCTGTTACACCAATTCTAAAGCTGCACAGTCTCGTGCTTTCTAAAGTCAAACCTAGGATCCGATGAGTAAACCCTGTTGCTCTCGTAGGTCTCTGAATAATCTTCAATTTGATATCTTACAAGGCCCGTGATTCCACCTGTGTCAAAATTTATGCCCTACGGAATTGGGAACGCGCTCTACGATGCGTCTGCGACAGCAGTTCTAAAGCTGCATTGTCAGTGTTGTTTTGGACATAAAACTCCACTCTGATGGATAAACCCTGTAGATCTGTAGGTCTATGAATAAGCTTCAATTTGATATCTTACAAGGCCCGTGGTTCCACCCATGTCAAAATCTATTCCCTACGGAAGTGGACATGCGCGTGCTACGATCGGTCTATTATAGCAGTTTTAAAGCTGCACTGACCATGTATTTTTGGAGAAAAAACTAGGCTTTGACTTGAGAACCATGTCGCATCTATAGGTCTATGAATAAGCTTCAATTTGATATCTTACAGGGCCCGTGGTTCCATCCGTGTCAAAAGTTATGCCCTACGGAAGTGGAAACGCGCGTGCTATGATCCGTCTGTTACAGCAGTTCTAAAGCTGCACTGTCCGTGTATTGTTTTGGACACAAAATTAGGCTATGATGGGTAAACCCTATCGCACCTGTAGGTCTCTGAATAAACTTCAATTTGATGTCTTACAGGGCCCGTGGTTCCACCCGTGTCAAAAGTTATGCCTTACGGAAGTGGACACGCGCGTGCTAAGTTCCGTCTGTTACACCAATTCTGAAGCTGCACAGTCCGTGTTTTCTAGAGTCAAACCTAGGATCTGATGAGTAAACCTTGTTGCACCTGTAGGTCTCTAAAAATTTTTTAATTTGATATCATACAGGGCCCGTGGTTCCACCGTGTCAAAAGTTATGCCTAACGGAAGTGGACACGCACGTGCTACGATCCATTTGTGACAGCAGTTCTAAAGCTGCACTATCCATGTTTTTTAGGACACAAAACTCCGTTCTAAATGATAAACCCTGTAGCAATTGTAGGTCTATGAATAAGCTTCAATTTGATATCTTACAGGGCCCATGGTTCCACCCGTGTAAAAAATTATGCCCTACAAGAGTGCACATGCGCGTGCTACGATCCGTCGATGACAGCAGTTCTAAAGCTGCACTGACTATATTTTTTTGGACATAAAACTAGGCTATGATGGGTAAACCCTATCGCACATGTAGGTATCTGAATAAGCTTCAATTTGATATCTTACAGGGCCCGTGGTTCCACCCATGTCAAAAATTATGCCCTACAGAAGTGGACACGGCGTGCGACGATCCGTCTGTGACAACAGTTCTAAACTTGATTTGTCCGTGTTTTTTTGGACACAAAACTCCGCCCTGACGGATACACCTTGTCACACCTGTAGTTCTCTGAAAAAGCATCAATTTGAAATCTTACAGGACCCGTGTCAAAAGTTATGCCCTACGAAAGTTGACACGCGCGTGCAACAATCTATCTGTTACAGCAGTTCTAAAGCTGCACTGTCTGTGTTTTTTTGGACACAAAACCCCGCTTTGACGGATAATCCCTATAGCACCTGTAGGTCTATGAATAAGCTTCAATTTGATATCTTACAGGGCCCGTGGTTCCACCCGTGTCTAAAATTATGCCCTAGGGAAGTGGACATGCGCATGCTACGATCCGTCTATTACAGTAGTTCTAAAGCTGCACTGACCGTGTTTTTTTGGACATATAACTAGGCTATGACGGGTAAACCCTATCGCACCTATAGGTCTCTGAATAATCTTGAATTTGATATCTTACAGGGCCTGTGGTTCCACCCATGTCAAAAGTTATGCCCAACGGAAGTGGACACGCGCTTGCTACGATTCGTCTGTGACAACAGTTCTAAAGCTGCACTGTCTGTGTTTTTGTGGACACAAAACCCCACTCTGACGGATACACCCTGTAACACCTGTAGTTCTCTGAATAATCTTCAATTTGATATCTTACAGGGCCCGTGATTCCACCCGTATCAAAAGTTATGCCCTACAGAAGTGGACACGTGCGTGCTACAATCCGTCTCTTACAACAGTTCTAAAGCTACACTGTCCGTGTTTTTTTGGACACAAAACTCCACTCTGACGGATAGACCCTGTAGGACTGTACGTCTGTGAATAAGCTTCAGTTTGATATCTTACAGGGCTCGTGGTTCCACCCGTGTCTAAAATTATGCCCAAGGGAAATGGACATGCACATGCTATGATCCGCCTATTACAGAGTTCTAAAGATGCACTCACCTTGTTTTTTTGGACATAAAACAAGGCTATGACGGAAGTGGACAGGCGCTTGCTACTATCCGTTTGTGACAATAGTTCTAAAGCTGCACTGTCCACGTTTTTTTGGACACAAAACTCCACTCTGACAGATAAAACCTTTAGTGCCTATAGGTATATGAATAAGCTTCAATTTGATATCTTACAGGGCCTCTGGTTTCACCCGTGTAAAAAATTATGGCCTACTGAAGTGCACATGCGCGTGCTACGATCCGTCTATTACAGCAATTCTAAAGCTGCACTGACCATATTTTTTTGGACACAAAACTAGGCTATGATTGGTAAACGCTATCGCACCTATAGGTCTCTTAATAAACTTCAATTTGATGTCTTACAGGGCCTGTGGTTCCACCCGTGTCAAAAGTTATGCCTTACGGAAGTGGACACGCGCGTGCTAAGTTCCGTCTGTTACACCAATTCTGAAGCTGCACAGTCCGTGTTTTCTAGAGTCAAACCTAGGATCTGATGAGTAAACCCTGTTGCACCTGTAGGTCTCTAAAATTTTTTTAATTTGATATCATACAAGGCCCGTGGTTCCACCGTGTCAAAAGTTATGCCTAACGGAAGTGGACACGCACGTGCTACGATCCATTTGTGACAGCAGTTATAAAGCTGCACTATCCATGTTTTTAAGGACACAAAACTCCGTTCTAAATGATAAACCCTGTAGCAATTGTAGGTCTATGAATAAGCTTCAATTTGATATCTTACAGGGCCCATGGTTCCACCCGTGTAAAAAAATATGCCCTACTGAAGTGCACATGCGCGTGCTACGATCCGTCTATGACAGCAGTTCTAAAGCTGCACTGACTGTATTTTTTTGGACATAAAACTAGGCTATGATGGGTAAACCCTATCGCACATGTAGGTATCTGAATAAGCTTCAATTTGATATCTTACAGGGCCCGTGGTTCCACCCATGTCAAAAATTATGCCCTACAGAAGTGGACACGGCGTGCGACGATCCGTCTGTGACAGCAGTTCTAAACTTGATTTGTCCGTGTTTTTTTGGACACAAAACTCCGCCCTGACAGATACACCTTGTCACACCTATAGTTCTCTAAAAAAGCTTCAATTTGAAATCTTACAGGACCCGTGTCAAAAGTTATGCCCTACGGAAGTGGACACGCGCGTGCTACAATCTGTCTGTTACAGCAGTTCTAAAGCTGCACTGTCAGTGTTTTTTTGGACACAAAACCCCGCTTTGACGGATAATCCCTGTAGCACCTGTAGGTCTATGAAAAAGCTTCAATTTGATATCTTACAGGGCCCGTGGTTCCACCCGTGTCTAAAATTATGCCCTAGGGAAGAGGACATGCGCATGCTACGATCCGTCTATTACAGTAGTTCTAAAGCTGCACTGACCGTGTTTTTTTGGACATATAACTAGGCTATGACGGGTAAACCCTATCGCACCTGTAGGTCTCTGAATAATATTGAATTTGATATCTTACAGGGCCTGTGGTTCCACCCATGTCAAAAGTTATGCCCAACGGAAGTGGACACGCGCTTGCTACGATTCGTCTGTGACAGCAGTTCTAAAGCTGCACTGTCTGTGTTTTTGTGGACACAAAACCCCACTCTGACGGATACACCCTGTCACACCTGTAGTTCTCTGAATAATCTTCAATTTGATATCTTACAGGGCCCGTGATTCCACCCGTGTCAAAAGTTATGCCCAACGGAAGTGGACACGCACGTGCTACGATCCATTGTCACAGCAGTTCTAAAGCTACACTATCCATGTTTTTTTGGACACAAAACTCCGCTCTAAACGATAAACCCTGTAGCAACTATAGGTCTATGAATAAGCTTCAATTTGATATCTTATAGGGCCCATGGTTCCACCCTTGTCAAATATTATGCCCTACTGAAGTGCACATGCACGTGCTACGATCCGTCTATGACAGCAGTTCTAAAGCTGCACTGACCGTATTTTTTTGGACACAAAACTAGGCTATGATGGGTAAACCCTAATGCACCTGTAGGTCTCTGAATAAGCTTCAATTTGATGTCTTACAGGGCCCGTGGTTCCACCGATGTCAAAAGTTATGCCTTACGGAAGTGGACACGCGCGTGCTAAGTTTCGTCTGTTACACCAATTCTGAAGCTGCACAGTCCGTGTTATCTATAGTCAAACCTAGTATTCGATGCGTAAACCCTGTTGCACCTGTAGGTCTCTAAATAATTTTTAATTTGATATCATACAGGGCCCGTGGTTCCACCCGTGTCAAAAGTTATGCCCAACGGAAGTGGACACGCACGTGCTACGATCAATTTGTGACAGTAGTTCTAAAGCCTTACTATCCGTGTTTTTTTGGACACAAAACTCCATTCTGAATGATAAACCCTGTAGCAACTGTAGGTCTATGAATAAGCGTTAATTTGATATCCTACAAGGCCCATGGTTCCACCTGTGTCAAAAATTATGCCCTACTGAAGTGCACATGCGCGTGCTACTATCCGTCTATGACAGCAGTTCTAAAGCTGCACTGACCGTATTTTTTTGGACACAAAACTAGGCTATGATGGGTAAACCCTATCGCACCTGTAGGTCTCTTAATAAGCTTCAATTTGATATCTTACAGGGCCGGTGGTTCCACCAATTTAAAAAATTATGCCCTACGGAAGTGGACACGGCGTGCGACGATCCGTCTGTGACAGCAGTTCTAAAGCTGCACTGTCCGTGTTTTTTGGACACAAAACTCCGCTCTGACGGATACACCCTGTCACACCTGTAGTTCTCTGAATAAGCTTCAATTTGATATCTTACAGGACCCATGTCAAAAGTTATGCCCTACGGAAGTTGACACGCGCGTGCTACGATCTGTCTGTTACAGCAGTTCTAAAGCTGCACTGTCCGTGTTTTTTTGGACACAAAACCCCGCTCTGACGGATAATCCCTGTAGCACCTGTAGGTCTGTGAATAAGCTTCAATTTGATATCTTACAGGGCCCGTGGTTCCACCCGTGTCTAAAATTATGCCCTAGGGAAGTGGACATGCGCATGCTACGATCCGTCTATTACAGTAGTTCTAAAGTTGCACTGACCATGTTTTTTTGGACATATAACTAGGCTATGATGGGTAAACCCTGTCGCACCTGTAGGTCTCTGAATAAGCTTCAATTTGATATCTTACAGGGCCCGTGGTTCCACCCGTGTCAAAAGTTATGCCCAACGGAAGTGGACACGCGCTTGCTACGATCCGTCTGTGACAGCAGTTCTAAAGCTGCACTGTCCGTGTTTTTGTGGACACAAAACTCCACTCTGACTGATACACCCTCTCACACCTGTAGTTCTCTGAATAATCTTCAATTTGATATCTTACAGGGCCCGTGATTCCACCCGTGTCAAAAGTTATGCCCAACGGAAGTGGACACGCACGTGCTACGATCCATTGTCACAGCAGTTCTAAAGCTACACTATCCATGTTTTTTTGGACACAAAACTCCGCTCTAAACGATAAACCCTGTAGCAACTATAGGTCTATGAATAAGCTTCAATTTGATATCTTACAGGGCCCATGGTTCCACCCTTGTCAAATATTATGCCCTACTGAAGTGCACATGCGCGTGCTACGATCCGTCTATGACAGCAGTTCTAAAGCTGCACTGACCGTATTTTTTTGGACACAAAACTAGGCTATGATGGGTAAACCCTATCGCACCTGTAGGTCTCTTAATAAGCTTCAATTTGATATCTTACAGGGCCGGTGGTTCCACCAATTTAAAAAATTATGCCCTACGGAAGTGGACACGGCGTGCGACGATCCGTCTGTGACAGCAGTTCTAAAGCTGCACTGTCCGTGTTTTTTTGGACACAAAACTTGGCCCCGACGGGTAAACCCTGTCGCACCTGTAGGTCTCTGAATAAGCTTCAATTTGATGTCTTACAGGGCCCGTGGTTCCACCCGTGTAAAAAAGTTATGCCTTACGGAAGTGGACACACGAGGGCTACGATCCATCTGTTACACCAATTCTAAAGTTGCACAGTCTCGTGCTTTCTAAAGTCAAACCTAGGATCCGATGAGTAAACCCTATTGTGCCTGTTGGTCTTTGAATAATCTTCAATTTGATATCGTACAGGGCCCGTGGTTCCACCCGTGTCAAAAGTTATGCCCTACGGAATTGGACGCGCGCGCTACGATTCGTCTGCGACAGCAGTTCTGAAGCTGCATTGTCAGTGTTTTTGGACACAAAACTTCGCTCTGACGGATAAACCCTGTAGCACCTGTAAGTCTATGAATAAGCTTCAATTTGATATCTTACAGGGCCCGTGGTTCCACCCATGTCAAAATTTATGCCCTACGGAAATGGACATGCGCGTGCTACGATCCGTCTGTTACAGCAGTTCTAAAGCTGCATTGTCCGTGTTTTCTTGGACATAAAACTTAGCTCTGACGGGTAAACCCTATCGCACCTGTAGGTATCCGAATAAGTTTCAATTTGATGTCTTACAGGGCCCGTGGTTCCACCCGTGCCAAAAGTTATGCCTGACGGAAGTAGACACGCGCGTGCTAAGTTCCGTCTGTTACACCAATTCTGAAGCCGCACAGTCCGTGTTTTCTAGAGTCAAACCTAGGATTCGATGCGTAAACCCTGTTGCACCTGTAGGTATCTGAATAAGCTTCAATTTGATGTCTTACAGGGCCCGTGGTTCCACCCGTGTCAAAAGTTAGGCCCAGTGGAAGTGGACACGCGCTTGCTACGATCCATTTGTGACAGCAGTTCTAAAGCTGTAGTATCCATGTTTTTTTGGACACAAAACTCCGCTCTGACAGATAAACCCGATCACACCTGTAGCTCTCTGAATATGCTTCAATTTGATATCTTATAGGGCCCGTGTCAAAAGTTATGCCTTACGGAAGTGGACACGCGCTGTCTGTGTTTTCTAGAGTTAAACGTAGGATCCGATGGTAAACCCTGTTGCACCAGTAGGTCTCTGAATAAGCTTCAATTTGATATCTTACAGGGCCCGTGGTTCCACCCGTGTCAAAAGTTATGCCCTGTCCATGTTTTCCTGGATACAAAACTCAGCTCCGACAGGTAAACCCTGTTGCACCTGTAGGTCTCTGAATAAGCTTCAATTTGATGTCTTACAGGGCCCGTGGTTCCTCCCGTGTCAAAAGTTATGCCTTATGGAAGTGGACACGCGCGTGCTACGATCCGTCGGTTACACCAATTCTAATGCTGCACAGTCTCGTGCTTTCTAAAGTCAAACATAGGATCCGACTAGTAAACAATGTTGCACCTGTAGGTCTCTGAATAAGCTTCAATTTGATGTCTTACAGGGCCCCTGGTTCCACCCGTGTCAAAAGTTAGGCCCAGTGGAAGTGGACACGCACGTGCTACGATCCATTTGTGACAGCAGTTCTAAAGCTGCACTGTCCGTGATTTTTTGGAAACAAAACTCCACTCTGACAGATAAAACCTTTAGTGCCTATAGGTCTATGAATAAGCTTCAATTTGATATCTTACAGGGCCCCTGGTTTCACCCGTGTTAAAAATTATGCCCTACTGAAGTGCACATGCGCGTGCTACGATCCGTCTATTACAGCAATTCTAAAGCTGCACTGACCATATTTTTTTGGACACAAAACTAGGCTATGATTGGTAAACGCTATCGCACCTATAGGTCTCTAAATAAGCTTCAATTTGATATCTTACAGGGTCCGTGGTTCCACCCGTGTCAAAAGTTATGCCCTACGGAAGTGGACACGCGCGTGCTACGATCTATCTGTTACAGCAGTTCTAAAGTTGCACTATTCGTGTTTTTTGAACACAAAACCTCACTCTGACAGATAAACCCTGTAGCACCTGTGTTTCCACCCGTGTGTAAAATTATACCCTAGGGAAGTGGTCATGCGCATGCTACGATTCGTCTATTACAGTAGTTCTAAAGCTGCACTAACCGTGTTTTTTTTACATATAACTAGGCTATTACGAGTAAAACCTATCGCACCTGTAGGTCTATGAATACGCTTCAATTTGATATCCTACAGGGCCCGTGGTTCCACCCGTGTCAAAAGTTATGCCCAACGAACGTGGACACGCGCTTGCTACGATCCGTTTGTGACAGCAGTTCTAAAGCTGCACTGTTCATGTTTTTTTGGACACATAACTCTGCTCTGATAGATAAACCCGATCACACCTGTAGCTCTCTGAATAATCTTCAATTTGATATCTTACAGGGCCCGTGGTTCCACCCGTGTCAAAAGTTATGCCCTACGAAAATGGATACGCGCGTGTTACGATCCGTCTGTTACAGCAGTTCTAAAGCTGCACTATCCGTGTTTTCTTGGATACAAAACTCAGCTCTGACAAATAAACCCTGTCACACGTGTAGGTCTCTGAATAAGTTTCAATTTGATGTCTTACAGGGCTCTTGCTTCCACCCGTGTCAAAAGTTATGCCTTACGGAAGTGGACACACGCGGGCTACGATCTGTCTATCACACCAATTCTAAAGTTGTACGGTCTCGTGCTTTCTAATGTCAAACCTAGGATCCGATGAGTAAACCCTGTTGCACCAGTAGGTCTCTGAATAATCTTGAATTTGATATCTTACAGGGCTTGTGGTTCCACCCATGTCAAAAGTTTTGCCCAACGGAAGTGGACACGCGCTTGCTACGATTCGTCTGTGACAGCAGTTCTAAAGCTGCACTGTCTGTGTTTTTGTGGACACAAAACCCCACTCTGACGGATACACCCTATAGCACCTGTAAGTATATGAATAAACATTAATTTGATATCTTATAGGGCCCGTGGTTCCACTCATGTCAAAATTTATGCCCTACGGAAGTGGACATGCGCGTGCTATGATCCGTCTGTTACAGTAGTTCTAAAGCTGTACTGTCCGTGTTTTCTTGGATAAAAACTCAGCTATGATGGGTAAACCCTATCGCACCTGTAGGTATCTGAATAAGTTTCAATTTGATGTTTTACAGGGCCCGTGGTTCCACCAGTGTCAAAAGTTATGCCTTACGGAAGTAGACACACGCGTGCTAAGTTCCGTCTGTTACACCAATTCTGAAGCTGCACAGTCCATGTTTTCTAGAGTCAAACCTAGGATCCGATGCGTAAACCCTGTTGCACCTGTAGGTCTCTAAATAATTTTTAATTTGATATCATAGAGGGTCCGTGGTTCCACCCGTGTAAAAAGTTATGCCCTACTAAAGTGGACACGCGCGCGCTACGATCCGTCTGTGACAGCAGTTCTAAAGACGCTCTGTCCGTGTTTTTTGGGACATAAAACTCCGTTCTGACGGATAAACACTATAACAAGTGTAGGTCTATGAACAAGCTTCAATTTGATATCTTACAGGGCCCGTGGTTCCACCTATGTCAAAATTTATGCCCTACGGAAGTGGACATGCGCGTGCAACGATCCATCTGTTACAGCAGTTCTAAAGATGCATTGTCCGTGTTTTCTTGGATCCAAAACTCTACTCTGATAGGTAAACCCCATCACAGCTGTAGGTATTTGAATAAGCTTCAATTTGATGTCTTACAGGGCCCGTGGTTCCACCCGTGTCAAAAGTTTTGCCCAACGGAAGTGGACACGCGCTTGTTACGATCCGTCTGTGACAATAGTTCTAAAGCTGCGCTGTTCATTTTTTTTTGGATTCAAAACTCCGTTCTGATAGGTAAACTCAGTCACACCTATAGGTCTCTGAATAAGCTTCAATTTGATATCTTACAGGGTCCGTGGTTCCACCCGTGTCAAAAGTTATGCCCTACGGAAGTGGACACGCGCGTGCTACGATCCATCTGTAACAGCAGTTCTAAAGTTGCACTGTCCGTGTTTTTTTGGACACAAAACTCCGCTCTAACAGATAAAATCTGTAGCACCTGTAGGTGTATGAATAAGCTTCAATTTGATATCTTATAGGGCCCGTGGTTCCACCCGTGTTAAAAGTTATGCCCTACGAAAATGTACACGCGCACGCTACGATCCGTCTGTTACAGCAGTTGCAAAGCTGCACTGTCCGTGTTTTTTTGGACATCAAACTCCACTCTGACAGTTAAACCCTATAGCACCTGTAGGTCGATGAATAATATTCAATTTGATATCTTATAGGGCCCGTGGTTCCACCCATGTTAGAAATTATGCCCTACGGAAGTGGACATGCGCGTGCGACGATCCGTCTTTTGCAGCAGTTTTAAAGCTGCACTGACCGTGTTTTTTTCGACACAAATCTAGGCTATGAATTGAAAGCCCTGTCGCACCTGTAGGTCTATGAATAAGCTTCAAATTGATATCTTACAGGGCCCTTTGTTCCACCCGTTTCAAAAGTTATGCATTACTGAAGTGGACACGCGCGTGCTATGATCCGTCTGTTACAGCAGTTCTAAAGTTGCAGTGTCCGTGTTTTCATAGATACAAAATTCAGATCTGATGGGTAAACCCTACCGCACCTGTAGGTATCAGAAAAAGCTTCAATTTGATGTCTTACAGGGCCCGTGGTTCCACCCGTGTCAAAAGATATGCCTTACGGAAGTGGACACGCGCGTGCTACGATCTGTCTGTTTCACCAATTCTAAAACTGCATAGTCCGTGTTTTCTAGAGGAAAGCCTAGGATTTGAAGGGTAAACCCTGTTGCACATGTAGGTCTCTGAATAAGCTTAAATTTGATATCTTACAGGGCCCGTGGTTCCACTCGTGTATAAAATTATGCCCTAGGGAAGTGGACACGCACTTGCTACGATCCATCCGTGATAGCAGTTCTAAAGCTGCACTGTCCTTTTTTTTTGGACACAAAACTCCGCTCTAACAGATAAACCCTTTCACACCTGTAGGTCTCTGAATAAACTTCAATTTGATGTCTTACATGGCCCGCAATTCCACCCGTGTCAGAAGTTATGCCTTATGAAAGTGGACAAGCGCGTGCTATGATCCGTCTGTTACACCAATTCTAAAGCTGGACAGTTCGTGTTTTCTTGGATAAAAACTCAGCTCTGACGGGTAAACCCTGACGCACTTGTTTGTTGGACTCGCGCATGCTACGATCCATCTGTTACAGCAGTTCTAAAGCTGCACTGTCTGTGTTTTTTGGACATAAAACTAGGCTAGGACGGGTAAACCCTATGGCACCTGTAGGTCTCTGAATAAACTTCAATTTGATAAGTTACAGGGCCCGTGGTTCCACCCGTGTCAAAAGTTATGCCTTACGTTAGTGGACATGCGCTTGCTACGATCCGTCTGTGACAACAGTTCTAAAGCTGCACTGTCCATGTTTTTTGGACACAAGCACTAACAGATAAACACGATCACACCTGTAGCTCTCTGAATAATCTTCAATTTGATATCTTACATGGCCCGTGGTTCCACCCCGGTCAAAAGTTATGCCCTACGGAAATGGACACGCGCGTGCTATGATCCGTCTGTTACAGCAGTTCTAAAGTTGCACTGTCCGTGTTTTCTTGGATACAAAACTCAGCACTGATAGGTAAACCCTATCGCACCTATAGGTCTCCGAATAAGCTTCAATTTGATGTCTTACAGGGCCCGTGGTTCCACCCGAGTCAAAAGTTATGCCTTACGAAAGTGGACACACGCGGGCTACCATCCGTCTGTTACACCAATTCTAAAGCGGCACAGTCTCGTGCTTTCTAAAGTCAAACCTAGGATCCGATGAGTAAACCCTGTTGCACTCGTAGGTCTCTGAATAATCTTCAATTTGATATCTTACAGGGCCCGTGATTCCACCCGTGTCAAAAGTTATGTCCTACGGAATTGGACGCGCGCGCTCTACGATGCGTCTGCGACAGCAGTTCTAAAGCTGCATTGTCATTGTTGTTTTGGACATAAAACTCCGCTCTGACGGATAAACCCTGTAGCACTGTAGGTCTATGAATAAGCTTCAATTGATATCTTATAAGGCCCGTGGTTCCACCCATGTCAAAATCTATGCCTTACGGAAGTGGACATGCGCGTGCTACGATCCGTCTATTATAGCAGTTTTAAAGCTGCACTGACCATGTATTTTTGGAGAAAAAACTAGTCTATGACTTGAGAACCATGTCGCATCTATAGGTCTATGAATAAGCTTCAATTTGATATCTTACAGGGCCCGTGGTTCCATCCGTGTCAAAAGTTATGCCCTACGGAAGTGGAAACGCGTGTGCTATGATCCGTCTGTTACAGCAGTTCTAAAGATGCACTGTCCGTGTATTGTTTTGGACGAAAAACTAGGCTATGATGGGTAAACCCTATCGCACCTGTAGGTCTCTGAATAAGCTTCAATTTGATATCTTACAAGGCCCGTGGTTCCACCAATGTCAAAAATTATGCCCTAGAGAAGTGGACACGGTGTGCGACGATCCGTCTGTGACAGCAGTTCTAAACTTGATTTGTCTGAGTTTTTTTGGACACAAAACTCCGCCCTGACGGATACACCCTGTCACACCAGTAGTTCTGTGAAAAAGCTTCAATTTGATATCTTACAAGAACCATGTCAAAAGTTATGCCGTACGGAAGTTGACACGCGCGTGCTACAATCTGTCTGTTACAGCAGTTCTAAAGCTGCACTGTCCGTATTTTTTTGGACACAAAACCCCACTCTGACGAATAATCCCTGTAGCACCTGTAGGTTTGTGAATAAGCTTCAATTTGATATCTTACGGGGCCCGTGGTTACACCCATGTCCAAAATTATGCCATACGGATGTGTACATGCAGTGACCGTGTTTTTTTGACATATAACTAGGTTATGACGAGTAAAACCTATCGCACCTGTAGGTCTATGAATAAGCTTCAATTTGATATCTTACAGGGCCCGTGGTTCCACCCGTGTCAAAAGTTATGCCCAACGGAAGTGGACACGCGCTTGCTACGATCCGTCTGTGACAGCAGTTATAAAGCTGCACTGTTCGTGTTTTTTTGGACACAAAACTCCGCTCTAATAGATAAACCCGATCACACCAGTAGCTCTCTGAATAATCTTCAATTTGATATCTTACAGGGCCCGTGGTTCCACCCGTGTCAAAAGTTATGCCCTACGAAAATGGACACGCGCGTGCTACGATCCGTCTGTTACAGCAGTTCTAAAGCTGCATTGTCTTTGTTTTCTTGGATACAAAACTCAGCTCTGACAGGTAAACCCTATCGCACCTGTAGGTTTCTGAATAAGCTTCAATTTGATGTCTTACAGGGCCCTTGGTTCCACCGGTGTCAAAAGTTATGCCTTACGGAAGTGGACACACGCGGGCTACGATCTGTCTGTTACACCAATTCTAAAGCTGCACAGTCTCGTGCTTTCTAAAGTCAAACCTATGATCCGATGACTAAACCCTGTACACCTGTAGGTCTCTGAATAATCTTCAATTTCATATATTACAGGGCCTGTGGTTCCACCCGTGTCAAAAGTTATGCCCTACGGAATTGGACGCGCGCGCGCTACGTTCCGTCTGCGACAGCAGTTCTAAAGCTGCACTGTCAGTGTATTTTAGACACAAAACTTTGCTCTGATGGATAAACCCTATAGCACCAGTAAGTATACGAATAAGCTTCAATTTGATATCTTATAGGGCCCGTGGTTCCACCCATGTCAAAATTTATGCCCTACGGAAGCGGACATGCGCGTGCTACGATCCGTCTGTTACAGCAGTTCTAAAGCTGCACTGTCCGTGTTTTCTTGGATACAAAACTCAGCTCTGATGGGTAAACCCTATCGCACCTGTAGGTATCCGAATAAGTTTCAATTTGATGTCTTACAGGGCCCGTGGTTCCACCCGTGTCAAAAGTTATGCCTGACGGAAGTAGACACGCGCGTGCTAAGTTCCGTCTGTTACACCAATTCTGAAGCTGCACAGTCCGTGTTTTCTAGAGTCAAACCTAGGATCCGATGCATAAACCCTGTTGCACCTGTAGGTCTCTAAATAATTTTTAATTTAATATCATAGAGGGTCTGTGGTTGCACCCGTGTAAAAAGTTATGCCCTACGGAAGTGGACACGCGCACGCTATGATCCGTCTGTGACAGCAGTTCTAAAGCCGCACTGTCCATGTTTTTTGGGACATAAAACTCCGTTCTGAGGGATAAACACTATAGCAAGTGTAGGTCTATGAATAAGCTCCAATTTGATATCTTACCGGGCCCGTGGTTCCACCCATGTCAAAAGTTATGCCTTACGGAAGTGGACACGCGCGTGCTAAGTTCCGTTTGTTACACCAATTCTGAAGCTGCACAGTCCGTGTTTTCTAGAGTCAAACCTAGGATCTGATGCGTAAACCCTGTTGCACCTGTAGGTCTCTAAAAAATTTTTAATTTGATATCATACAGGGCTCGTGGTTCCACCGTGTCAAAAGTTATGCCTAACGGAAGTGGACACGCATGTGCTACGATCCATTTGTGACAGCAGTTCTAAAGCTGCACTATCCATGTTTTTTTGGACACAAAACTCCGTTCTGAATGATAAACCCTGTAGCAATTGTAGGTCTATGAATAAGCATCAATTTGATATCTTACAGGGCCCATGGTTCCACACGTGTAAAAAATTATGCCCTACTGAAGTGCACATCCGCGTGCTACGATCCGTCTACGACAGCAGTTCTAAAGCTGCACTGACCGTATTTTTTTGGACATAAAACTAGGCTATGATGGGTAAACCCTATCGCACATGTAGGTATCTGAATAAGCTTCAATTTGATATCTTACAAGGCCCGTGGTTCCACCCACCCATGTCAAAAATTATGTCGTACAGAAGTGGACACGGCGTGCGACGATCCGTCTGTGACAGCAGTTCTAAACTTAATTTGTCCGTGTTTTTTTGGACACAAAACTCCGCCCTGACGGATACACCTTGTCACACCTGTAGTTCTATGAAAAAGCTTCAATTTGATATCTTACAGGACCCGTGTCAAAAGTTATGCCCTACGGAAGTTGACACGCGCGTGCTACAATCTGTCTGTTACAGCAGTTCTAAAGCTGCACTGTCCGTGTTTTTTTGGACACAAAACCCTGCTCTGACAGATAATCCCTCTAGCACCTGTAGGTCTGTGAATAAGCTTCAATTTGATATCTTACAAGGCCCGTTGTTCCCCCCGTGTCTAATATTATGCCCTAGGGAAGTGGACATGCGCATGCTACGATCCGTCTATTACAGTAGTTCTAAAGCTGCACTGACCGAGTTTTTTTGGACATATAACTAGGCTATGACGGGTAAACCCTATCGCACCTGTAGGTCTCTGAATAAGCTTGAATTTGATATCTTACAGGGCCTGTGGTTCCACCCGTGTCAAAAGTTATGCCTAACGGAAGTGGACACGCGCTTGCTACGATTCGTCTGTGACAGCAGTTCTAAAGCTGCACTGTCTATGTTTTTGTGGACACAAAACCCTGCTCTGACGGATACACCCTGTCACACCTGTAGTTCTCTGAATAATCTTCAATTTGATATCTTACAGGGCCCGTGATTCCACCCGTATCAAAAGTTATGCCCTACAGAAGTGGACACGCGCGTGTTACAATCCGTCTGTTACAACAGTTCTAAAGCTACACTCTCCGTGTGTTTTTGGACACAAAACTCCACTCTGACGGATAGACCCTGTAGTACTGTACGTCTGTGAATAAGCTTCAGTTTGATATCTTACAGGGCTCGTGGTTCCACCCATGTCTAAAATTATGCCCAAGGGAAATGGACATGCGCATGCTATGATCCGCCTATTACAGTAGTTCTAAAGATGCAGTCACCTTGTTTTTTTTGACATAAAACAAGGCTATGACGGAAGTGGACACGCGCTTGCTACTATCCGTTTGTCACAACAGTTCTAAAGCTGCACTGTCCATGTCTTTTTGGACACAAAACAATGCTCTAACAGATAAACCCGATCACACATGTAGCTCTCTGAATAAGCTTCAATTTGATATCTTATAGGGCCCGTGTCAAAAGTTATGCCTTACGGAAGTGGACACGCGCGTGCTACGATCCGTCTGTTACACCAATTCTAAAGCTGCGATGTCTGTGTTTTCTAGAGTTAAATGTAGGATCCGATGGTAAACCCTGTTGCACCAGTAGGTCTCTGAATAAGCTTCAATTTGATATTTTACAGGGCCCGTGGTTCCACCCGTGTCAAAAGTTATGCCCTAGGGAAATGGACATGTGCATGCTACGATCCGCCTATTACAGTAGTTCTAAAGTTGTACTGACCATGGTTTTTTGGACATAAAACTAGGCTATGACGGGTAAAACCTGTCGCACCTGTAGGTCTCTGAATAAGCTTCAATTTGATATCTTACAGGGCCCGCGGTTCCACCCGTGTCAAAAGTTATGACCTACGGAAATGGACACGCGCTTGCTACTGTAGGTGTTTTCTTGGATACAAAACACAGCTCTGACAGGTAAACCCTGTCGCACCTGTAGGTCTCTGAATAAGCTTCAATTTGATGTCTTACAGGGCCCGTGGTTCCACCCGTGTAAAAAAGTTATGCCTTACGGAAGTGGACACACGAGGGCTACGATCCATCTGTTACACCAATTCTAAAGTTGCACAGTCTCGTGCTTTCTAAAGTCAAACCTAGGATCCGATGAGTAAACCCTATTGTGCCTGTTGGTCTTTGAATAATCTTCAATTTGATATCGTACAGGGCCCGTGGTTCCACCCGTGTCAAAAGTTATGCCCTACGGAATTGGACGCGCGCGCTACGATTCGTCTGCGACAGCAGTTCTGAAGCTGCATTGTCAGTGTTTTTGGACACAAAACTTCGCTCTGACGGATAAACCCTGTAGCACCTGTAAGTCTATGAATAAGCTTCAATTTGATATCTTACAGGGCCCGTGGTTCCACCCATGTCAAAATTTATGCCCTACGGAAATGGACATGCGCGTGCTACGATCCGTCTGTTACAGCAGTTCTAAAGCTGCATTGTCCGTGTTTTCTTGGACATAAAAATTAGCTCTGACGGGTAAACCCTATCGCACCTGTAGGTATCCGAATAAGTTTCAATTTGATGTCTTACAGGGCCCGTGGTTCCACCCGTGCCAAAAGTTATGCCTGACGGAAGTAGACACGCGTGTGCTAAGTTCCGTCTGTTACACCAATTCTGAAGCCGCACAGTCCGTGTTTTCTAGAGTCAAACCTAGGATTCGATGCGTAAACCCTGTTGCACCTGTAGGTATCTGAATAAGCTTCAATTTGATGTCTTACAGGGCCCGTGGTTCCACCCGTCTCAAAAGTTAGGCCCAGTGGAAGTGGACACGCGCTTGCTACGATACATTTGTGACAGTAGTTCTAAAGCTGCACTGTCCATGTTTTTTTGGACACAAAACTCCGCTCTGACAGATAAAACCTATAGCGCCTATAGGTCTATGAATAAGCTTCAATTTGATATCTTACAGGGCCCATGGTTCCACCCGTGTCAAAAATTATGCCCTACTGAAGTGCACATGCGCGTGCTACGATCCGTCTATTACAGCAATTCTAAAGCTGCACTGACCATATTTTTTTGGACACAAAACTAGGCTATGATTGGTAAACGCTATCGCACCTGTAGGTCTCTGAATAAACACCAATTTGATATCTTACAGGGTCCGTGGTTCCACCCGTGTCAAAAGTTATGCCCTACGGAAGTGGACACGCGCGTGCTACGATCTGTCTGTTACAACAGTTCTAAAGCTGCACTGTTCGTGTTTTTTGGACACAAAACCTCCCTCTAACAGATAAACCCTGTAGGAAATGTGTTTCCACCCGTGTCTAAAATTATGCCCTAGGGAAGTGGACATGCGCATGCTACGATCCATCTATTACAGTAGTTCTAAAGCTGCACTGACCGTGTTTTTTTTACATATAACTAGGTTATGATGAGTAAAACCTGTCGCACCTGTAGGTCTATGAATAAGCTTCAATTTGATATCTTACAGGGCCCGTGGTTCCACCCGTGTCAAAATTTATGCCCAACGGAAGTGGACACGCGCTGGCTACGATCCGTTTGTGACAGCGGTTATAAAGCTGCACTGTTCGTGTTTTTTTGGACAAAAAACTCCGCTCTGATGGGTAAACCCGATCACACCAGTAGCTCTCTAAATAATCTTCAATTTGATATCTTACAGGGCCCGTGGTTCCACCCGTGTCAAAAGTTATGCCCTACGAAAATGGACACGCGCGTGCTACGATCCGTCTGTTACAGCAGTTCTAAAGCTGCACTGTCTGTGTTTTCTTGGATACAAAACACAGCTCTGACAGGTAAACCCTATCGCACCTGTAGGTCTCTGAATAAGCTTCAATTTGATGTCTTACAGGGCCCTTGGTTCCACCCGTGTCAAAAGTTATGCCTTACGGAAGTGGACACACGCGGGCTACGATCTGTGTGTTACACCAATTCTAAAGCTGCACAGTCTCGTGCTTTCTAAAGTTAAACCTAGGATCCGATGAGTAAACCCTGTAGCACCTGTAGGTGTATGAATAAGCTTCAATTTGATATCTTACAGGGCCCGTGGTTCCACCCGTGTCAAAAGTTATGCCCTCCGAAAATGTTACAGCAGTTCTAAAGCTGCACTGTCCGTGTTTTTTTGGACATCAATCTCCGCTCTGACGGATAAACCCTATAGCACATATAGGTCTATGAATAATCTTCAATTTGATATCCTATAGGGCCCGTGGTTCCACCCATGTTAGAAATTATGCCCTACGGAAGTGGACATGCGCGTGCGACGATCCGTTTTTTGCAGCAGTTTTAAAGCTGCACTGACCGTGTTTTTTTGGACACAAATCTAGGCTATGACTTGAAAGCCCAGTCGCACCTGTAGTTCTATGAATAAGCTTCAAATTGATATCTTACAGGGCCCTTTGTTCCACCCGTGTCAAAAGTTATGCCCTACTGAAGTGGACACGCGCGTGCTATGATCCGTTTGTTACAGCAGTTCTAAAGCTGCACTGTCCGTGTTTTCATAGATACAAAATTCAGATCTGATGGGTAAACCCTATCGCACCTGTAGGTATCAGAATAAGCTTCAATTTGATGTCTTACAGGGCCCGTGGTTCCACCCGTGTCAAAAGATATGCCTTACGGAACTGGGCACGCGCGTGCGACGATCCGTCTGTTACACCAATTCTAAAGCTGGATAGTCCATGTTTTCTAGAGGAAAGCCTAGGATTTGAAGGGTAAACCGTGTTGCACATGTAGGTCTCTGAATAAGCTTCAATTTGATATCTTATAGGATCCGTAGTTCCACCCGTGTCAAAAGTTATGCCCTACGGAAGTATACACGCGCGTGTTACGATCCGTCTGTTACAGAAGTTCTAAAGCTGCACTATTCATGTTTTTTTGGACACAAAACCCCGCTCTTACAGATAAACCCTGTAGCACCTGTAGGTATGTGAATAAGCTTCAATTTGATATCTTACAGGGCTCGTGGTTCCACCCGTGTCTAAAATTATGCCCAAGGGAAGTGGACATGCGCATGCTACGATCCGTCTATTACAGTAGTTCTAAAGATGCACTGACCGTGTTTTTTTGGACATATAACTAGGCTATGAGGGGTAATACTTGTCGCACCTTTAAGTCTCTTAATAAGCTTAAATTTGATATCTTACAGGCCCTTGGTTCCACTCGTGCCTAAAATTATGCCCTAGGGAAGTGGACACGCGCTTGCTACGATCCGTCCGTGATAGCAGTTCTAAAGCTGCACTGTCCTTATTTTTTTGGACACAAAACTCCGCTCTAACAGATAAACCCTTTCACACCTGTAGGTCTCTGAATAAGCTTCAATTTGATGTCTTACATGGCCCGCAATTCCACCTGTGTCAGAAGTTATGCCTTATGAAAGTGGACAAGCGCGTGCTACGATCCGTCTGTTACACCAATTCTAAAGCTGGACAGTTCGTGTTTTCTTGGATAAAAACTTTGCTCTGATGGGTAAACCCTGTCGCACTTGTTTGTTGGACTCACGCGTGCTACGATCCGTCTTTTACACCAATTCTAAAGCTGCACAGTCCGTGTTTTCTAGAGTCAAACCTAGGATCCGATGAGTAAACCTTGTTGCACCTGTAGGTCTCTGAATAATCTTCAATTTGATATCTTAAAGGGCCCGTGGTTCCACCCGTGTCAAAAGTTATGCCCTACGGAAGTGGACACGTGCGTGCTACGATCCATCTATGACAGTTGTTCTAAAACTGCACTGTCCATGTTTTTTTGGACACAAAACTCTACTCTGATGGATAAACCCTATCACAGCTGTAGTTCTATGAATAAGCTTCAATTTGATATCTTACAAGGCCCGGGGTTCCACCCGTGTCAAAAGTTATGCCCCACAGAAGTGGACACGCGCGTGCTACGATCCGTCTATTATAGCAGTTCTAAAGCTGCACTGACCATGTTTTTTTGGACACAAAACTAGTCTATGACTGGAAAACCTTGTCGCACCTGTAGGTCTATGAATAAGCTTCCATTTGATGTCTTACAGGGCCTGTGCATCCACCCGTGTCAAAAATTATGCCTTACGTAAGTGGACACGCGCGTGCTACGATCCATCGGTTACAATCCGTCTGCCACAGAAGTGGACACACGCACGTGCTCCAAAGAGTAAACCCCGTCGCACCCGTAGGTCTTTGAATAAGCTTTAATTTGATACCATACATGGCCCGTGGTTCCACTCGTGTCAAAAGTTATGCCCTACAGAAGCGAACGTGCTAGGATCCGCTTGTTATAGCAGTTCTAAAGCTGCAATGTCCATGTTTTTTGGACACAAAACTCAGCTCCTATGGGTAAACACTGTCCCACCTGTCTGTCTTTGAATAAGCTTTAATTTGATACCTTACAGGCCCCGTGGTTTCACTCGTGTCAAAAGTTATGCCCTACGTAAGCGAACGTGCTAGGAACCGTCTGTTACAGTAGTTCTAAAGCTGCACTTTGCGTGTTTTTTGGACACAAAAATAAGGTCCAATGGGTAAACGCTGTCGCACCTGTCTGTCTCTGAATAAACTTTAATTTGATACCTTACAGGGCCCGTGGTTCCACTCCTGTCAAAAGTTATGCGCTACGGAAGCGGACGTGCTACGATCCATCTGTTATAGCCATTCTAAAGCTACACTTTCTGTGTTTTTAGGAAAAAAAACTCAACTCCAAAGGGTACCTTTCACACGTGTAGGTGTTTGAATAAGCTATAATTTGATACCTTGCAGGGCCCGTGGTTCCACTCGTGTCAAAAGTTATGCCCTATGGAAGCGGACGTGCTACGATCCATCTGTTACAGTCATTCTAAAGCTGGAATGTCTGTGTTTTTGGGACACAAAACTCCTGTTCGAGGCATAAACCCTGTCGCACGTGTAGGTCTTTGCATAAGCTTTAATTTGATACCTTACAGGGCCCGTGGTTCCACTCTTGTCAAAAGTTATGCCCTATGGAAGCGGACGTGCTGGGATCCGTCTGTTATAGCCATTCTAAAGCTACATTGTCTGTGTTTTTAGGACACAAAACTCAACTCCAAAGGCTACATGTCGCACGTGTAGGTCTTTGAATAAGATTTAAGTTGATACCTTACAGGGCCCGTGGTTCCACTCTTGTCAATAGTTATGCCCTATGGAAGCGGACGTGCTCCGATCCGTCTGTTATAGCCATTCTAAAGCTACACTGTCCGTGTTTTTAGGACAAAAAACTCAACTCCAAAGGCTACTTGTCGCACGTGTAGTTCTTTGAATAAGATTTAATTTGATACCTTACAGGGCCCGTGGTTCCACTCGTGTAAAAAGTTGACATGCCCGTGCCACGATCCATATGTCCAACAATTCTAAAGCTGCACAATCCATGTTTTTTTGACTTGAAACTGGGCTGCGATGGGTAAACCCTGTCACACCCGTAGGTCTCTGAATAAGCTTTTGATTTGATATCTTACGAGGCACGTGCTTCCACCCATATCAAAAGTTATGCCCTCCGAAAGTTGGCATGCTCGTGCCATGATCCGTATGCTACACCAATTCTAAAGCTTCATAGTCCATGTTTTTTGGACTTGAAATTGGGCTACGAAGGGTAAACCCTGTTGCAATCGTAGGTCTCTAAATAAGCTTCAATTTTATATCTTACAAGGAATGTGGTTCCACCCATGTCAAAATTTATGCCGAACTGAAGTTAATATGCGCGTGTCACGATCCATTTGTTACAACGATTCTAAAGCTACATAGTCAATGTGATTCCACCCATGTCAAAAGTTATGCTTTACAGAAGTTGACATGCGTGTGCCTCGATCCGTCTATCACAGCAATTCAAAAATACATAGTCCGTGTTTTTGGGACTCAAACATGTGCTAGGATGGGTAAACCCTGTCACACCCGTAGATCTCTTAATAAGCTTCGATTTTATATCTTACGGGGCATGTGATTCCACCTATGTCAAAAGTTATGCCCTACGAACGTTGACATGCTCGTGCCACGATCTGTATGTTTCAACAATTCTGAAGCTACACAGTCTATGTTCATTGGACTTGAATTTGGGATGCAAAAGATAACCCCTATGGTAACTGTAGGGCTCTAAATAAGCTTCTACTTGATATTTTACAGGGCACGTGGTCCCACCCATGTCAAAAATGTTATGCCCTGTGGAAGTTAACATTCGCGTGTGATGATCTGTATGTTACAACAAATTTAAAGCTGCACATTTCATGTTTTTGGACTTGAAACTTGGTTGTGACATGTAAACCTTGTTGGTCTTTGAATAAGCTTCGATTTTATATCTTACGGGGCACTTGGTTCCACCTATGTTAAAAGTTATGCCGTACGGAAGTTGACATGCTCGAGCCACGATTGGTTTGTTACAACAATTCGGTAGCTACACAGTCCATGTTCTTTGGACTTAAAACTGGACAGTGAAGGGTGACCCCGTCCAAACTGTAGGGCTCTAAATAAGTTTCGATTTGATATCTTACAGGGCACGTGGTTCCACCCATGTCAAAAGTTATGCTTAACAGATGTTATCGTGCGCGTGCCACGATCGTATGTTACAATAATTCCAAAGCTGCAAAGTCCATTTTTTTTACTTCAAACTAGGCTGTGACAGATAAACACTGTTGTAACAGTGTTTAATTTGATATCTTAGAGGCCACGTGATTCAGCCCATGTCAAATGTTATGCCCTACGGAAGTTGACATGCGCGTGCCACGATCCGTCAATCACAGCAATTCTAAAGCAGCATAGTCCATGTTTTTTGTACTTAAAATGTGGCTCCTTTGGGTAAACACTATCGCACCCTTAGGTCTATGAATAAACTTCGATTTGATATCTTACAGGTCACGTGGTTCAACCCATGTCAAAAGTAATGCCCTACGGAAGTTAATATGCGCGTGCATCAATCCGTCTGCCATAACAATTCTCAAGCTGCACGGTCAATTTTTTAGGACTTGAAACTAGGCTACAAAGGGTAAACCCTTTTGCAAACGTTGGTCTCTGAATAAGCTTGTATTCGATATCCTACGGGCCACGTGGTTCCACCCCTGTCAAAAGTTATGCCATAGGAAAGGTTACATGCGCGTGCAACGATCCGTATGTTACAAAATTTCTAAAGCTGCATAGTCCATGTTTTTTGCACTTGAAACTAGGCTGCAGTTGGTAAATACTATCATAATTGTAGGTCTCTGAATAAACTTTGATTCGATATCTTACAGGTCACGTGGTTCCACCAATGTCAAAAGTAATGCCCTACGAAAGGTGACGTGCGCGTGCCACGATCCATCTATCACAGCAATTCTAAATCTGTACAGTCCGTGTTTTTTGTACTCAAATTGTGGCTGCTTTTGGTAAACCCTGTTGCACCCTCAGGCCTATGAATAAATTTTGATTTGATAAGTTACAGGCCACGTGGTTCCACCTATATCAAAATTTATGCCCTATGAAAGTTGACATGCATGTGCCACGATCCGTCTGTCACAACAATTCTAAAGCTGAACAGTCCATTTTTTGGACTCAAACAGGTGCTGCAATGGGTAAACATTGTTGCACCCATAGGACGCTGAATAAGATTCGATTTGATATCTTGCGGGGCATGTGGTTCCACCCATGTCAAAAGTTTTGCCCAACAAAAGTTGACATGCTCGTGCCACGATCTGAATGTTACAACAATTCTAAAGCTGCACATTTCATGTTTTTTGGACATGAAACTTGCTGGCGATGGGTAAACCCAGTCGCAATTGTAGGTCTCTGAATAAGCTTCGATTGATATCTTACAGGGTACGTGGTTGCACCCATGTCAAAAGTTATTCCCTACGGAAGTTAACATGCGCTTGCCATGATCTGTATGCTACAACAATTTGAACGCTACACGGTACATGTTTTTTAGACTTGAAACTGGGCTGTGATGGGTAAGCACTGTCGTAACTATAGGTCTCTAAATAAACTTTGATTCGATCGCTTACAGGTCACGTGGTTCTTCCCATATAAAAAAGATATGCCCTACGGAAGTTGACATGTGCGTGCCACGGTTCGTCCATCACAGCAATTCTAAAACTGCACAGTCCATTTTTTTTACTCAAACAGGTGCTGTGATGGGTAAACCATATTGCAACCATAGGTATCTGAATCATCTTCGATTTGATATCTTATTGGGCACATAATTCCATCCATGTCAAAAGTTATGTCCTACGGAAGTTAACATGCGTGTGCCACGATCCGTATGTTACAACAATTCTAGAGCTGCACAGTCCATGTTTTTTGGACTTGAAACTAGGCTGCCATGGATAGGTCCTGCCAAAAGTGATGCCCTATGGAAGTTAACATGCTTGTGTCGCGATCCGTATGTTATAATAATTCTAAAGTTGCACAGTCCATATTTTTGGGTATGTTATAATAATGCTTGTGTCACTGTCCAATTGTAGGTCTCTGAATAAGCTTCGATTTTATATCTTACGGGGCACTTGGTTCCACCTATGTGTAAAGTTATGCCCTACGAAAGTTGACATGCTCGCGCCACGATTCGTATGTTACAACAATTTGGTAGCTACACAGTCCATGTTCTTTGGACTTAAAACTGGACAGTGAATGGTAACCCCCGTTGAAACTGTAGGGCTCTAAATAAGTTTCGATTTGATATCTTACAGGGCAGGTGGTTGCACCCATGTCAAAAGTTATTCCCTATGGAAGTTAACATGTGAGTGCCATGATATGTATGTTATAATAATTTGAACGTTGCGCGGTACATGTTTTTTGGACTTGAAACTGGGCTGTGATGGCTAAGCACTGTCGTAAGTATAGTCTCTAAATAAACTTTTATTCGATACTTACAGACCACGTGGTTCCACCCATAACAAAAGTTATGCCCCACGGAAGTTGACATGCGCGAGCCACGATTCGTCTGTCACAGCAATTCTAAAGCTGCACAGTTTGTATTTTTTGTACTCAAAACGTGGCTGCTTTTGGTAAACCCGGTTGCACCCTTAGGCCTCTGAATAAACTTCGATTTTATATCTTACGGGGGACTTGTTTCCACCTATGTCAAAAGTTATGCCCTACGAATGCTGACATGCTTGTGCCACGATCTGTATATTACAACAATTCTAAATCTACACAGTCCATGAGTTTTGGACTTGAAACTTGGCTCTGAATAAGCTTCGATTCGATATTTTACAGGGCATGTGGTTCCACCCATGTCAAAAGTTATGCCCTACGTAAGTTAACATGCGCGTGCCACAATTTGTATGTTACAACAATTCTAAAGCTGCACATTTCATGCTTTTAGGACTTGAAACTTGGTTACGACAGGAAAACCATGTCGCAACTGTAGGTCTCTTAATAGGCTTCGATTTGATATCTTATAGGGCACGTGGTTCCACCGATGTCAAAAGTTATGTCCCACGATCCGTATGTTACAACAATTCTAAAGCTGCACAGTCCATGTTTTTTGGACATCAAACTGGGGTGTGATGGGTAAACACTGTCGTAACTCTAGGTCTATGAATAAAATTTTATTCGAGATCTTGCAGGCCACGTGTTTCCACTCATGTCAAAAGATACACCCTACGGAAGTTGACATGCGCGCGCCACGATCCGTCAATTACAGCAATTCTAAAGCTTCACAGTCTGTGTTTTTTGTACTCAGAACGTGGCTCCTTTTGGTCAACCTTGTTGCACCTTTAGGCCTCTGAATAAACTTCTATTTGACATCTTACAGCCCACGTGGTTCCATCCATGTCAAAAGTTATGCTCTACGAAAGTTGACATGCGCGTGTCACGATCCATCTGTCACAACAATTTGAAAGCTGCACAGTCAATTTCTTTAACTACGATGTGTAAATCTCGTCGCACCCGTAGGTCTCTGAATAAGTTTGATTTGATATTTTACGAGGCACGTGGTTCAACCCGTGTCAAAATTTATTTCCTATGAAAGTTGACTTCCTTGTGCCACGATCCGTATGTTACAACAATTCTAAAGATGCACAGTACATGTTTTTAGACATGAAACTAGGCTGCGATGGGTAAAACCTGTTGCACCTGTAGGTCATTGAATAATCTTCGATTTGATATCTTACGGGGCACGTGGTTCTACCCATGTTAAAAGTTATGCCTTACAAATGTTGAAATGTCTATGCCACCATCCATGTGTTACAACAATTCTAAAGCTGCATAGTCCATGTTTTTCGGACATGAAACTAGGCAGCTACAGATAAACATGTTGTGACTGTAGGTCTCTGAATAAACTTTGATTGTATATCTTACAGGCCACGTGGTTCCACCCATGTCAAAAGTTATGCCTTACGGAAGTGGATATGCGCGTGCCACGGTCCATCTATCACAGCAGTTCTAAAACAGCACAGTCAATTTTTTTGGACCCAAATAGATGCTGTGAGGGGTAAACCCTTTCGCACCCGTAGGTCTCTGAATAAGCTTCGATTTGATGTCTTACAGGGCACGTGCCACGATCTGTATGTTACAACAATTTTAAAGCAGCACAGTCCGTGTTTTCTTGAAATTGGGCTGTAAAGAGTAAACCCTGACGCAACTGTGGGTCTCTGAATAAGCTTCGATTCGATATCTTACAAGGAATGTGGTTCCACCAATGTCAAAAGTTATGCCCAACAGAAGTTGACATGCGCGTGCCACGATCCGTCTATCACAGCAATTCTAAAGCTGCACATTCTGGTTTTTTGGACTCAAAGAGGTGCTGTGATGGGTAAACCCCATCGCACCCACAGGTCTCTGAAAAAGCTTTGATTTTATATCTTACGGGGAACGTGGTTCCACCCCTGTCAAAAGTCATGCCCTACGAAAGTTGACATGCTCGTGCCACAATCTGTATGTTACAGCAATTTCAAGCTACACAATCCATGTTTCTTGGACTTGAAACTAGGCTGTCATGGGTAAACCCTGTCACATCCGTAGGTTTCTAAATGAGCTTCAATTTGATATCCTACGGGGCACGTGGTTTTACCCATAGCAAAACTTATGCCCTTCTATAAATGACAAGCTCGTGCCATGATCCGTAGGTCTCTGAATAAACTTTGACATGAAACTGGGCAGCGGCGCGTAAACTCTATTGTAACTGTAGGTCTCTGAATAAACTTTGATTCCATATCTTACTAGCCACGTGGTTCCACCAATGTCAAAAGTTATGCCCTACGAACATGCGCGTGCCACGATCTGTATGTTACAACAATTCTTAAGCTGCAGAGTCCATGTTTTTTGGACTTGAAATGGAGCAGTGAGGGGTAAACCCTGTCGCACATGTAGGACTATGAATAAGCTTTGATTTGATATCTTACGAGGCATGTGGTTTCACCCATGTCAAAAGTTATGCCCTACGAAAGTTGACATGCTCGTCCACAATCCGTATGTTACAACATTTCTAAAGTTGCAAATTTTATGTTTTTGGACTCCAGTCACAACTGTAGGTCTCTGACTAAGATTCGATTGGATATCTTACAGGGCACGTGGTTCCACCCATATCAAACGTTATGCCCTACAGAAGTTAACATGCGCATGCCACGATCCGTATGTTACAATAATTCTAAAGCTGCACTGGCCATGTTTTCTTGGATACAAAACTCAGCTCTGACGGATAAACCCTGTCGCACCAGTGGGTCTCTGAATAAGCTTCAATTTGATGTTTTACAGGGACCGTGGTTCCACCGGTGTCAAAAGTTATGCCTTACGGAATTGGACACGTGCGTGCTACGATCCGTCTGTTACACCAATTCTAAAGCTGCACAGTCCGTGTTTTCTAGAGTCCAACCTAGGATCTGAAGGGTAAACCCTGTTGCACCTGTAGGTCTCTGAATAAGCTTCAATTTGATATCTTACAGGGCCCGTGGTTCCACCCGTCTCAAAAGTTATGCCCTACGGAAGTGGACTCGCGCGTGCGACGATCAGTCTGTGACAGCAGTTCTAAAGCTACACTATCCATGTTTTTTGGACACAAAACTCCGCTCTGATGGATAAACCCTGTAGCACCTGTAGATCTGTGAATAAGCTTCAGTTTGACATCTTATAGGGCCTGTGGTTCCACCCGTGTCAAAAGTTATTCCCTATGGAATTGGACGCGCGCGCGCTACGATCCGTCTGCGACAACAGTTCTAAAGCTACACTGTCACTGTTTTTTTGGACACAAAACTTCGCTCTGACGGATAAACCCTGTAGCACCTGTAGGTCTCTGAAAAAGCTTCAATTTGATATCTTATAGGGCCCGTGGTTCCACCCATTTCAAAATTTATGCCCTACGGAAGTGGACATGCGCGTGCTACGATCGTTCTTTTACAACAGTTCTAAAGCTGCACTGTCCGTGTTTTCATGAATACAAAACTCAGCTCTGACGGTATATGAATAAGTTTCAATTTAATTTCTTACAGGGCCCGTGGTTCTACCCGTGTCAAAAGTTATGCCTTACGGAAGTAGACACGCGCGTGCAAAGTTCCGTCCGTTACACCAATTCTGTTGCTGCACAGTCCGTGTTTTCTAGAGTCAAACCTAGGATCCGATGCGTAAACCCTGTTGCACCTGTAGGTCTCTAAATAATTTTTAATTTGATATCATACAGGGCCCGTGGTTCCACCCGTGTCAAAAGTTATGCCCTACGGAAGTGGACACGCGCGTGCTACGATTCGTGTGTTACAACAGTTCTAAAGATGCACTGTCCGTGTTTCCTTGGATACCAAACTCAGCTCTGACGGGTAAACCCTATCGCACCTGTAGGTATCTGAATAAGCTTCAATTTGATGTCTTACAGGGCCCGTGGTTCCACCCGTGTCAAAAGTTATGCCTTACGGAAGTGGACACGCGCGTGCTACGATCTGTCTGTTATAGCCGTTCTAAAGCTACACTGTCTGTGTTTTTTTGGACACAAAACTCCACTCTTAGGGATAAACCCTGTAGCACCTGTACGTTTGTGAATAAGCTTGAGTTTGATATCTTACAGGGCCCGTGGTTCCACCAGTGTCTAAAATTATGCCCTAGGGAAATGGACATGCGCATGCTACGATCCGCCTATTACAGTGGTTCTAAAGATGCACTGATCGTATTTTTTTGGACATAAAACTAGGCTATGATGGGTACACCCTGTCGCACCTGTAGGTCTCTGAATAAGCTTTAATTTGATATCTTACAGGGCCCGTAGTTCCACCCGTGTCAAAATTTATGCTCTACGAAAGTGGACACGCGCTTGCTACGATCCGTCTATTACACCAATTCTAAAGCTGCACAGTCTCGTGCTTTCTAAAGTCAAACCTAGGATCTGATGAGTAAACCCTGTTGCACCTGTAGGTCTCTGAATAAGCTTCAATTTGATGTCTTACAGGACCCGTGGTTCCACCCGTGTCAAAAGTTATGCCTCTGTTACACCAATTCTAAAGCTGCACTGTCCGTGTTTTTTTAGACACAAAACCCCACTCTGACGGATAAACCCTGTAGCACATGTAGGTTTGTGAATAAGCTTCGATTTAATATCCTACAGGGCCCGTGGTTCCACCCGTGTCTAAAATTATGCCCTACGGAAGTGGACATGCACATGCTACGATCCGTCTATTACAGTAGTTCTAAAGCTGCACTGACCATGTTTTTTTGGACATATAACTAGGCTATGATGGGTAAACCCTGTCGCACCGGTAGGTCTCTGAATAAGCTTGAATTTGATATCTTACAGGGCCTGTGGTTCCACCCGTGTCAAAAGTTATGCCCAACCGAAGTGGACACGCGCTTGCTACGATCCGTCTGTGACAGCAGTTCTAAAGCTGCACTGTCCGTGTTTTTGTGGACACAAAACTCCACTCTGACGGATACACCCTATCACACCTGTAGTTCTCTGAATAATCTTCAATTTGATATCTTACAGGGCCCGTGGTTCCACCAGTGTCAAAAGTTAACCCCTACGGAAGTGGACACGCGCGTCCTACGATCCGTCTGTTACAGCCGTTCTAAAGCTACACTGTCCGTGTTTTTTTGGACACAAAACAACACTCTTACGGATAAACCATGTAGCACATGTACGTATGTGAATAAGCTTCTGTTTGATATCTTACAGGGCCTGTGGTTCCACCCGTGTCTAAAATTATGCCCTAGGGAAATGGACACGCGCGTGCTATGATCCACCTATTACAGTAGTTCTAAAGATGCACTGACCGTTTTTTTTTGGACATAAACCTAGGCTATGATGGGTAAAACATGTCGCACCTGTAGGTCTCTGAATAAGCATTAATTTGATATCTTACAGGGCCTGTGGTTCCACCCGTGTCAAAAGTTATGCCCTACGGCATTGGACGCGCGCGCGCTGTGATCCGTCTACGACAGCAGTTCTAAAGCTGCACTGTCAGTGTTTTTTTGGACACAAAACTCCGCTCTGACGGATACACCCTGTCACACCGATAGTTCTCTGAATAATTTTCAATTTGATATCTTACATGGCCCGTCGTTCCACCCGTGTCAAAAGTTAACCCCTACGGAAGTGGACACGCGCGTCCTACGATCCGTCTGTTCCAGCCGTTCTAAAGCTACACTGTCCATGTTTTTTTGGACACAAAACTCCACTCTTATGGATAAACCCTGTAGCACCTGTACGTCTGTGAATAAGCTTCTGTTTGATATCTTACAGGGCCTGTGGTTCCACCCGTGTCTAAAATTATGCCCTAGGGAAATGGACATGTGCATGCTACGATCCACCTATTACAATAGTTCCAAAGATGCACTGACCGTGTTTTTTTGGACATTAAACTAGGCTATGATGGGTAAACCATGTCGCACCTGTAGGTCTCTGAATAAGCTTTAATTTGATATCTTACAAGGCCCGTGGTTCCACCCGTGTCAAAAGTTATGCCCTACGGAATTGGACGCGCGCGCTACAATCAGTCTGCGACAGCAGTTCTAAAGCTGCACTGTCAATGTATTTTTTGACACAAAACTCACTCTGACGAATAAACCCTATAGCACCTGTAGGTCTATGAATAAACTTCAATTTGATTTTTTACAGGGCCCGTGGTTCCACCCGTGTCTAAAATTATGCCCTATGGAAGTGGACATGCGCATGTTACGATCCGTCTATTACAGTAGTTCTAAAGTTGCACTGACCATGTTTTTTTGGACATATAACTAGGCTATGATGGGTAAACCCTGTCGCACCTGTAGCTCTCTGAATAAGCTTGAATTTGATATCTTACTAGGCCTGTGGTTCCACCCGTGTCAAAAGTTATGACCAACCGAAGTGGACACGCGCTTGCTAGGATCCGTCTGTGATAGCAGTTCTAAAGCTGCACTGTCCGTGTTTTTGTGGACACAAAACTCCACTCTGACGGATACACCCTGTCACACCGGTAGTTCTCTGAATAATTTTCAATTTGATATCTTACAGGGCCCGTGGTTCCACCCGTGTCTAAAATTATGCCCTAGGGAAGTGGACATGCGCATGCTACGATCCGTCTATTACAGTAGTTCTAAAGCTGCACTGACCATGTTTTTTTGGACATATCTAGGCTATGACGGGTAAACCATGTCGCACCTGTAGGTTTCTGAATAAGCTTGAATTTGATATCTTACAGGGCCTGTGGTTCCACCCGTGTCAAAAGTTATGCCCAACCAAAGTGGACACGTGCATGCTACGATCCGTCTGTGACAGCAGTTCTAAAGCTGCACTGTCCATGTTTTTGTGGACACAAAACTCCGCTCTGATACACCCTGTCACACCTGTAGTTCTCTGAATAATCTTCAATTTGATATCTTACAGGGCCCGTGATTCCACCCGTGTCAAAAGTTAACCCCTACGGAAGTGGACACGCGCGTCCTACGATCGGTCTGTTACAGCCGTTCTAAAGCTACACTGTCAGTGTTTTTTTGGACACAAAATTCCACTCTTACGGATAAAACCTGTAGCACCTGTACGTCTGTGAATAAGCTTCTGTTTGATATCTTACAGGGCCTGTGGTTCCACCCGTGTCTAAAATTATGCCCTAGGGAAATGGACATGCGCGTGCTACGATCCACCTATTATAGTAGTTCTAAAGATGCACTGACCGTGTTTTTTTGGACATAAAACTAGGCTATGATGGGTAAAACATGTCAGACCTGTAGGTCTCTGAATAAGCTTTAATTTGATATCTTTCAGGGCCCATGGTTCCACCCGTGTCAAAAGTTATGCCCTACGGAATTGGACGCGCGCGCGCTGCGATCCGTCTGTTACACCAATTCTAAAGCCGCACAGTCTCGTGCTTTCTAAAGTCAAACCTAGGATCTGATGAGTAAATCCTATTGCACCTGTAGGTCTCTGAATAAGCTTCAATTTGATGTCTTACAGGGCCCGTGGTTCCACCCATGTCAAAAGTTAGGCCCAGTGGAAGAGGACACGCGCGTGCTACGATCCATTTGGGACAGCAGTTCTAAACCTGCATTGTCCGTGTTTTTTTGACACAAACCTCCGCTCTGACAGATAAACCCTGTAGAACCTGTAGGTCTATGAATAAGCTTCAATTTGATATCTTAAAGGGCCCATGGTTCCACCCGTGTCAAAAATTATGCCCTACTGAAGTTCACATGCGCGTGCTACGATCTGTCTGTTACAGCAGTTCTAAAGCTGCACTGTTCGTGTTTTTTGGACACAAAACCACTCTCTGACGGATAAACCCTGTAGCACCTGTGGTTCCACCCGTGTCTAAAATTATGCCCTACGGAAGTGGACATGCGCGTGCTACGATCCGTCTTTTACAGTAGTTCTAAAGCTGCACTGTCCGTGTTTTCTTGGATACAAAACTCAGATCTGACGGGTAAACCCTATCGCACCTGTAGGTATCTGAATAAACTTCAATTTGATATATTACAGGGCCCGTGGTTCCACCCGTGTCAAAATTTATGCCCTACAGAAGTGGACATGCGCGTGCTACGATCCGTCTGTTACAACAGTTCTAAAGCTGCACTATCCGTGTTTTCTTGGACACAAAACTCAGCTCTGACAGGTAAACCCTATCGCACCTGTAGGTATCTGAATAAGTTTCAATTTGATGTCTTACAGGGACCGTGGTTCCACCCGTGTCAAAAGTTATGCCTTACAGAATGAGACACGCGCGTGCGAAGTTCCGTCTGTTACACCAATTCTGAAGCCGCACAGTCCGTATTTTCTAGAGTCAAACCTAGGATCCGATGCATAAACCCTATTGCAACTGTAGGTCTCTAAATAATTTTTAATTTGATATCATAGAGGGCATGTGGTTCCACCTGTGTCAAAAGTTATGCCCTACAGAAGTGGACACGCGCGTGCTACGATTGATCTGTTACAGCAGCTCTAAAGCTGCACTTTCCGTGTAGGTCTCCGAATAAGGTTCAATTTGATGCCTTACAGGGCCCGTGGTTCCACCCGTGTCAAAAGTTATGCCCGACGGAAGTGGACACGCGCGTGCTATGATCCATTTGTGACAGCAGTTCTAAAGCTGCACTGTCCGTGTTTTTTTGACATAAAACTCCTCCCTGACAGATAAAACCTATAGCACCTGTAGGTCTATGAATAAGCTTCAATTTGATATCTTACATGGCCCATGGTTCCACCCGTATAAAAAATTATGCCCTATTGAAGTGCACATGCGCGTGCTACGATCCGTCTATTACAGCAATTCTAAAGCTGCACTGACCATATTTTTTTGGACACAAAACTAGGCTATGATTGGTAAACGCTATCGCACCTGTAGGTCTCTGAATAAGCTTCAATTTGATATCTTACAGGGTCCGCGGTTCCACCCGCGTTAAAGGTTATGCCCTACGGAAGTGGACACGCGCGTGCTACGATATGTCTGTTACAGTAATTCTAAAGCTGCACTGTTCGTGTTTTTTTGGACCCATAACCTCGCTCTGACAGATAAACCCTGTAGCACCTGTGGTTCCACCAGTGTCTAAAATTATGGCCTAGGGAAGTGGACATGCGCATGCTACGATCCATCTATTACAGTAGTTCTAAAGCTGCACTGATCGTGTTTTTTTGGACATATAACTAGGCTATGATGGGTAAACCCTGTCGCACCTGTAGGACTGCGAATAAGCTTCAATTTGATATCCTACAGGGCCCGTGGTTCCACCCGTGTCAAAAGTTATGCCCAACGGAAGTGGACACGCGTTTGCTACGATCCGTCTGTGACAGCAGTTCTAAAGCTGAACTGTTCATGTTTTTTTGGAAACAAAACTTTGCTCTGACAGAAAAACTCTGTCGTACGTGTAGCTCTCTGAATAATCTTCAATTTGATATCTTACAGGGCCCATGGTTCCACCCGTATCAAAAGTTAAGCCTGACAGAAGTGGACACGCGCTTACTACGATCCGTCTGTGACAAAAGTTCTAAAGCTGTACTGTCCATGTTTTTTTGGATACAAAACTCTGCTCTGACAGATAAACCCGATCATACCTGTAGCCTCTCTGAGTAAGCTTCAATTTGATATCTTACAGGGCCCGTGGTTCCACCCGTGTCAAAAGTTATGCCCTACGAAAATGGACACGCGCGTGCTTCGATCCGTCTGTGACAACAGTTCTAAAGCTGTACTGTCCATGTTTTTTTGGACACAAAACTCCGCTCTGAAATGTAAACCCTGTCATACCTGCAGCCTCTCTGAATAAGCTTCAATTTGATATCTTACAGGGCTCGTGGTTCCACCCGTGTCAAAAGTTATGCCCTACGAAAATGGACACGCGCGTGCTACGATCCGTCTGTTACAGTAGTTCTAAAGCTGCACTGTCCTTGTTTTCTTGGATACAAAACTCAGCTCTGACATGTAAACCCAGTCGTACCTACAGGTCTCTGAATAAGCTTCAATATGATGTCTTACAGGGCCCTTCGTACCACCCGTGTCACAAGTAATGCCCAACGGAAGTGGACACGCGCTTGCTACGATCCATCTGTGACAGCAGTTCTACAGCTGCTGACGGATACACCCTGTCCCACCTGTAGTTCTCTGAATAATGTTCAATTTGATACCTTACAGGGCCCGTGATTCCACCCGTGTCAAAAGTTATGTCCTACGGAAGGGGACACGCGCGTGCTACGATCCGTCTGTTACAGCAGTTCTAAAACTGCAATGTCCGTGTTTTTTTGGACAAAAAACTCTGCTCTGACAGATAAATCCGATCACACCTGTAGCTCTCTGAATAAGCTTCAATTTGATATCTTATAGGGCCCGTGTCAATAGTTATGCCTTACGAAAGTGGACACGCGCGTGCTACGATCCGTCTGTTACACCAATACTAAAGCTGCGCTGTCTGTGTTTTCTAGAGTTAAACGTAGGATCCGAAGGTAAACCCTATTGCACCTGTAGGTCTCTGAATAAGCTTCAATTTGATATCATACAGGGCCCGTGGTTCCACCCGTGTCAAAAGTTATGCCCTACGGAAGTGGACACGCGCGTGCTACGATTTGTCTGTTACAGCAGTTCTAAAGCTGCACTGTCCGTGTTTTCTTAGATACAAAACTCAGCTCTGACGGGTAAACCATATCGCACCAGTAGGTATCTGAATATGCTTCAATTGGATATCTTACAGGGCCCGTGGTTCCACCCGTGTCAAAAGTTATGCCTTATGGAAGTGGACACGCGCGTGCTACGATCCGTCTGTTACACCAATTCTAAAGCTGAACAGTCTCGTCCTTTCTAAAGTCAAACCTAGGATCCGATGAGTAAACCCTATTGCACCTGTAGGGCTCTGAATAAGCTTCAATTTGATGTCTTACAGGGCCCGTGGTTCCACCCGTGTTTTTGTGGACACAAAACTCCGCTCTGACGGATACACCCTGTCACACCGGTAGTTCTCTGAATAATTTTCAATTTGATATCTTACAGGGCCCGTGGTTCCACCCGTGTCAAAAGTTAACCCCTACGGATGTGGACACGCGCATCCTACGATCCGTCTGTTCCAGTCGTTCTAAAGCTACACTGTCCATGTTTTTTTGGACACAAAACTCCACTCTTACGGATAAACCCTGTAGCACCAGTACGTCTGTGAATAAGCTTCTGTTTGATATCTTACAGGGCCTGTGGTTCCACCCGTGTCTAAAATTATGCCCTAGGGAAATGGACAAGCGCGTGCTACGATCCACCTATTACAGTAGTTCTAAAGATGCACTGACCGTGATTTTTTGGACATAAAACAAGGCTATGATGGGTAAACCCTATCGCACCTGTAGATCTCTGAATAAGCTTCAATTTGATATTTTACAGGGCCCGTGGTTACACCCGTGTCAAAAGTTATGCCTTATGGAAGTTTACACGCGTGTGCTANAGATGCACTGACCGTGATTTTTTGGACATAAAACAAGGCTATGATGGGTAAACCCTATCGCACCTGTAGATCTCTGAATAAGCTTCAATTTGATATTTTACAGGGCCCGTGGTTACACCCGTGTCAAAAGTTATGCCTTATGGAAGTTTACACGCGCATGCTACGATCCGTCTGTTACACCAAAACTAAAAGCTGCACAGTCTCGTGCTTTCTAAAGTCAAACCGAGGATTCGATGAGTAAACCCTGTTGCACCTGTAGGTCTCTGAATAAGCTTCAATTCGATGTCTTACAGGGCCCGTGGTTCCACCCGTGTCAAAAGTTAGGCCCAACGGAAGTATACACGCGCGTGCTACGATCAATTTGTGACAGCAGTTCTAAAGCTGCACTATCCATGTTTTTTGGGACACAAAACTTACTCTGACGAATAAACCCTATAGCACCTGTAGGTCTATGAATAAAATACAATTTGATTTCTTACCGGTCCCGTGGTTCCACCCATGTCAAAATTTATGCCCTACAAAAGTGGACATGCGTGTGCTACAATCCGTCTTTTACAGCAGTTCTAAAGCTGCACTGTACGTGTTTTCTTGGAGACAAAACTTAGCTCTGACGGGTAAACCCTATCGCACCTGTAGGTATCTAAATAAGTTTCAATTTGATGTCTTACAGGGCCTGTGGTTCCACTCGTGTCAAAAGTTATGCCTTACGGAAGTAGACACGCGCGTGCTAAGTTCCGTCTGCTACACCAATTTTGAAGCTGCACAGTCCGTGTTTTCTAGAGTCAAACCTAGGATCCGATGCGTAAACCCTGTTGGACTTGTACGTCTCTAAATAATTTTTAATTTGATATCATACAGGGCCCGTGGTTCCACCTGTGTCAAAAGTTATGCCCTACGGAAGTGGACACGCGCGTGCTCCGATTCGTCTGTTACAGCAGTTCTAAAGCTGCACTGTCCGTGTTTTCTTGGATACAAAACTCAGCTCTGATGGGTAAACGATATTGCAACAGTAGGTATCTGAATATGCTTCAATTGGATATCTTACAGGGCCCGTGGTTCCACCCGTGTCAAAAGTTATGCCTAATGGAAGTGGACACGCGTTTGCTACGATCCGTCTGTTACACCAATTCTAAAGCTGCACATTCTCGTGCTTTCTAAAGTCAAACCTAGGATCCGATGAGTAAACCTTGTCGCACCTGTAGTTCTCTGAATAAGCTTCAATTTGATATCTTACAGGGCCCGTGGTTCCACCCATGTCAAAAATTATGCCCTACGGAAGTGGACACGACGTGCGACGATCCGTCTGTGACAGCAGTTCTAAAGCTGCAATGTCCGTGTTTTTTTGGACACAAAACTACGCTCTGATGGATACACCCTGTCACACCTGTAGTTCTCTGACTAAGCTTCAATTTGATATCTTACAAGGCCCGTGGTTCAACCCGTGTCAAAAGTTATGCCCTACGGAAGTTGACACGCGCTTTCTACGATCCGTCTGTTACAGCAGTTATAAAGCTGCACTGTCCGTGTTTTTTTAGACACAAAACCCCACTCTGACGGATAAACCGTGTAGCACATGTAGTTCTGTGAATAAGCTTCAATTTGATATCTTACAGGGCCCGTGGTTCCACCCGTGTCTAAAATTATGCCCTAGGGAAGTGGACATGCGCATGCTACGATCCGTCTATTACAGTAGTTCTAAAGCTGCACTGACCATGTTTTTTTGGACATATAACTAGGCTATGACGGGTAAACCATGTCGCACCTGTAGGTCTCTGAATAAGCTTGAATTTGATATCTTACAGGGCCTGTGGTTCCACCCGTGTCAAAAGTTATGCCCAACCAAAGTGGACACGTGCTTGCTACGATCCGTCTGTGACAGCAGTTCTAAAGCTGCACTGTCCATGTTTTTGTGGACACAAAACTCCACTCTGATACACCCTGTCACACCTGTAGTTCTCTGAATAATCTTCAATTTGATATCTTACAGGGCCCGTGATTCCACCCGTGTCAAAAGTTAACCCCTACGGAAGTGGACACGCGCGTCCTACGATCCGTCAATTACAGCCGTTCTAAAGCTACACTGTCAGTGTTTTTTTTGACACAAAACTCCACTCTTACGGATAAAACCTGTAGCACCTGTACGTCTGTGAATAAGCTTCTGTTTGATATCTTACAGGGCCTGTGGTTCCACCCGTGTCTAAAATTATGCCCTAGGGAAATGGACATGCGCGTGCTACGATCCACCTATTATAGTAGTTCTAAAGATGCATTGACCGTGTTTTTTTGGACATAAAACTAGGCTATGATGGGTAAAACATGTCACACCTGTAGGTCTCTGAATAAGCTTTAATTTGATATCTTACAGGGCCCATGGTTCCACCCGTGTCAAAAGTTATGCCCTACGGAATTGGACGCGCGCGCGCTGCGATCTGTCTGTTACACCAATTCTAAAGCCGCACAGTCTCGTGCTTTCTAAAGTCAAACCTAGGATCCGATGAGTAAATCCTATTGCACCTGTAGGTCTCTGAATAAGCTTCAATTTGATGTCTTACAGGGCCCGTGGTTCCACCCATGTCAAAAGTTAGGCCCAGTGGAAGAGGACACGCGCGTGCTACGATCCATTTGGGACAGCAGTTCTAAACCTGCATTGTCCGTGTTTTTTTGACACAAACCTCCGCTCTGACAGATAAACCCTGTAGAACCTGTAGGTCTATGAATAAGCTTCAATTTGATATCTTAAAGGGCCCATGGTTCCACCCGTGTAAAAAATTATGCCCTACTGAAGTTCACATGCGCGTGCTACGATCTGTCTGTTACAGCAGTTCTAAAGCTGCACTGTTCGTGTTTTTTGGACACAAAACCACTCTCTGACGGATAAACCCTGTAGCACCTGTGGTTCCACCCGTGTCTAAAATTATGCCCTACGGAAGTGGACATGCGCGTGCTACGATCCGTCTTTTACAGTAGTTCTAAAGCTGCACTGTCCGTGTTTTCTTGGATACAAAACTCAGATCTGACGGGTAAACCCTATCGCACCTGTAGGTATCTGAATAAGTTTCAATTTGATGTCTTACAGGGACCGTGGTTCCACCCGTGTCAAAAGTTATGCCTTACAGAATGAGACACGCGCGTGCGAAGTTCCGTCTGTTACACCAATTCTGAAGCCGCACAGTCCGTATTTTCTAGAGTCAAACCTAGGATCCGATGCATAAACCCTATTGCAACTGTAGGTCTCTAAATAATTTTTAATTTGATATCATAGAGGGCATGTGGTTCCACCTGTGTCAAAAGTTATGCCCTACAGAAGTGGACACGCGCGTGCTACGATTGATCTGTTACAGCAGCTCTAAAGCTGCACTTTCCGTGTAGGTCTCCGAATAAGGTTCAATTTGATGCCTTACAGGGCCCGTGGTTCCACCCGTGTCAAAAGTTATGCCCGACGGAAGTGGACACGCGCGTGCTATGATCCATTTGTGACAGCAGTTCTAAAGCTGCACTGTCCGTGTTTTTTTGACATAAAACTCCTCCCTGACAGATAAAACCTATAGCACCTGTAGGTCTATGAATAAGCTTCAATTTGATATCTTACATGGCCCATGGTTCCACCCGTATAAAAAATTATGCCCTATTGAAGTGCACATGCGCGTGCTACGATCCGTCTATTACAGCAATTCTAAAGCTGCACTGACCATATTTTTTTGGACACAAAACTAGGCTATGATTGGTAAACGCTATCGCACCTGTAGGTCTCTGAATAAGCTTCAATTTGATATCTTACAGGGTCCGTGGTTCCACCCGCGTTAAAGGTTATGCCCTACGGAAGTGGACACGCGCGTGCTACGATATGTCTGTTACAGTAATTCTAAAGCTGCACTGTTCGTGTTTTTTTGGACCCATAACCTCGCTCCGACAAATAAACCCTGTAGCACCTGTGGTTCCACCCGTGTCTAAAATTATGGCCTAGGGAAGTGGACATGCGCATACTACGATCCATCTATTACAGTAGTTCTAAAGCTACACTGATCGTGTTTTTTTAGACATATAACTAGGCTATGACGGGTAAACCCTGTCGCACCTGTAGGACTCTGAATAAGCTTCAATTTGATATCCTACAGGGCCCGTGGTTCCACCCGTGTCAAAAGTTATGCCCAACGGAAGTGGACACGCGCTTGCTACGATCCGTCTGTGACAGCAGTTCTAAAGCTGAACTGTTCATGTTTTTTTGGAAACAAAACTTTTCTCTGACAGAAAAACTCTGTCGTACGTGTAGCTCTCTGAATAATCTTCAATTTGATATCTTATAGGGCCCGTGGTTCCACCCGTATCAAAAGTTAAGCCTGACAGAAGTGGACACGCGCTTACTACGATCCGTCTGTGACAAGTGTTCTAAAGCTGTACTGTCCATGTTTTTTTGGACACAAAACTCCGCTCTGACAGATAAACCCGATCATACCTGTAGCCTCTCTGAATAAGCTTCAATTTGATATCTTACAGGGCCCGTGGTTCCACCCGTGTCAAAAGTTATGCCCTACGAAAATGGACACGCGCGTGCTACGATTCGTCTGTTACAGCAGTTCTAAAGCTGCACTGTCCATGTTTTCTTGGATACAAAACTCAGCTCTGACATGTAAACCCTGTCGTACCTACAGGTCTCTGAATAAGCTTCAATATGATGTCTTACAGGGCCCTTGGTTCCACCCGTGTCAAAAGTTATGCCCAACGGAAGTGGACACGCGCTTGCTACGATCCGTCTGTGACAGCAGTTCTACAGCTACTGACGGATACACCCTGTCACCCCTGTAGTTCTCTGAATAATGTTCAATTTGATATCTTACAGGGCCCGTGATTCCACCCGTGTCAAAAGTTATGCCCTACGGAAGTGGACACGCGCGTGCTATGATCCGTCTGTTACAGCAGTTCTAAAACTGCAATGTCCGTGTTTTTTTGGCCAAAAAACTCTGCTCTGACAGATAAATCCGATCACACCTGTAGCTCTCTGAATAAGCTTCAATTTGATATCTTATAGGGCCCATGTCAATAGTTATGCCTTACGAAAGTGGACACGCGCGTGCTACGATCCGTCTGTTACACCAATACTAAAGCTGCGCTGTCTGTGTTTTCTAGAGTTAAACGTAGGATCCGAAGGTAAACCCTGTTGCACCTGTAGGTCTCTGAATAAGCTTCAATTTGATATCATACAGGGCCCGTGGTTCCACCCGTGTCAAAAGTTATGCCCTACGGAAATGGACACGCGCGTGCTACGATTCGTCTGTTACAGCAGTTCTAAAGCTGCACTGTCCGTGTTTTCTTGGATACAAAACTCAGCTCTGACGGGTAAACCATATCGCACCAGTAGGTAACTGAATATGCTTCAATTGGATATCTTACAGGGCCCGTGGTTCCAACCGTGTTAAAAGTTATGCCTTATGGAAGTGGACACGCGCGTGCTACGACCCGTCTGTTACACCAATTCTAAAGCTGTACAGTCTCGTCCTTTCTAAAGTCAAACCTAGGATCTGATGAGTAAACCCTATTGCACCTGTAGGGCTCTGAATAAGCTTCAATTTGATGTCTTACAGGGCCCGTGGTTCCACCCGTGTCAAAAGTTAGGCCCAGTGGAAGTGGATACGCGCGTGCTACGATCCAATTGTGATAGCAGTTCTAAAGCTGCACTGTCCATGTTTTTTTGACACAAACCTCTGCACTGGCAGAAAAACCCTGTAGAATCTGTAGGTCTATTAATCAGCTTCAATTTGATATCTTAAAAGGCCCATGGTTCCACCCATGTAAAAAATTATGCCCTACTGAAGTGCACATGCGTGTGCTAAGATCTGTCTGTTACAGCAGTTCTAAAGCTGCACTGTTCGTGTTTTTTGGACACAAAACCACTCTCTGAAGGATAAACCCTGTAGCACTTGTGGTTCCACCCATGTCTAAAATTTTGCCCTACGGTAGTGGACATGCGCGTGCTACGATCCGTCTTTTATAGCAGTTCTAAAGCTGCACTGTCCGTGTTTTCTTGGATACAATACTCGGTTCTGACGGGTAAACCCTATTACACCTGTAGGTATCTGAATAAGCTTCAATTTGATATATTACAGGGCCCGTGGTTCCACCCGTGTCAAAATTTATGCCCTACGGAAGTGGACATGCGCGTGCTACGATCCGTCTGTTACAGTAGTTCTAAAGCTGCACTGTCCGTGTTTTCTTGGACACAAAACTCAGCTCTGACGGGTAAACCCTATCGCACCTGTAGGTATATGAATAAGTTTCAATTTGATGTCTTACAGGGCCCGTGCTTCCACCCGTGTCAAAAGTTATGCCTTACAGAATGAGACACGCGCGTGCGAAGTTCCGTCTGTTACACCAATTCTGAAGCCGCATAGTCCGTATTTTCTAGAGTCAAACCTAGGATCCGATGCATAAACCCTATTGCACCTGTAGGTCTCTAAATAATTTTTAATTTGATATCATAGAGGGCCCGTGGTTCCACCTGTGTCAAAAGTTATGCCCTACGGAAGTGGACACACGCGTGCTACGATTCGTCTGTTACAGCAGCTCTAAAGCTGCACTTTCTGTGTAGGTCTCTGAATAAGCTTCAATTTGATGCCTTACAGGGCCCTTGGTTCCACCCGTGTCAAAAGTTATGCCCAACGGAAGTGGACACGCGCGTGCTACGATCCATTTATGACAGCAGTTCTAAAGCTGCACTGTCCGTGTTTTTTTTGACATAAAACTCCTCTCTAATATATAAAACCAGTAGCACCTATAAGTCTACGAATAAGCTTCAATTTGATATCTTACATGGCCCATTGTTCCACCCGTGTCAAAAATTATGCCCTATTGAAGTGCACATGCGCGTGCTACGATCCGTCTGTTACAGCAGTTCTAAAGCTGCACTGTTCGTGTTTTTTTGGAAACAAAACTAGCCTATGATTGGTAAGCGCTATCGAACCTGTAGGTCTCTGAATAAGCTTCAATTTGATATCTTACAGGGTCCGTGGTTCCACCCGCGTCAAAGGTTATGCCCTACGGAAGTGGACACGCGCGTGCTACGATCCGTCTGTTACAGCAATTCTAAAGCTT